>OY757939.1:68723651-69093651 GCA_963585895.1 Sepioteuthis lessoniana | reverse complement strand
GGTTAGTTTCATAAAAGACTTATTAATTAAAATTTGACACATGACCATTATCTCATATTTATTACACTGATATTAAAACAAATGAAATTAAAGATTGTTTCCAAGAGTATTGTTGCAAATTTGCTATTTTCATTTAGAAAATAATTTGTCAACTATTGAACACAATTTCTACAAAATGGTGGATAGAAATGAGTCTACAATGCTTTTTTAAGCCTATGACTATTTCTATAGCTTATACTGCAGAACTTAGAAATCAATTATAATCCTTTTGTTGCCTCTCATAGATCTGCAAATGACATATCTAATCCGTTACCTCTCAAGGAATAACTTAAATATCAAATGATTTTATCAAAAATTAACTTTTCCATCAGAACATTTTAGTCTTCAGATCAAAGAATTTTTATTTCTATTTTGAATCAAGACACAACTGGAATGGAAAATATTTCAGATATTTTACAGAGTTGAAGAAAAAAGAAACTTTAACTTTAAAAAAAAAAAAAAAAAAAATGATATTGTTTCAATTTATTTAAAAAGTCATCAATAGCATAAGATCCTAAAAACAGAAGCGGGAAAGGGATATAAAGTTAGAGAAAATAAATCAGCTGCATATTTACCTTCAAGAAGTTTCAAATTGTATTTTTAGTTCTACATCTTATTCATTGCATTATCAACCTGAAAAGAAATAAAATGGAATAAAATCTTGATGAGAGGAAACACATTTACATTCTGTATGGAAATCAATTTTTCATTAACATTAAATATGGAATGGTTTTGGCATGTAAATAAATGACATTGAACTAAAGTGGCAAAAACAAAAGCATAAACTGCAGCAGATTACAATATGGTTTTGTTTACAGAAATTCTTAAAATATGAATAAAGAAAAAAGAAAAGAAAAAGGAACATCTTTCAGAGATATTAATGAAAAAAATCTTTATTGCCAAAAGAAGAAAAAAATTAAATTATAAACCAAAAAATAAAATAGTGCACATAATCATTATTCAAATAATAGAATTATGTAACATTTAGTGACATACTAAGAAATCTCAAGTAGGTGCAGTAGAATAATAATAATAAAAGTTCTGCACCAAAGTATTTAGTGATGTTTATTTTGAGATAAAGATAAAAGGAATTAGAAAATAAAACAAAACAAATAACCCCACAGAAACCACTCAATAGCTAGTTACTATGAAATACAAAAACTAAAAATCATAAGAGATGCAGTGGTTGGTTGGTTGGCTGGTAGTTGTTTTATAGCATATCAATCCTTGTGGATTATTTAAGGCCAAACCCTTTATATATATATATATATATATATATATATATATATATATATATGATTTGTATGTGAATAGTTTGCAGGTAACTTTATTTTCAAATTGATTATTAGAGTTCATTTGTTTGCACACAGTTAAATAGTTTTAAGAACTGCAACTTAACATAATTAATTCAAGTTATCAAGTACTTCAATGGAATATGAATCATTTGCAGACAGCTGTAGGGTTTCAAGTAAATAATAATAATAGTAATTCTTAATAAATGACTGAATAGTTGTATTTGACCCAGAGATGGGACCTTAATAGGTACTACCAATCCAAGTCAAAGTGGACCTGGGAGAATGACAATGAATGAACTGGCGCTTCACCATCAGATGTAGTTTAGTGTCATTCCCTGGAGGGAAGTTTTACTCCTCATAAGGCATGAAAAGTAGAAAATAAAGAATGTAATAAAATTCAAGAAAATTAAAATATCCTCCTCCCAGAAGAGTCCAATAATTTGGCAGATTAAAATTCACAGCTTAGATAACAATCAATTTAGCAAGTAGATTTAATACGGTGTGATTACTATCTTCACTTTCAACTACTGCTTTTTTTACCCAAAAGAAGTAAAAGATTCATGCCTTTCACATTGATGGGCTCTATTCATGTTATTGAAGTCAAGTAGTTTTTCACCTAAACTCATTGCCAACTTAAGCAACAGCCCAATCTGAATTGAGCACTATTAAAAACAATTCCAAATACCTTAGCTTCAAATAGATTTTTATAAAAAATTTAAGCATCAAATTTTGAAAATACAGATTTAAAGCTTAGGATAAATTTACAATTTTAGGACATTATTTCTAATGAGGTATTTAAACTGATCTAGGTTTGATACAAAGGAATTCACTGTCAATTTCACTAGCATAGAGCTGTTTCACAGAAATTAGTTCAGAATTTCAAAAAGACTATGTTTTTAATTAAAAACTAAAACATTAGTAGGGGAAAAAAAATCAACCATTATTAGATACAAATAGTAGAATCCTTCAAGACAGGATTTGATTCCCTAAGAAACTTTAGCCATTTTTTCCTTGAATATATTTCTCAAGTTTTTGGTTTTATACGAGTTGATCATTTGACAGAAATTTATAACAAATGAAGAGCATAAACAACAATAAAACAAAATTGATCGCAGGTATGAATATATTCAAGTTAAAGTTATTGCTTGTTTGCTAGTCCACACACACAGGCCAAGGTTCTTCCTTCAATAGGTTCAACAAGTGTTCGTTTCCAACTGTGAATGCAGTCAGTTAATACTATAAGAAATGTTTTGTCAGAAGAAAATTAGCAACTATTTCATTCCTACAGAACATCAATTACTTATTTAAATTTGTTTTTTTAGAATAAAAAAAAATTTTTAAATCAGGTCACCCTTCAATAGAATTTTTTTAGAAAGAAAAGAAAATAAGCATCCCCCCCAAAAAAAAAAGAAAAAAAAAAAAAAGAGAGAATGTATAAGCCAGGCAGATCTAACATGTTCTTTTGCATCCCCTCTTTCATTCAAGAGTAATATGGTTGAAACATCAGCAAATAGATAATAATGTTAGAAATAACTTCAAAAGAATAACAGAATAATACAATTAGAAAAGGCATCCTATTGACAGTTATCCTTAATTAAGTTTTAGTAAAACCCACATAAGACTTAATTTAAGCTACTTGCTTTGTCAACATCAAAAAGTTCTTTTCAAATCAGTTAGTTAATATCTTTGATAAAACATTTGAGAGAATTTTTTCTTAAATGCAGGTTTCCTACTGTTCATAACCATTCCTTGTATACTGGAATCTGGTAGGAAATAAGATTTCACAATGAGTTATTTGTCAAAACATATTTATATATCAGAATACTTCATTGTCTTCTTAGCCAATCAGCCATTATTTATGAAAGATAATTTATAAGAAAATATATAGGAGAGAGAAAGAGTGAATAATGAAAAATGACCATAGAGAGAGAGAGAGAAAATAACTTGGAACATTTTGGAAAAAGTTAAAAAAGAATTTTTCTTTTTTTTTTTTAACTATGGTATCCTTAAATATGCTTTTTAAACTATAAAAGGGATCATAAAAATTGGTTGCTTCTTTATGGAAGATACGACACCCTTCAAAATCAGGATATTTTCTTGAATAAAGTACTAAATTTTCACATAAACTAAGAATCTATGCACAAATATTACTGCACTTTTTTTTTCTTGATTAGTTAAAAACGGTGCAGTTTGTAAGTAAAAAATAAGAGTATGAATTTAGGAAGACATGAAAAATATACTGAAAGGTTGTAAATAAGTGAAAAAGTAATCAATAAAAAAAGTAAAGAATAATTACTCTTGAGTTTGAAGTAATAAAGAGAAAGCATGAGGATAATCAAGGCTTATTAGAGCAGAGATGAAAATAGAGAATGAGAAAAAAAAAGGGGGGTGGGGGCAACAATATGCATAAAAAGGGTCAGGCAAGTATACTAAAAAGGTAGGGGGAAGCAGAGGTATAGCAGAGTGAAATAGCAGGCAAATATATGTATAAATAGAGAGATAGGTAGAAAGGTATTAAGAATGATTAAGACTCTTATCAAAGTTATATCAGGTTATAAAAGATGCACTGAAAAATAAGTCTACAAAACACTAAAAATTATCAAGGTGCAATGGTAGAATAGATATTCAAAAACTTCAGAAATAAAAAGATAAAAAATTAACATTTAACAAAAAGATTATCAAAAGAAACCTAAAAGAATTAAATCAATTTTTGTTGTTCAAAGTAATACAGTTTTACATACTAGAAATGTCAGGTGTGTGTAAGAACAGACAAGTGTTTGTGTGTGTGTGTATATATATATATATATATATATATATATATATATATATATATATATATATATATATATATATATATATATACACACACACACACACAGAAACATCTTGAGTATAAACATGAAAAGTAGGAACGTAACTGCCAAAGTTTTGTCAGAAATGTAGTTTTCAAAAAGATTATTCTTCAATAAGCAACTTTGGAAGAAGTATTAAATTAAAACAAAATTCTACCTTAAAGAATTTATAAAGTAAATTTGCTAAAACTGCATATTTTTAAATTCCTTACTCAAAAAATTTGAGCAATGTACACAGAAAATCAGTAGATACATCTGACTGAAGTACATACAATACACATGTTACAAGCAGTTGGAGAGCTTAAAAGATGGCTATTTTTTTCTTTTCACTAAAAGTGTGTGTGTGTGTGTGTGTGTGTGTGCATAGAAGAAAAATTAATAAAATATTTATACCTTATATGTAAATATTTAATGTAAAATTAATTTTTTTAAGTATATAAGATAAGATAGTTACAAAACTTAAAAAATCTTTAGATTAATCTGTTTCTAAAATCCCATAAATCCCATCACCCACATTTTAAAGTATATTTAAAAGGAAGAATAGGAAAGGAATTAGAAGAAAGCAAGATACAACAGAAAATTAGAAACAAAAACAACAAAAAACTTACCAAATTTTAGAGCATTCTGATATTAGTTAAATAATAATTAATTAAAAAGGGTGAAAATCTCAAAATAAATAAATAAAATAAAATAAATGAATTAAAAAAAATAAAAAGATGGCAATGGCAAAGTTCAGCACAAAACTTATCAACATATTTACAATTCATTCCAGTGAACAGAAATGAAAATCTCAGTCAAGCTCAAGCAGTAATGTACCCCCCCCCCAACTATAAATGGCCAAAAGCATTTGGGGAAATTGACAGTGCAGTTTCAGATTCAAGCGGTGGGTGATTATAAGAATGATTTTCTCTAAGACGTAGAAAGTTGTGGTCATTTCTCCAGAGAAACACTTCAAAATCAAAGCATATTCATTTATCTCAGCTGAAAAACCAAACAGTCAATCAGCACTTTCTAGGTATGAAATGCGTGCTTAAGTCTACAAAAAAGGTGAAGATATAACTAACAAACAACTGGACAGAGGGACTAAAGCCGTTACCAGCGAGACACAAAAAATTTTTAAAAAGCAAAAATAACTTACCGTGTAGTAGTTTCATATGCAAATAACAATTGATAATAATGAACACAATTACAATAACGTACTATGATGAGATGACAAAGTCTTTAAAAACAAAGCTTTGTATACATGTAAGAGATTAATGATGACTCTTTGTCTAGCATTTTCACTCATTTTGACCCAAAATCTATTTTGGTTTACACATTTAGCTCTCAACTGCAAGATTAGGAAGAAAAAAAAAGTTCTGCATATGTATTTACATGCATTACATCTTGCAATTGTTTATTTTTATTTTTTCATATTGAAAGTTTAAGTCTAATAAATATTTCAAGACATCTAACATATTTTTTAAATTTAAAAGACCTATAAGGGAAGTTGAATTTTTTTCATATATTCATTTTTTCAACAAAATCTCAAAAGATACCAGAAAAGTAACTTTGAAAAGTAGCACAAAATAAAAGCAGGGAAAAAACTTACTTTACAGAATAAAAAAAAATAATACCTAATTAAAAATAAAAAACCTAATATTTTAAGTTTTTACTATTTTCTTACAACAGGAATTACTAAAAAGTTAATATATACCATCACATATTTAAACCAGAAATGCACTAATATTTATCAGTAGTGCCTCAATTAATTTTGACCTATAGAATAGATAAAAACGAAATTCATATCCACTATACAATTCATAAACCCTTTATTCATATATTGTAAAGTTCTTCCAGCCACACATACACATCATCTCTTCTTTACATAAACAACATCAGTGAAATCAACACATACACACAAAGAGAAAGAATCATAATAAATATATCATCAAAAAATCATAAGAGAGTTTATGAGTTAAGAAAAATCCTTCTGTTCTATAATCCAATTTATTCTGAACAGACTAGATTTACATTCTATGTTATGTTCTTAATAAAGATTGTAAAAACGAATGGCTGATATCAAATACCTGTATTATAATATCATTACAGTGATATTAGATGTCATAAAATGGCAAGTCCAACTAAAAATACAATTGAATAACTAATTATAAGAAACTATAAACAGTACATTTTTTTTTATTTCTTACTATTAAAGATTTTTGTAAAACCATAGAAAGAAAGTTTTATTTTATCTGGTTCAAGTGCAAACTAATGGTAGTTGGATTTAATGGCATCATTTGAAGATGAAACTTAATAAAGCAGCTTACAATAGAATAGATTAACAGGGAATTGAGACAAAAAGATGGTAAAATATCAGTAGATTTTATCTTGCGCCAGTAAAAACAATAAGATATTGATCTGCTTTCAGAAATATTTGTCAAATAATAAACTGTCAATTATCATAAAGGGTTAAATATAATTATGAAAGACTTCAGAATTCATTTTTATTAAAGATGAAAAAATAACTGGGATTTGGAAACTGAAACTATTTTATTCAAAGAAACCTGAATTTGTCTCAGTGATTTTAAAATAATCAACCATGTGGATCTGCAGAATTAATTGCTTTTTAGTAAAAGCAATTTAACACTTTAACCAATGATAGTGAGAGATCATCATATAGTTTGTTTATAGATATTACAAATATTAAAAGGGTTTTGGGATTAAAGAACCAAATTACCCAAAACAATTTGCTTTTCAATTAATGGCAATAAATCTTAGAATTTGTAAAAAAAAAAAAAAATGATAATTAAAAACTAAGAATTTTCAAGGAAACAAAAAAAAAGCCATAGAATTTGGCAGAAGATTACAAAAGGGAGTAGGGGGCAGAACACTCCCCTTCAAAAAAACAAAACAAAAAAACCCTCATTTATAATCATTTTAGATTTCATATGAAGTACTGTCAAATTTCTTTACCAAGTATTATTTCATCCCTATTTCCAGTGCTTTTTACCTCACCAGCCCAAACTGTCACAGTCTAAAGCCATTAGTAAAACTGCAGATGTGAAATAAAGAATAAATCTTTATTCAAAATTTGGACTCGTTTCCAATTCATGCCATTTATCAATAGCTATAGAATGCGAGTCTGAGGAGTTGCCATGGAAAACAACTGAAATTAGCATGAAAGAAATATTCAAAAAAGAATTTGTAATAAATAAATAAAACAATACACAATTTAATAATACCAAGAGAATTATTATTTTGAAGACATAATCCTCTAATGTCCAATTCTTTTTTTAAACAAGTTGACTGAGAGACTGATAAGGAAACCTTAAGAAAATTCAAGATATAAAACAGATTTAGCTTTTACAAGTAGTAACTTTCAATGGTTTTAGAAACTAATATACAGTAGAAAATTTTCATATCTTCAATACTTATAAAAAATAAAATGTCTGAGTGTGTGTGTGCACATATATTCTTGATGGATGCAAAAACTACTCAAATAATTTTCACCAACTTTGGTACACACATGCAGTCAAGTCCTGGGCATGTTTTGGAGAAGAATTAATATCTACTCCCTAAAACATTTAAGGGCCAAAAACTCCTTTAACTAACTAAATATATGAATTGCTTTTTCATCATTACTGCTATAAGAATTTATTTTATATTACTTTCCCTCTTAATCTTCACTTATGTTATTTAGATTAGTTTTCTTTGTACATAAAAAATATTCATCAGAATACTCCTTTTAACCTGTTCCATACCAAAGGAGCTAAATAGAACAGGAAAGTATAATTGAATGAATGTGCTTCTAAATTCAGAGAAAAACTCTTCTAATATTGACTTTTAAAAAATAATTCTTTAGAGATTTACACTCAGATTTTTTAGTTTTGTTTAATGGGTATCAACCTCTGCAGGTCATTAAATGCCAGAAGGGTTAAATTGGTTTAGTTTTTTTGTGTATGTTTTAGGTTTTAGGGTATGAGTTTTGGTTATATTTAATTATATTTGACTAGATTTTGATGAAGAGGTTAGTTTCTTTTAGAAAGCTTAAGATTTCCTCTAGCTTGGAGTTTTTGAAGAGCTCCTTTAAATTGTTTGTTTGGTAATGTTTGTCTAAATTTTTCACAGTTTATGAAAATGTGTTTGACTGTGAGAGGTACTTTGCATGTTGGACATACTGTGGGGGGGGGGTCTTCCCATTTTAGGAGGTGTGAATGGGTAATGTGGGTGTGACCAATACAAAGTCTGGGGATTATCACTTCTTTTCTATTTCTTCTGTAACCTGCTGGCCATTCACCTATGGTATCTAGAATATGGTGGAGCTTGTTCTGTGTTTGATCATCCAAAGATTTTTGCCATTTCTTGAGTATACATTTGTTAATAAGTGGTTTTAGGTCAGTGTATGGAATTTTGAATTAGATATATGTGTCTGGTGTGCTTTTTTTTTCAGCTTTGTCTGCCCTTTCATTTCCCTGTATGCCAATGTGGCTGGGTATCCAAGTAAGATTGATGCTATTATTTTTAGAAAAAGTGTTCATTTTATCTAGAAGTCTTGTGATGAGAGGAGTTGATGGATCTTTGCTCTGTAGAGCTTGGAGGACTGATTTGGAGTCTGAATAGATGATAAATTCAGAGGATTTGTGATTTGCTATAATGTTCATGGCTAGGTCAATAGCTATAACTTCTTCACTGGAGAGATTTTAACAGTTCTTGGTTTTGGAAGACAGCAGTACAACCAATTTTCATTCCCTGTTAGGATCCATCTGTATAAATGTGGTAGTAGTCTGGGAAGTTGTTTTGGATGTTGAGGAAGTTCTCTTGGAAGGTGATGGGGTGTGTTTCGGTTTTGGAAAGTTTGGTTAGGTCTAGCTTTATTATTGGTTGGTTTATGGTCCATGGTGCTGTTTTGGGAAGAATTCTATTATGTATTATTTTGGAATTGATTTTGATTTTATTTAGGAGGGTTGGAATTCTTAGATTAAAAGATTTAATGGCCTTTTCTTTATTTTCAAAAAGGTTTTTGTATCTTGTTTCCATGATGCAGGTATAGGCAGGGTTTTGGGGGCATGAAATGAGTTTAATATAGTATTGGAGTGCAAGTTTATATTTTCTCAGGGAAAAAGGGGGTTCATTGATTTTGATGTATAAAGTTTCGAGAGGTAGTGAAGGCCCCTCAGGCAATACAGAGTCCCAGGTGATGGATAGTTTCATGTTCTCTAAGATAGGTTTTTCTGGCTGCTCCATATATGAAGCAGTCGTAATCAAGTTTTGATCATATTAGACATCTGTATAGTTTGGTTAAGGTTTTTTTTTTATTTATCAGCACCCCAGTCTGTGTGGGCTATGGTTCTCAGGAGTTGGATAGTTTGGTTGCATTTGATCCTCAGTTGTTTAATGTGTGGGATGAAGGATAGTTTTGGGTCAAGAGTAATGCCTAAGAATTTATGTTGCTGGGTTATGGATATCTCAGTCATTTAATGTTAGGGTGGGTTGATTATGCATTTTGTGGATTAGGCAGAAATGCATGCATTTGGTTTTATTGCAAGAGATTCTAAAACCATTTTTCATGGTCCATTTTAATATCTTGTCAATGCATGGTAGCATTTTTCTTTTTATGGTCACCATGTTTTTAGAACTGTAACAAATGAGGAAGTCATTGACATATAATGATTCGTTGATTTCCAGGTTGTTATTTTATTTATTTTAATCATGAATAGGATCACAGATAGAATACTACCCTGAGGTACAACTATTTCTTGTTGTTTTGGATTGGAGAGTGTATTATTCATTCATGTTTGGAAGGTCTGGTTTTCTAGGAAGTGTTTTATGAAGATGAGGAGTCTGCCTTGTAGACCAAGATTTTTGAGGTCTTTGAGTATGCCAATATGGTCAGGTTGTATTGTAGGCTTTTTCTAGGTCAAAGAGGACTGCAACCAGATGTTCTTTTTTGATGAATGCTTCCCTGATTAAAGTTTCTATACAGACTATTTGGTCTATGGTACTTCTTTTAGCTCTGAAGCCTGTTAGTAGGTTTGAAAGGAGGTTGTTGGATTCAAGTAACCATGTTAGTCTTAGATTGATCATCCTTTCATCCTGCTTTTTTCCTCTTTGATTCTGATTGAGTTAAATTGATTTGAGTAAATTTTTGTAGATGACACTTGAGCAAAATTTTCTGCTATCAGGTTGGCTATATGCTTTTCATTTGTGGTTTTTGTGTTTCCTTGAGAGAGGTGATTTATTGGGTCGTTGATGTTTTTATTTGGTATTTTCTTTATAAAGTCCCAAATTCTTTTTGGATTTGTATTAGAAGTGAAGGTTCTCCAAGAGGATCTTTTAACTTCTTTGATGATACATTGGGTTTTAGCCCTTTGTTGTTTGTATTTGTTTAGATTTTCTAATGAGGTGTTTGTCTTGAATTTCCTGAGAGTTGCTTGATGTTCTCTTATGTTTTTGCACTCTTCTGTGAACCATGGTTTATTGTGTTCTGGAGATATTGTGGTTTGGGGGATAGTGTGATGAGGAAATATGACACCCTCATACATTTGCCGGGTTATGGGGGAAGGAGGTGCGACTCGCTAGCCATTAGCTGACTACAGTGATACCAAGAATAGTAGCAGTGGAAAGAGAGGCTGTCTCTGTTCAACCCTCTCTATTAGTACAAGCTGACATGGGCATGAGAAAACCTCACTCTCTACTAGCCATGTATGTCAGTGGAGAGAAGCAGACCTGCGACTATGATTAGTACTGAGGAAGAAACCGCCAAAAAGCCAACACGTGGTAAATTTTCAAACTACGGAAACTAAACAGGTACCGTTGGTTCATCGAAAGGAGAAGACACATAAGTAGTTGCCATTTGTTCGTCGAGGGATGAAGACACATAAGCAGTTGCTGTTTAGTCGTCGAAGGGTGAAGACACATAAGCAGTTGCTTTTTGGTTTGGTGAAAAATGAAGACATAATTTGGGATACGGAAGAAACCCAAATTCTGAAGTCATGCCGCGCAGAGAACACTGAGAGGAAAAGAAAAAGCTTCTCTTTTGAATGAACCAACACTGCGAGGTATGGTAAACCTCGTTAAACGAATACCCAAAGAAAAGACTTGTCCACAAGGAAAGAGACAATAATTAATCTTGATCTATCTGAAATAAGACTTGTATCCTTCAACCAACGTGTTAGGGAAACCCAATAATGAGAGGAAAAAGAGAAAAGAATAAACTCCACAGAATCCCAAGTGAACATACAATTTAAGTATATTCAAATTTATCTTGTGGCATTCATGCTGACATGAATAAGAGACAAATTACAGGAGAAAAGAATAGCTCTGATAAGATAGAGGAGGAAAGAGGGAATACTCCCCCAATGATAAACTTGAGATTTGGAGCACGGGCTCTACCATTAAATCCCAAAGTCCGAAGGAAAACGGAACCTGTCTATCACTGACAAACTATATTCTCACCTTCCGCCATTAACAGATATTAAATGGGGACCTTGTCCGGGATACAAATATCTTAATGGAGGCTCTCCCGAGGTACAGAAAGACTTTCTCACTCCAGACTTTTACCTGAATAGTTTTTTCTTTGTTTCTTTTATTCGATAAAAGAATATTTTTATTAATCTTGTTAACCCAAACACAGCAGTTCAAAGTCCTTTTTTTTGTTGTGGAAGTACTGTATTTGTCGAAGACCTTGTATTAGAGGGGGAAAGTTAGCCAGTTAGCTGTGTTGACTTTTAATAATTCACTTATAACTTGCCTAGTGGCTTTGAAATATGGTTCAGCTAGGGAGTTGGTGATATCTGTAACGTTAAATAGCATATGGCAAACCACGGCCCACATGTGGGCCCTGCTTTAACTGGTAGTCTTGGCGGGAACAAACGGCACCCTGCAAGCCCACAGGGCACATGGCGGCATAACAATAGTTTTATTTACTATGCTAATGAGGGTTTTGGTAAAATGAATTATGGATTCTTGATTTGTATTTGATTCTGGGATTAGTGTGGTAAGGCATTGTTTTTTGTAGGATTTCCAGTTTGCTCTTTTGAGATTCAATCATAGAGGTTTTATTTGTGGTTCTGAATTTTTTATTGTGGAGTGGTCACTGCTGCAGGGGTCTTTCTATATTCTCCAATCTGTAAAGATTGATGGGTCAATGAGGGTTAGGTCTATGGCAGAAAATGAACCTGAGGATGAGTTGAGGTGGGTTTGAGAGTTCTGATTGTGGAGGCATAAATTATAGCTATTGATGATTTTTTTCTAAGATCTGGCCTCTTTTGTTTGTTGTTTTACGTCCCCATATTATATTGTGGCTGTTTAAATCTCCCATGAAGATAAATGGTTTAGGGAGTTGTTCTATTAGATTGTTTAATTCATTTTCATTTATGGAGTCATGAGGTGGGATATATAGTGAGCAGATGGTGACAATTTTATGTAGGGTTGCTGTGACTGCAATTGCTTGCAGTGAGTGTTGATGCTGATTTCATTTTGGGGGATATCTTTTCTAATTAGGATTGATACTCCACCTGAAGCTCTTTGTCTGGTATCAGTTATGTAGTCATATTATTCAAAGGTTTTTATGTTTAGTTTGTCACTATGTTCTTTTTAAGGTTTCTTGGAGACATATGGCAGTAGGGTTGAGTTTGGCTATTAACAGAAGTAGCTTGTCATAATTTGTTTTGTAGCCATGGCAGTTCCATTGAATTATTTCATGGGTGATGCTTTTTTAATCTTTGTTTGATGTTTATTTCGTTCAAGTGTAGTTTTGGTTTTAGTGTTTTGTTTTTTCATTTGGCTGGATACAGAGATTTCAAAAGTTTCTAAGCTTTTTGACCTGATTTTGAGGCTTTTGGGGTATTTAGGGTTTCTTTGTTTTGAAGGGCTTTTTTGGCTCTCTGTTTCCATCAGTTCAAATTTATTTTCAGTTTCTATTAGTGAAATTTATGGTTTATGTTTGTTAGATTCTTTCTTAGATCTCTTTTTGGGGGTTAGTGGTGGGCTTTCAGCGTTGTCCAATTTTTTTTTGGTGGGAGATTATTGGTTTTTGTAGTAATGGGAGGGATGTCTGGAGCTTGTTGTTGTTGGGTTGAGTTTTTGGGGAGGGGGGGTCTTCAGTTTTGTTGCTGTTTGGGTGATGGTTCTTCTTTGGATCTGGTCCAGCATGGGGTTTAGTTTGTCTAGTTGGTCAAGCTTTCCCTTAGTAATTCAAGTAGAGTCTTCAATTCTTTTAATAGATTTATCATGTCAAAGTGAGTTGTCATTCCTTGATTTCAGGTAGTTGTTTGTGGGTTTGGTTATGTTTGTATAGGTAGTTGTGGCTAGAGAATTTTCAATGAACTTCCTTGTCTCCGCATAGGATATATTTTTTGTGTTTCACTTCTAGTTTTCTTATTTTCTTTTTTCCATAATTTGCATTCTTTGGAATCTGCTGAGTGATTTTGTTTGCCGTTTGCACATTTTTGGGGCTGATGATAGTCTATATGGTTTCCAATTTCTCCACAGTTCTTATATGTGGGAGATCTGGTACACTTTTCTTTGTGATGCCCAAATTGTTGGCAATTATGGCATCTCAGTGGGTTTGGAATATGTTTCAACTTTTGTTATTAAGTATCCTATTTTTATTTCAGTAGGTGGTTTTTGAGTGTTAAAATTTAGAACATAGGTGTTTGTTGAGATTATTTGATTATTTGAGATTGTTTGATTATTGTCAGAGTCAGACTCTGCATGCAGACGCTTTATTTTTGGGGTGCTTTTGCTTGGGTTTTGGTTTGTATCCATAGGGATTTTTGATGAGTGCTCTGACTGTGCTCCCCACCCACCACAGAGCCCTATGAAGGGAAATATCAAGGGGGAAACCCATTCGCTTTGGCAACTCAGGGCTACACATTTAGTATACTCACACTGAGGAAAGGGACCAGCAATTTGAGATTTCTAGTTTTTCATTCCCAAGTTTATTACTCACCTAGAGATAAAAGGAGAAAGCGTGATTGACCCTGCGGCCACTGCTTTCTGCTTTGGAGACCTACAAAAGTCTTTTGCAGGCCTCTGAAAGAGGGCTAGACATGACCAGCCGATTGATTGGATTGGGCTTCTCCGACCACCTCTCTAGCCCAGTAAGGGCCAAAGTGAGTGTTACTAATCATGTGGCCACTTAGGCAACTGGGTCACAGACAGCTCAGCCACCAGGATCCTGTCCTAAAGCATCACAAGCCACCACCCACAGCCAATAGGTGTCCTCTTTGGGGGTTCTTACTCCTCTACTGAGGTGCAGTCGGAGTATTCTACAGCCTCAGCTGACAGGGTGGATTAGTTATTTGTTTGCACATAGTGGTTTTGATTACTGCTATCTATCACCAACAATTCAATATCGGTCACTTGTTTGCTCACAGATGAATGATCAAAACAGTTCTATTTCAAACAATTCAATTTTGCATAAGTCATTTGTTTGTACAGAGTTGAGGGCCAGAGTGGGCCTGGGAGCAATGGCAATGAAGGGATACTCCGCATCTCCCAAAGCTCCAATATTACAGAAACCTCAATATCAGATTATTTAATGTCATAACCAGGACACTCGTTGTGGGGGAGGGGTCTTACCCCTCTGCAAAGATGCAGTTGGTATATTCTACAGCCCCAGCCAACAGCGACTCAGATTTTTGCCGAATCTTTCTTCCAAGTAATAAGATTAAGAACATCATGATAAAATTGTTAAGTTTTTCAAACTTTTTTTCTTTTTTTCAAGTTTATTTAAAATGGAACCAAAGAAATCAAGACAGAAAAATAGCATCTATTAATCAATAAGCAGCTACAAAAAATGCAAAATCATGACATGAATTCCAGTTTATAAAAACAATAACAATGGATGACTGCCTACAAGATTTAGAAGAAAACAACCAAAAAATATTCAACAAACTATTATTTTTCTAGATTTTTCTAGGCTCTTCATAAAGAAGACAAGAAAATAGTCAATGGATGACTACAGAGACCCTTGGAAAATGTTTTCATTTTTAACTTCTGATGGCTTCACTAAAAATATTGTTTATCCAGTTGCAGAGTTTGTTTTACATGTGCAAAATAACTGGACATGAAAAAGAAATTCTGCAACACAGGAAATTGAATAAAGATACATGAAATAACTATGTAGTTCATATCAATCCAATTCCTCCACATGAAAAAGTATCATGAACACAGACACATGTAGCCACAAGTCATCTACCATTGCTAATTTCTATTTAAAAACAAAATTGTGCACACTAATATACCTGTTGATTGATGCATTGGACGTTTAGAAGATAACCTTCAAAAGACAAACTCTATCTTACCCCAACCTGTCTCTAAACTAATCAAAATTTGTACCCTATGTACATCATCACATTGTTATTTCCAATACAACATTTTTATAAACAGAAATTTGGTTTACCAATGGGTTCTCCTCTTAACGAGGTCCTTGCATGCAATTATCTTGAATTCCTTCAATCGGGTCCTATTAAATATATAATCCCCTACTTACACCACAACACCAGCAGCACTAGAAGGGGTATTATCATAGGTTCTTCTTACCTTAGGGCTCTTAATATTTGCTCCCCAAAAATATCTAAATAAAGAATTTCATTACACAGAAGATTCCTTTCTAAACTTTCTTACAATAGTAATTGATCTCAAATTGCCATCTAATAAAATTAAACTTCCCCATAAACACATTATTTTACCTAACAATTTGTCCACTAATATTATAGGAAACAATTAAAATAAACTTGGTATAAAAACTGTCTATATCTTCTAAAACTATGAATGATTTACTTAACACAAATTCTTGATGCAATATCATTTCTGACGCCAGTGTAAGTTCTTGTCACCACGACCATGTGAAGAGGTCCATGAGATAATGTCACTTATGAGTTTGCCCTTGCTTCTCCAGCAATGTCCCACATGACTTGTTTGTTTTATTTGGATGATTTTAGAGGTAGGAGGTAAGTGGCCATACAGCTGTTGTTTCATGGGGTGTTGCTTCCAGGATTTGTTCTATATAGCTCATAACATTCTTGTAAAGTTCCCATCTAGCTTTTTCTTCATCCATTTTGCCAGTATCCATAGGGTGCATTCATACAATAGTATTGACACCACTGCTGCTTGGAAGAAATCCTGTTTTATTTAATCAGGCAGATCAGACTTCCATATGATCAATAGCCTATCGATAGCAGTCTATGCCTTCACTAAACACATATGGACACCATCTTCAGTAGATGAGAAGACTCTGCTGAGGTACATGAACTTGTCAAGTAATTTCAGAGGACTGCCATTTAGAGTGGAGATGGTTTCTTTCTAATTAAAACACATTTACTCAGTTTTGTTTGCGTTCATGTGGAGGACAATGCCTCTTGCTGCTTGCTTCAGGCTATGCAGCACGGATTTGGCTTGAGTAGATGTACTTGCAAAAAGCGCTATGTCGTCTACATCCATTATAGTTTCTGTGGGATATTGTCTGCTTCTTGCCTTTTTTAGTGCCATTTTCTTTTATTAGATCTGCTGACATGTAAAGTACATAGTCTAGGCAGATTATAAACAGATATGGTGCTAATAATGTTGTATAGCCACATAATAAATATGCATATATACACATATACATGCAGAATACATATTGACGCAATAATAAAGATGAGCGAAGACTTCTTTAAAAAAATATACCTCTACTTTATTTGAAAGGTTTGTGTGTGAGAGAGGGAGTTGGAGACTGAACAAAGACTGCAACATATTGACCTCCCCAGCTCCTCCAGACATCGCCGTGTGTCGTTCTCGTTCTCCTGGACTGCTCAACCGGGGGCCTGGGGGCCCAGTCTCTCTGGGACATGCTCTCATTCCAGCATCTTCTCACCAACTGGTCTGGTCTCCAAACTTAATCGGGGGTCCCGAGGACCCCTTCTGCTGGGTGGTGGCTTTCCCTACCACATCTTGTCTCCAACTAACTGACTTCCTGTCTTCACCGAGTTCAATTGCCCACGAGCGGAAATAACTGTCATGCAGTTCACAGGTCACTCTCTTCCAGTGCATCAGTCTATGACTATACCGCGAGATTTTACCTTGTCCCATATTGTCAGCCAGACTCGCCCACGCCAATGGAATATGCACTTCCGCCATCTTTGGAATGGCATGTTTGGCGGGGTCGAAGGTCAATATACAACAATATATCTTTATGCAGAACTCCAGGAAAAATGTCAAAGAAAACTGAATCTCCAATCAGTGAGCAAATTTTTACTTTTGTGTTTCTATATAGCATTATCATGGCTGTAACAGTTTCTTTAGGGAGACCATAAACTAGAAGAATTTGCTCCATCTTTCCTCTGTGTACGGAATCAAATACCTTGGAGAAATTTATAAACCGTAGTGTTGCCTCAAGATTTTTTGCATGAACTCCTTCATTAATTTGACAGATTGTAAGAATGTGATGTTATGGATTAATTTCTTTGAAAACGGTTCTGATTTTTCCAAAGAATTTTCTCAATTTTAGGTTCAATGCAATTGATAAACAGAGCATGGTAAACCTTAGCCACCAAAAAGTAAGAGTTATGCCTCTGTAGTTCTAGGTCATTGCAAGGTCACCTTTCTTAGGGAAGGGGAGGATACAACCTTTTGAAAATAACGAAAAAGGCAGTGAACCATTAATTAAAATTAGGCCTATAGTAGAAAATCGGAAATCTAAATGAGTCATATTAAAATAAGCAACACCCAACCATAACAATTTAAGAAACTAAAATAGTCGTCTACTATTTAGACTTATGTCAGCAATATATTTCCACTGAATCTACATTTGCAACAAAAGAAAAAAAAAGAAGAGGATCTGCAGGATATCCATCAAGAAATTCAACATGAATCCCTTTTCTTTCATATTTCAAGTTGAACTGTTTAGAATTAGAAATGAATCATTTCAGATTGTTTTAAAAACTGCTTTATCCACTTATAGGTAATGTTAAAACAGGATTAGCTTAATAAAGATTTATAGTTTCATGGAGTAAAATAAGAATCACATAATAGAATTAAAAGTGAAGAGAATTATAAATTAACAATGCAAGTTTAAGCTAATCCTGAAGACAAGCAAAGTGTGTGTGGGGGGGATTTACAAGGAGAGCAAATTTTTTTCTCAATTTATAAACCCATTTCTACTCTTTTAAGATTATTGTTACTTCAATTTCAAAATTAATATTAGTACATTCATTCTACCTTACTTGCTAAAAATCAAAAATATAACATTTTAGAAGACATTCACCAATCATTTGAACAGGTTTGCAGTGGATAACTGATGAGAACAATAAGCCATTGAATTAAAATATTTCAAATTTTCTTACTTGACATTAACAATGTCAATTATATTCAACTAGTGAGGCAGGTGAGAGTAAATAGAAATAATTTAAAAAGAAAAAAAAAAATTTTTTTTTCCCCAACTTATCATTAAAGTAGGATTTTACAAATCCATTAAAAGATTATAATTAATGGTTCCAGAGAAATACTAATATATATTAACTTGTAAATGTACAAATAAAGCATAAACTTAAACATTCATCCAGTTTCTTAGTAGAAGATTTTTTTTTTTTTTCATAAAGTTAAATGATGCAATTTACTAAATTGAAATATAATACCTTACAATCCTATCAAAGTAAACAAAATGGGTTTTATTATTCAGGATTTTCAGACTATTGTCTTCATCTTTATTGTTATATTCACATTTTGGACTATGTCCTCTGGCCTTCTTCAGATGTTTGTCAAACTCAGGAGCCTACACAGAACTTCGAACCATGTCCTTTATTTAATCCTCGGGGGTCGCCTATTCTGATAACCATAACCGGGTATAAGTGCTAAGTATTCCTGTATTGTTACTAGACAGCAGTCAGGACTGAACCTGCAACCTCCAGATAACTGTCTCTTTAGAAGCTTAGGGAACCAACATCTATAACTGTTACGCAATGTGTCCTACTGGACAATTTAGAGTGAATTTTTGGGACTTAACTTAATGTTCTTACATCACTATGATTACAACTACTATATATGATTTTTACCTGAGCTCATATTTCAACTTTATTTTATTTTTAATCAAATTTTATGATTATTGGTTCCCATATTGTATTCATCTCTATACTTGGTCTACTCAACAGGTTACTGTAGCCCAACATATGTGCTGATTTCTTAATTAGCATTAGACGCCTTTAAGAATCAGCATGTTGGACTACAGTGACCTGTTGAGTAGACCAAGTATAGAGATGAATACAATAAGCTTCATCTTAGAAATTCATACAACTTAAACAAAATGTATTGTAAGTTTTGTAAGTCTTTTAGCATAAGGATCGAATTTTTAAATGTTTCTCTTGATATACTGGTGAAGTTGAAGCACTTTTTCCTAAAATTGACCAACTTAACTTAAATGGTAGGAAGTGTGTTTTCTTAGATTGTTAACAGAAAGTGTGTGTGTATATATATATATATATATATATATATACTAGCAGAAATAATGGGTCCATGACCATAGGAACACTAGTGAGATAGAAAGGGGGAATAGAGGAGTAAGTGCAGAATTAAAGAAAGGTCTTATTTGTAGTTGAAAGATTTTGCCTATTAATTCAAATGAAAAGTATTTTGTTTTATTTGATGAATTTTTTTCCTGTTTAGTTTACATTAAAAATATATAAAAACATAACTCTATACTGGTGAAAGGTTTATAATATTTTCATGTTTTTTTTTAGTGTTTGATAATTTTTATACTTTACAATTAGTGCTCAGTTATAGAAGAATTTTTTTTAAAAAGCAGCATTGTTTTACTTCAAATTTTCATTAATCCTCTAAAAAATTAACAATAAAAGAATCTAAGAATTTATGCAAAGTGATACTTTTTATTTTAGGAACTTTTTTTTGTTTACATTTAAAATATTATCTTAAAAAAATGTAACTCCGTATTTGTGGTTTGAAACAATCTTATTTCAATAAAGACTTTTTTTAAAAAAATATGACAAAAATTTAAATTCAGTTCTTATTGCCTATAGAGTTAGAGAAGAAAAATGTATTCATTTAATTTATTTTCTTTTTATCATCTAAAAATCTAACAATAAAAAGAATAAAAAACGTGTTCTTAATTATAGGTAGAAAGTTTTGTATAGAAAAATGCAAACAAAAAGTATTTACTATTCAATAAACAATTTCTTAAGAAAAAAAAAAAAAAAGAAGATTTTGAGTGATTGGTTATGTGTTATGGCATATAAACCATTGTGGGTTATTTAATGCCAAATCTTATTTATACATTATTTTTAAGTGAATAGTTTGAAGGTAAAATTTTTTCAAAAAGCCACAGCTCTTCTATTTGCACAGTTGAATGGTTTCAAGTATTGCTATGTAATACTAATAGAATAGTTCTATTTAACCCGTACATGGGATCCTGACAGACATCACTCCAGGTCAGAGTAGACCTAGGGGTAATAGTAATGGAGGGGTACTCCAGATTCACCAAAGCTCCAAGATCAGAGCCTCACCATCATATGGTTTAGTTTCATATCCAGGACACTCATGGGGAGAAGAGGTCTTACCCCTTTGCAGAGATGCAGTTGGTGTATTCTTTAGCCCCGGTCAATGTTTTTGTTCTACTGATTAAAAATTAATATATATCATTCTAAGAAATAAGAAAAGTAATCATTTAGCAAAAAAAGAAAAAAAAATCAATTTTTGAGTTATCAATAATGTTTTTCATTTAATTTTTGCTATTTTTTCTTTTTTACTAAAAATGTACATTATAAAGTACAGTAAAAATCTAAGAAATAAAAATGTGTCCTTTCAATAAAGCTAAGAATTAAAAATGTAATAGTTTTTATATTACAATTTCTTTTAACTAAAAAAAGAAATTGTAATATGAAAAATGTTTAATTTCTTAATAATTGAAATAGCAATTTAAAAATGGTACCCCTTGGTTTGAAACATTTTCATGATTTTTTTTTAGTCTTCCAAAAACTTAATGTTTTTGTTGGTTGGTTAATTGAGTTTTATGGCATATCAACCTTTGTAGGTTATTTAATGCCAAATCCATTTTATACAAATAAACTGTTCTATTTCAAACAATCCAGTTTAGCATGAGTACACAGTTTAGTTCTATTTGACCCATATATAGGTTTTGGTTTCTTTGTTTAATGGCATACCAACCTTCATGGATTATTTAATACCAAAGCCATCCTTCTAGAACATAGCTGGGAGGGTAATGGGGTTCATACCTTTCCTAAGGGTATTGGTCTGAAAGTGAATTTAATAGCATGACTGGAGTTTGAACTTGTTTACTACAATTCTGCAGTCTAGCTCTTTAACCATTACACCACATGGGCACCCTCCTATGAGCTAACACTCCGGGCCAGAGTGGACCTGGGAGCATTGGCAATGAAGGGGCACTCGGCATTCTCCAAAGTTCTAGCATTACTGGAACCTCAGCATCAGATTGTTTAGTGTCATTATCAGGACACTCATTAGGAAAAGTGGGAGTCTTACCCCTCTGCAGAGGTATAGTCGGTGTATTCTACAGCTCCAGCTGACTGGGTAATAAACAAGCTTAAATGTAATAAGGTTTATTTCAGATAATTCAGTTTAGATGTCAAAACAGTTATATTTCGAGCAATTCAATTTAGCATATGTACCCAGTTTAAATGTCAAAACAGTTCTATTTTAGCTTAATAAATATGCAGTTAAAATGCAAAAAACAGTAAACTCTTGAAACCACGATTAAGTTTTATTTGACCCATCAAATGCTATGACTCTGGGGCCAGAGCGGACCCGGGAACGATGGCAATGAAGGGATATGCTCTACATTCCCCAAAGCTACAGCATTACTGGAACCTCACCATCAGATTTTTTTACGTGTCATATCCAGGACACTCGTTGTGGAGGTTGTACCTCTCTGCAGAGGTGCAGTCAGTGTATTCTACAACCCCAGTCAACTGGGCAATTCCTTTTTTTCTCCCCCCAATTAGTATTAAATTACAAAACAATAATTTTCCAAGAAGCATTAAATTCAAATTTTGTCAATGAAATCCACATGGTGGGTCTTAAAAAGAATTGAAGAGTTGTCCCAGTTTTTTTCCCCTACTTAAAACTGTGAAGAGTTCCATAAATCAATTGATTTTTAATCATTGAATCATATCATTTAATCAGTAAAAATCAAAAACTAAATTTTTTACTTTTTCTTTTGATAAACATATTAGTATATGGGTGATTTTAATAATTACATTTCTTTACTTAAGTTAGAAGTTGACATGTATTTAGCAAAAAAGATGCAACTCCTACTGTGTTTATATCTGTTTTCATCCAGTTTCTACTCAAAATTATGCGCCAAAAACTGCTTCTTCCTACCTCAAATAAGTTTCGCGGTAGCCTATTATATAACTTGATTAGGTAATTTGCATATTTTGTTTAAAAAAAAAAAAAAAAACAATATTAGAATAAATAAGATTAAAATAAAATTTATAACTGTTTTTGTATTTATTTTCAATATTCTTTTCTTTAATTTTTTTTTAACAAGTTAAGCTTTCATAATCATTCATAGCTACAGTAGCATTGCTATCAACCTTCTTTTGAACCTTATTATAAATTGAACCAACCACATAAAAAACTTAAGTAAATTTACCTTCAGCAACTATTCAGATATCTTCAATTTTCTAATTTAAGTCTTTTTATTTTTGTTAGATATATGTGTTACCAATTTATCAAATTTTAAAATAGTAATCAACAATGATTTATCTCAATGTTATTCTGAACTTATACAATTATTAAAAATGATTTTATGGAATTTTTACAGGTACAGCTAGTTGTATTATTCTGTAGAGTTTGATAACTCTCTTTGGCTACTAATATTTTTTGCAGGCTACAATTTTCCCCTCTTCTCACTTGACAATTTCATAATTACTAGGTATTTTCAGACATTTTACAAGTGGTAAGAGATGACTGCCGAAAATAATATATTTTTTTTTATTAATGTTCAAATGGTTATGAAATTACAAATCTGTCACCACTGAATAATTATCCAAGCAATTTGACTCAGTCAAAAGATATCTTTAACACAGTAACAAGCAATTGATTTGCTAGTCATTATATAAAGAAGATTCTACATATGTTAGTTATACATGCTCATTAACAAAAAATTTTAAATTATCAAGAAAAAAATAGATTATTTTGAATTTTTTTTTTCAAATTTATAAAACTTTAGTTAATTTTTTAAAATTTTATAAAAAGATTTTGCGAATATTTTTCTATATCTTCACTACTGATAGATCTACCTAATAAAGTGATGCCAATGTAATATTTTACTTTATTTGATAGTTATAAATTTTTTTTTAGGGCATAATTTTGACCCACTTTAATTCAATTTAAGAAAATACTTTCAGGTCAATTTTATATATTATTCACATTCATTATCTAATAAAACAATGAGATTTTTTTTTAAATTTTTTAACCAAATATTTACATAAAAAGCTTCTCTGAAAAGTTAATGAAGTTTGTCAAAATGAAACAATCATATTGCAACTTATGTAATAAAATAATTGGATTTTTTTTACATATCAGTGGTAACTATTTGCCAATTTGAGTTAATAAGCTAAACTAGCAAACCTACAAGAGTGAATTCAAGTGTCACTGAGTCCCCCATTCATATGGCCTTGTGCCACATCTAAGCAAAAAGCTTAGTAAATTACTACCGTATGAATAATCATAACTAAATCAATCTCGCAAGCCATAAAAACTGAAATTAACCACTTATTGAGGAATGATTTTAAGGAAATGAAAAATTGCTAATCAGCCCTAATAAATCCACCTAATGTCAGAAACTGAATTAATGATGTGTTTTGCCATAAAATCTGAGTGCCTAGATCTTGCAAGCCATAGATAGTGAGTTTGATCTTCAGACATTAAGTGGATTAATTAGGACTGATTAGCAATTTTTCATTTCCAAAAAACTATAAATAAATAAGTGATTAATTTCAGTTTTTAATGTGCCAAGCAACACCTAGTTCAGAAACAAAAAAGTGGGATTGAAAAAGACCAAAGAATTGTCTTTTCCTTTTTCAATACAAACATATCAAATTTATGTGAAAGTTAATACTTTAGAAAAAGTACTCTCGAGTGAAAAAAAAAACAACAACACTACTTTGAGGATTACAAAAGACTATCAATGATAGTTAAAGGATTTATTTCTTACAGAATATCAGTGATGATAATTTTCAGATAACAGTATATTCATTCTCTTCCATTTCTTCAGCTTCTGATCAGTCAAATAAAATCTCTTATTTCTTACACAACATCAGTGCTGATAATTTTTGATTTTTATAGATCGATGATCTTTTAAAAGATTTGGGACAGCTACTTTAATGTCATTCACTTCCACTTCTTGATATTTAAAACAGTGTCAGTGAAATTTTGTTTGTTTATTGTTTAATGGCATATCAACCTTCTTAGATTATTTAATGCCAAACCCATCCTTTTAGGACAGTAGTGGTACTATTTAACCCTTAGTAGGGAGGATAAGAGGGTTCATACCCCACCCCACAAGGATATTTGTCCAAAAGTGAACATAATACAACTAGTGTTCTAACTCACTACAATTCCCCACAGTCCAGCACTTTAACCATTACACCAGGGGGACACCACCCCAGGAAAATTTTGTAATATTCCAAGTTTAATGAACTTTAAATGAATTCGTATCAATTTATGCTTAAAAATAAATGAATAACTTGACTCTGAATCCATGTGAAAATTAACACATTACACATTTTGATTTCCAGCTGAATTAATGCAAAAACAGACTAATTTATAACTTATTCAGAAATCATGTTCTGTTTCAATAACATATTTTGAAACAAATATCAAACAAACATAAATGAGAAAATTTACCTAAATACAGAAACAGTTTTACAAACAAAACTTTTCCATCTAAATTCATTTCCTATTGTTTCTGTTTCAGTCTTTAAAAACCTAAAATGTTTACTTTTTATTATATAAAGACAGCTGTTATTTCAGTTTGCTTTTTTATTTTATAAAAATTGGCATGTTTCTCTTTATTTATTCTTACACTTGAGATATAAGAAAAACATTTTCTATGTACTAGACTTTTTATTTTAAGAAAAATTGTGCAGAATATGGGAAGAAAGTTTAGTAAATGATCAAACATTTCCAAAGCAGTTTGCAAAGTTTAAGGCTGGAGATTTCTCACTGAACATTGCTTCATGGTCAAATAGAACAAAATTGAGAGCAATCAAATGAAGATATTACATGAGAATAATCAATGTTACATGACTTGGAGAATAGATGAAATATCCAAATCATTTGAGCTAACTTAAAAATGCTGGCAATGAAAAGTGGGTACTTTATAAGATAAAATGAAAGATCATTGGGCTGTTTAAATAAACCATTAACTATACTGATGGTTGGTCTTCAGCCAAAGATGTGTATGTAGCAGGATTGGAAATTCCCTAGGAGCTCCTTACAAAACCAAAATGACTGATTCAAGCAAATAGACTAACTTATTCACAATTCATGATAATAGTATTAAAAAGAAAGGACATATTCCATCAACATAATGCAAGACGTTACTTTGATGACCTGGAAAAAAGTGTTGCCTATTCAAATTACCATTAACAGTTCTTTGTTGAGAAAGATAAAAAAGTTCTGATAGGAAGGAATTATGAAGTCGTCTGCAAGATGGCAAAAAATAGTAGACCAAAGCTGTAAATATATAGTCAATAAAATTAATGTTGGAAAGAAAAAAAAATGTCTGAATAAACTGAATGAACTTTGATCAACCTAATCTTGGGAAATGATAAACAAAAATCTTTCACAGTTGTATTATACTAAAAGTAAATTCATTTTTTTCAAAGATGTTTGCTAAAAGAATATAGATGATAAAAATACTGAAATAGGCAAAAGTCAACAAAAAAAAAAAAAAAACAGCAAAGAATAAAAGGTAGATATTTTACTGCAATCTTCAAGATCATAGATTTTATTTTATTTTAGTCAACCATTATCGATATTGAATGTAATTAATCCAAATAGTATAGCGGACAGAATCTATCATGTAATATTTGATTAGTAAATTAGCATGACCGCATTGAAATAATCTTTGTTAATATTCACAAAAATGTTGTGGAATATGGATTTATTTCTAAACTAAATCTTATCTGATCACTTTCTTGAAAGAAATATTTGCAGTGTCACCAAGTCATATTTTATGCATCCACACATTTATTGTAGATGTTTGGAGTGAGAATGAAGCACACTACTTCCACCATTATGGAGACCACACCTCAACAGGACAGACCAAAATCTGCTATCTTGTAAACTTAAAAAGAAAAAGAAAACAAAGTCCTTACTTAAATTTCAAAATAAGATATAGTCATCAAAACAAAAACATCCATTTTTTACATTAAAAATACGAATTTAAGGAAACCTGAAAAGAATAAATAAATAAAACTGCTAATTCATTCCTACCTCTGATTTTTAATTAAAAAAATACTGCTGAAAATTACAGCTCCAGTTAAATCTGTTTTGATTAACCAGCGAAAAAGTGTAAAGAAAAACGAAGGCCGCTTGATAGAACAAATACGTGAAAGACAGAAGCCAATATCAAAGCGATTAAAAACTAAAAGGTAAAAATAATAATGATCTAAATAATTTATTAAATATTAGAGAGAAATTACTGGAATTTGTGAACTTACTAATTGAAGAAAAGTAAAACATTTTTGTTGGAACAAAAATTGAGAATAATGAATTATTAGTATCAATGTATTTATGTATGAATATTGTCAAAGAATCAAAAATAAAAATATACTAATCTTGCAAGATGTGACTTTGTAATAAATATATAAAACCCATAACCTTAAGAAGTGAGAAGTTCTATATTCGATGTTAGAAGGGAATGTGGATCGGGCTTCTTTTTTTTTTTTTAAATGATACAAGTTTGCTTGAAACCTTCCAACACATTAGCATCAATGGTAAAATTATTTATACAACTATTTTTACATATTTAGATTTCCTAAACTGGGTAAAATATACTTCATATTACATTTGAAATTTATACTGTTTTTATAATACTACATAAATTTAGAATTTAAAAAAAGCAATTATGAAACGTTAATCTCTTATTTGTAATAAATAAATAAACGTAAAAACTTATTACTTTAAAAAGAAGAGAGTGAATTAACAGGAATTTTGATTTTTATACAAACAAAATATTCATTTCAAAAGAGTAAAGGGAGATGAACATTAAAATTGTGATCATTTCAAAACGTGATGAACAAAACAAAACAAAAAACAAAAAACAAGCAAATCACTTAACTAATATGAGATTAGATGGTCTTTAGACAGAATAAGAGAGGAAGAGTCAGCATGAAAAGAAAAATCGAATAACCCCCACGTCCCTAAAAAGCGATGGGAGGTCTAGAATGGAAAGACAAGGTACATTGCAATAGAAAACATGAATGGGAGGGCTGGGCTTTTTATAGTTTGATTAATCTGGTATCCTGTGAGGAAATTTGTGAATGTTTATGAGGGAGAAGAGAAAAAGTCAAGTTGAAATTCAGCAGAAGACGATCACTTCAAAGCTTCCCCAAAAAACATTGGCACAGATCAATCAAGTTTGCGGCTATCGTAGCAGCGGCAACAATTCTTCCTTGCAAGATTTCGACTTTATTTTTAACATCAGGTTGAATAATAAGGTAGTTTCTTTTTTTAATATTCAAAACATTACTGATTAATATTTCTTTAATTTCCTATTACAAACAGCCTAAATAATAATAATAATAATAATAATAATAATAATAATAATAATAATAATAGTAAATAAATAAACGTAAAAATTAATTGCTTCAAAAATAAATCCCGAGTGATTTTCCTGCTTGTTTAGAATTTCTTACAAATTAAATACGAGACTAAATACCCATTTTTGCTAAAAGTTGATTGTCAACAAGTATTTTTATTCTTTTTTCAAACCACTAATTTCGGCAATCTTTAAAATTAAGGTTATAAAATTTTGACAAATCCACTTCATAAAAAAAATTGTCAATGAAAAACGCTGATAAATTAATATTTTTAAAGGTAAAAAACAAATAATTGGAATAATAGAGAATTCAATTCTTTTGTAAATTGCTTAAATTCATAGAAGATTCATTAAAATATCCTTATAATTTATTATTAAAAAAAGACCATAATAAACGATTCGAAAGAATACATGTAAAGGGATTTTTTAAGTTAAAAAAAAAAAAAAAAAAGCATTTTAAAATGAAAAATAAATTAGAAGTGATCGTTCGTAGACGAGAAGTACATACCCTCCTTTTATCCTTAACAAAAAAGAAAATCAATGATTAAACAGCAATAAAGTGTAAAACAGCGTAATCTGGGACCAAATTTTTTAAGAAAATCTAAACTCCACATTTTGTTCAACAAAATCAAAAAGAAAAAAAAAAAAATATATATATATATATATATATATATATATATATATATATAATCGATGAGAGTAAGACAAAAAGATTAACTCTCAAGGAAATGGATTCTTTCACATTGAACCCTGACTTTTGGGACACAATGAAATCATTTTATTGCCAATCAATACCTCCCCTACACGTCTAAAATAACTAATGAATAGTAATCATGTTTTTCTTTCTCCTAAAATATTATAACAAAAACTATTTCAGATGAAAACTTCATCTGACTTATTTATACACCTTTCCTAATCACTTAACATTTCAAGCTTTTTACGCGGGTGTGCAAAAATTCATATTTTAAAAAAAAGATCTGACACCCAACAATTAAAAAAAAAATGCATCGTATTTTGAAATGTACCTTATCTAATAATATTTGTACCTCAACCTAGATTCCATGAGCAACTTTACAGGTTTACGCTCAGATAAAAGAAACTATTTTCCAATTATTTATTTTCATGGCCATCTTAGTATTTGTGTCCAATTTTCAAGTAAACAATAATAATAAAAAATTAAACAAAAAAAACATCCTTTTCCAAGGATATACTTTCCAATAATCTTATATCATTTTTCCCCCATACTGAATTTATGTTGTTAAAGTTCCGTTTGCAATATAAAACTTAAAAAAAAAAATTATCAATAGAATTGATTTTTAGGGGGGGGTTACTAAGAAAGTCAAAATTCATTTTTGCTGGTTGATAATTTTAATGACAATTTCTTCAGTTAATTATTTTTTTATTTTTATTTTTTTACTTAAATTGATCGTAACACTTTCAGTATTTATTTAATTTATATTTTATATGAGTTAACAGTTCAGTAATGTAGAATTGGAAAAAAAAGAAGCTTTTTATGTGTGTGTGGCCTCGACTGATAAAAGACATTTTTATTTTTAGAAAACGAGGTGTAGGCAAATGAAATAACCCTACTCAACTTGCTAAAGAAGTAGTGGGTAATAAGATTGCCAGATATTATGAATAATCTTAGTTATGAGCTGCCATCAACAATTTTTTAAATAAAAATGTTTTATTATGAAATATTTTTAAAAAGAAAAAAGAAATAGACAAAAAAAGTTATCTGCAGAGAAGATAAGCAATTTTTTAGTACCAAACACACAATAACCTCGACATTATCAGCCATTAATTAATAAAAATAACTCACATAAAAGCCAGATTTTATTCAATCCACGCCGACTACAAAAAATAAAACAGAATAAAGATAAAAAGCTAAAACTAAATACAAATAAGCCGAGTGGCAATCAGTTTTTAATCAATTTTAATTATCAATTTTAGGTTTCAGTTGCCGCTTCTTTCAGCTCAACACGAAGCCGATGTCGTGTCAATAATGCCTTTTAAAATAATAAAATAAACATCATTCTTGATATTATTAATCGCTCATTTAATTAATTATTCATTCGGATCAATTGATTCGTCTGATAATTTTACTTAAAAAAATAAACTAAAATAAAATAAATTAACAACTCCTTTCGTTGTGTTACGATTTTGTCAGTCTTACTTCGACTTGAAAATTGGCAAATTCTTTTCATACGCTGCATTTTTGTTTTCAGTAGCACACAATCAGTTTTTATCTGAAAATTAGTAAAAAAAAAAAATGGTCAAAATTGGTGTATTACTTACCGTAAAATTTTCTACGTAAAATGTACTTTAGAATAAAGATACTTAAGAAAAAAGAGAGAGAGGCCTAAGCGAACCCATCGTAGCCATTTTTTTTCTCAACTATAGCTTCGCTCATGTCCGTTCACATGACGGAAATTACCGATGAAGCCAACGGACAAATCCGACAAACTTCGGTAACCCGAATCGCCTTCAACATTTTTTCAACATTTTTCTTTGTGGGCGGAAGTGACGTACATACCAACATGGCTGCTTCCATTCGATCGTTTGGCCCTCAAACATGTCAATATCTGAACCTTTTAACAAAATCTTTTACCTGTAGACAAAATTGTTTCTATCTGGCTCGAAATTTTTATTCATTTCGTCGGAGCCTCATTTTCGATCCGATCGGAAGTACAAATCGATGTATACTGAAGTGTGATTTTACAAAACCCAAGCAGTATTTCAGCGATTTAACTAATAAATCTGACCATGTGCTTATGACTAGTTCTTCGACTTCAGATAATATAAATCAAGTGTCGGATAAAAGTGAAAATATAAACGAAGACGATTGTTTATATTCAAAGGTAATCGTCGAAGTGAAAGGACACGACCCTGCCGTAATCAACAGCTATGAAAAATTTGTATCTATGGCTGCTGAAGGATTAGATGTTAAAATCCGAAAGATTTTCACTCCCCCGAAGGTCATAACACGATATACTCTTTTGAAATCTGTGCATATTTTCAAAAAACATCGAGTCCAGTATGAAAATCGAACCCATTACAGAGTGATTGAATTTGTGCACCTGACTGGATCGACAGCAGATACAATTTTGGAATATATTCAAAGGAATTTACCCGAAGGAATGGCTATGAAAATTACGAGGCATCGAATAGAAAAATTACCCCAACATATCCAGATGGCTGTTAAACAGTGACATTTTTGTTTATACATTGAGACAATAATTGATTATTATGCAATAATTACATTTCTAACAATACAAGAAGCTTTAAGAAAAGCGAAATTCAAGAAGACGTTCCTTTGACCTTTTTTTTTCCCTTAGTAATCAAATTAAAATTTTCAATGTGAGAAGACCTCCCAACAAAAAGAGTATAATAAATAAAAATAAAATATTGAATTCAATTAGTGTTAATTCCATATTTCTTTAAAAAACATTTTCACTTTATGAACTTACAATGGGGTTTATGTAAGTATCTCTCATTTTTCCTAGTTTTTGTGTGAATTCACCTCTTTCTCTCAACAAAAGACACAAATAAGGGTTTGTCATAATATTTTTTTCATAATCAGAGTGATTCAGAATTGCAGTTGTGATATTTTATTTTACTTGTCCGTATAGCTATCTGAATTAACTTTTAACATATTTTGAATCTTAATGGATTTCATCGTGAATCTTTATATTAATATTTCCTTTTGCAAAAAAGTGCGGTATTCTTTTTTTAAATCTAAGGATATCTGTTAAGTTTAAATCTTTTCACCTGTATGATTCGCCACCCCCAAAAAACTGGTGGACGCCTACAATAGCATAATTACAAGTTTGTCACATGGGCCAGTTCGCTAGTGAGCTTGACCCTTAATTGGTATTATATAGCCTTGTGGCAGACTAGGATAAGCAGCTACACTTCGACAATTTTTTTTATCATCCACAATAGGAAAGGAAAAATGTGAGTTTATTTAAATAGTCATAATACATATATAATTCAATAACTTTGTTTACCATTAATTAGAATAATTTACTTTTCGTAGTGTATTTGATTTTTTAAAAAAATATATTCCTGATGGAAAATGCCAATTTTTAGAGGAAATTTCATGGGACTCAGACGTACGAGACATTTTTTCTAGTCAGATTGTTGATCCCGAGAAAAGTTCACTCTTTTGTTTGTTTTATGGTAGATAAGGATTAAATTACAATGTAATAAATGCAATAATAGCTACAGCTATCATTTACCATTTAGCAGAGTTCAGGAAGTATTAAGTGAACTCAAAAGCAGATCTGTTTATAAAATATTTTGTCTCTTTCTCTATTTTCCCTCAAGTTGCACAAAAAATTTTGAAACTTTTAATTTGTATAATTGGCGAAAAAAAAGTGCAAGTTCTTGACAATAGTCAAAAAAGCTGAAAATCAGTGATTAAAATGCATGCCAATGTTGTGTAACTATTTTATAATCAATGCAACTTAACTGGTCGTTCTGTCTCTCTTTTAAAAAGAATTGAAGTTTACTGAGATAGTTTATTTCAAAATCTAATTTAATATGTTTATCAAGTTGAATGTTGATTTTTGTCTAATTTAATGATCAAACATCACTAGATGTATATATGTATGGTTTCAAAAGTTACTGTGTCCGAAATGTGATGATAACAATTTAAGTGAATTTGCATGCCTGATTTGATCAGTCGCGAGTGTTGGAAATTTTTCTTCTTGGTAATTTACATATAGAAGAGTAGATTAGGTTTGAATTAAAATCCGACAGTTATGGAAAATCAGGTTGATATATTTTGCTAAATATATAGAGAGAGATGTCTGTATTGATTAGATTTTAGTCCTTACTTTTTGGCCAGGTTTTCACAACGTATCTCTTTTTTCACCAAATTAGTATTCAAGGAATGTCAGATATTAAAAGACATTAACTCCAAAAAAAATAATACAAAATAGATTATTAAAAAGAAAAAAAAAAGAATGTCTTGTCACATGTGGATTTCATTTTTGTGGAATAATAAACTAATCCTGAAATAGTGAAGCATGTCAACAGGATTATTCTCACTGCCTTCCTTTTTCTCATCCATAATTGTAAATCCTGAGATCTCTGCCATCCTATCAAAGGTTATTTTTTTTATACCTTAATTTCTTCAAAGCAGTTTCAACTTCAGACATTTGCACAGTTTTTCTTCACTGTTGTTGTTGGGTTTTGTTTTTTTTTGGGGGGGGGTGTTTTTTTACATGAATGAGTTTGTGAGACCTTTTAATAAACATTATTCTTTTAGATCTAATTGTTTTAGACGTGGAACAAAATTATCCCAACGGTAATATGCTAAAAACTGAGATTATTGTTCTTTACTAAAAGCTATTAGTGATTTCAGTGGGATTTGACTGTAAGTTTTATTTAAAAACAAAAATTGTAGAAAAAAATGTTTTTGAGGCATGAAGCCCCAGAAAGTGTGGGAGAGGGAAGTGGAGCGGTCTTCATTATTCTTATGTTAAAGTAAAGGTAACCTAGTTAGTCACAATCGCTGACCCATCCATGCAATACAATTATTCTGTCTCACGGACTATTCCAAACCCAGTCACCAAAATACTATAATCGCACCGTTTGGACCTACTTAAAACCCCGGATGATTTATACACAATGAAGAACAAGATTGTATTTTGTGTAGTGACTGGGAGAAAAACCCTAAAAGAAAATTTTTAAAAAGGGAAATAACCCCAATTTTAATGGAGCATATCTCCATTAAAATTGGAAATTCAATTGTTTCCAGTGCCGGAAGAACAGAAATAATCTGGATGATCTCTATTGAAAGTGGGGATATGCCTATCAAAAGGAAAAAATAAGAAGGAAGGGTGTGGGTTGAAGTAGGTAAGGTTGGCTTTAGGATGAATCGTGTGATAGGGAAAAAGGGGAAATGGATAAAGAAAACAAAGAGTATGGAGGGTCCTGGACGATGAATTCTAGATGGCGGGGCCTGTGTCACAAATCATACTGCTAACTAATGTAAGAAAGAGAAACAATAAGTTGACTTACCAGCAGTGGGATCCCAGAGGACCCAGACTGTCATTGCCATGTGCAGGAAGAGGAGGGAAAGATGACTCCAACATTGATCCCTTTTGTATGACCAGGCTTGCTGCATGCATCCACTTTTTGTCGAATATTATGCAGTCAGATCACAATGAGATAAGTTTGCTCCAACATACAATTCCTTCTTTCATGTTGTCCAATCACCATTTGGACCATGGCTCTGATTGCAAGAAACCCCTAAGTTTCTCACCTTTCCACGAGGGTCAAAAGTGTCTATCATGTAACTAATGTCAAGCAGCACTTACTGTTTGGTATCAATGCAGGCTGTCCACTCTCCAACTTGATTCCACACAGTGATAAAAGGCATGCTCAATTGTGATTCCATGCAGTGGTAAAAGGTATGGTCAGTCGTTTCTTTTAATCCTCTGAAGCAGGGGGTGCAATTGGGCAAGTCTGCCAAGCCCACCTTGAGAGTCCAGTCAGCAAGAGGTAATGCATTCCCAGCAAACCACCAGCTTAGTAAGAACTACACTTGGTTGAAGAAGCAAATCTCCTCCAGTAACAAGCTAAACTGCTTCTCAAGCAAATCTGAAACAGAGCCCTTCATTAACTCCTAATATAGTTCCTTTTAAGACTGTGAAAGGTCACTGGACTCAAGGAGTCTGCAAAGGACCTTCTAGCACTTGACAAGATATGGTGCTTCACCCCTTGGCCCACAACAGCTTTTGGCTTTAGAGCTGGACTTCAGGTTAGAAAAACCGCCACAACCTTATGTCTCCACACTACATCCACATCAAAGATCAATCTTGGGAAGCCAACCTTTTAGCAAGCTAATTGCTCTCCAGATTGGGTATCCTCAAGCTTCCATTGGGAGGACGTTGACAGCAGACCTATCTATGAACAATCAGCTTTTGGTCTCCCCACAGCAATATGGAAAGGGATTTTTGTAGTGCTGAGGGCCCTTTAGCAGAGGAAGTACAGAGAGCCATCAAATGATCAGGGAGATGTACATGGTGCACATGTCTACTCTGCTCTTTAAGGACAAGTGCCTTTGAAGCCAGGTACCCACCTGTGCTTCTACCTTTGCCTGTACTTCTACCCAATTTTACTCCAGTTGGAGGCCTGGCCTGAACCACACTCCCAAGATGCAGACAGGTTTGTCACTCCAGTAGAGAGGTCCAGGCAGGGGAATAAAACCCATCCAGGTACCCAACCGCAGACTTTGCTCTTTTCAAAATTGATCTTGGCTCCTGCTATCCATTTGTACCTCACAACTACCTCTTCACTGCCTTTGTGTCTGAACAGCAGGACCCAAAGATTATGATATCATCAGCATTCATGAAAACCTTTGCCCTGTGTTGGCCATCAAAAAGGACTGCGGGGAACTGGATTTGCCCCCTCATCTCTAAGCCTCCAGAGCAGGGGCTCCAAATAATCATAAAAGACTCTGAATGCTTTCCATTCACCTGCACCACTGCCTGGGAGTTATGGTACAGCATGCTAATTCTTGGGACTTGACTGGAAGTAACAGATTATTTACAGAAATAAAATTAATTGTTCAATTTTGGACATATATAGCCCATGAGAAGCAAAAGGATAGACAGCTTTTCCCATTATAGAATCTTCCCCTATTTCTCCAGCAGCTGATTTATTATTTTCTAATATTCAAACACCATATTTTAACTCAAATCTTGATATCAAGTTATTTTGTTTCAAGTCTGTAGTTCAAAGTTATCTTATTCTATGGTTACTTTCTAAGCTTAGCTTAGACGCAGCTTAGAACAAAGCCAGGAATATTGAGTGCTCAGTGAGAATTGAACTCTCAAATAATGGTCTGCTACTCCAACTTACTAACCATTATACCATGTGGGATAACTATCTTCCCTTTTTCTATATCCTCTCTCTTAGTAGGATTCATTTATCTATCTAATTCATTCATATGCAAATAGTATACAACCACTGTCCAATATCATATCAACTTTCATTTTTCTTAAAGCAAATCTTACTTCAATGTGGAATTATTTGTTATTTCTAATGTGTGTTTTTTTTTAATAATGCCAATAGCTTTTTTTATCTTCCATTGTCAATAAAGTTTATTGTGCTATATATATTTTCTTACCTCTAAAGCTGAAAATCTTCTTTGCACCCCACCACTCTAAGATAATCCTTAAAGCAAAAAGGATTGTTGAATGATTTTAGAATAACCATTGGAAATGGTGTTTGATGCTCTCATTGATTCCTCCTCCCAGAAGATAATCATTCCAGAAACCAAGTATTGTCAAATGATTTTTGAATAACAGTTGGAAATGGTGTTTGATGTTCTTGTTGATTCCTCTTCTCACAAGATAATCATTCCTGTCAGGAAGCATTGACTTATAGTTTTAAAATAAGTGTTGGAAATGGTTTTTGGTACTCTTGATGATTCCAACTCCAACAAAATGATCTTTCCAGCCAACAACCATTTTAGAATAAGTGTTGGATGTTCTTGTTGATTCATCCTCCCACAGATAATCCTTCCCCCTATGAAGCCTTGTTGCATGATTTTAGAATAAGTGTTGGAGATAGTGTTTGATACTCTTGTTGATTCTGCTGCCAACAAGATATTTCTTCAAGCCACTAACCATTGTCAAATGATTTTAGAATAATCATTTGAAACTGTGTTTGATGTTTTTGTTGAAGAATCCTCCTCCCACAAGACAATCCTTCCAGCTATAAAGCATTATTGAATGCTTTTAGAATAAGTGTTGTAAATTGTCTTTGATACACATGTTGATTAATACCTACTATGAGATAATCCTTCCAGCCAAAACGCATTGTGAAATGATTTTAGAATAACAATTGGAAATAGTGTTTGCTGCTCTTGTTGATTACCATACCCACAAGATAATCTTTCCAGCAATTAAGCATAGTTGAATGATTTTAGAATAAGCATTGGAAATGGTGTTTGATTCTCTTTTATTAATTCCGCCCTCCCACAAGATAATCCTTTTAGCCATCAAGTATTGTCAAATGATTTTAGAATAAGCCTTGGAAATGGTGTTTGAGGTTCTTGTTTATTCCCTGCCCACAAGATAATCCTCTCAGCCATGAAGCATCTTCAAATGATTTTAGAATAAGTAATGGCAACGGTGTTTAATCCTCTTGTTTCTCCTGCCCAAAAGATGATCCTTCCAGCCATGAAACATTATCAAGTGGTTTGAGAATAAGTGTTGGAAATGATGTTTGATGCTCTTGTTGTTTCGCCTGCCCAAAAGATAATCATTCCAGCCATGCAGCGTTGTCGAATGATTTCAGAATTAATGTTGGAAATGGTGTTTGATGGTCTTCTTGATTGCCCCAACAACAAAATAAACGTTCCAGGCATGCAGCATTGTTAAATGTTGGAGATAGTGTTTGATGCTCTCGTTGCTTTCCCCACCCACAAAATAATCCTTCCAGCCATGAAGCATTGTCAAATGATTTTAGAATAAGTTTGTAAATGGTGTTTGATGCTCTTGTTGTTTCCCCCACTAACAAAATACTCATTCCAACCATTGAAGCATTGTCAAATGATTTTGGAATAAGTGTTGTAAATGAGGTTTGAGATTGTAGTTGATTCTCCTGCCCATAATATAATCCTTTCAGCCATGAAGCCTTGTCAAATGATTTTAGAATGAGTGTTGGAGATCGTGTTGGATTGTCTCCTTGATTGCCCGACTCACAAATTAATCTATAGCGGTGTTGAGGAATTACACTATTGTTTTTAGGCACACAAATGAATTACGAAACTATTCTTTATACACACAACAGCGAAAGTTCTTTATTTGCAGCTTTGAATATTTGGTTTGTTCTTGGTGCTGCAAGACTTGTGGTGGTTAGGCTTGTTGGATGTTTGAGACGAAATGGTTTAGCGGGATGTTGAGATGGCAGCGTGTCGTTGGACGTGTGAGTGAAGTATTCAAGGTGACCGTGTAGTTTTGTGTGTCTGGTAATTGGGGAGAGTAGGCGTTATCTCCATTAATGTGGACCAGAGGTGAAATGGGAGCTAGTGTGTCGAGAGCGAAGTGGCGCTCAGATCGACATAGTCAATTTTGGGGTGACATAAAGTTGTGCCTGTGCGAGGCATATTGAATGTATCTAATTCATATTCAACTGGGATTCCTTGGTCTAAAATATATTAGATGCAAAGAATCCATAAATTAGATGGTTCCCTCGTTGAGTGTCCATGTTGCTGCTGCTAGGGTTAAAGCCACAGTGAGATGTCCACACTGGGTGGCTTGTTTAGCTAAAAAGCATTGCTAAGCAGGGATGACCAGAGACACGTCTGTTCTGGTCGCCATCTCAAGCTGAAGAGAGTGTGTTTGGCCGCTCACCCGTTTTGCTAGCCAGAAATGAAGGTGCGGGCTGAATAGGATATGTCATCCTGATTGGGTGAAATTCAGTGTTGAATTAAATAGCGCGCCAAAACAAAATACAAGATTTTCCTCTTCTCTACAAATCCTTCCAGCCATGAAGCATTCTCAAATGATTTTAGAATGAGTGTTGGAAATGGGATTTGAGGATTTAATTGATTCCTCCGCCCATAAGATGATCCTTCAAGCCATGAAGCATTGTCAAATGATTTTGGAATAAATGTTGGTAATGGAATTTGAGGTTGTAGTTTATTCCCCCGCCCACAAAAAAATTATCCTTCCATTGTCAAATGTTGGAAATGGCGTTTCAGCTTGTAGTTAATTCCCCCACAAACAAAATAATCCTTCCAGCCATGAAGCATTGTCAAATGTTGAAAATGGCATTTGAGCTTGTAGTTGATTCCCCTACCAACAAAATAATCCTTCCAGTCATGAAACATTGTCATATAATTTTAGAATAAGTGTTGGAAATGGTGTTTGATGCTCTCCTTCATTCCCCCCATCAAAAAAATAATCCTTCCAGCCATTAAGCATTGTCAAATGTTGGAAATTATGTTTGAGGTTGTAGTTGATTCCCCCACCAACAAAATAATCCTTCCAGCTATGAATCATTGTCAAATAATTTTAGAATAAGTGTTGGCAATGGTGTTTGATGCTCTCTTTGATTCCCCCGCTAACAAAATAATCCTTCCGGCTATGAAGCATTGTCGAAAAATTTTAGAATATGCGTTCAAAATGGTGTTTGATGCTCTTGTTGAATAAATAATCCTTCCAGCTATGAACCATTGTCAAATGTTGGAATTGGTGTTTGATGCTCTCCTTGATTCCCCCATCAACTAAATAATCCTTCCGGCTATGAAGCATTGTCGGAAAATTTTAGAATATGCCTTCGAAATGGTTTGTGATGCTCTCGTTAAATCCCCCACAAACAAAATATTCCTCCAAGCCATGAATCATTGTAAAATGTTGGACATGGGATTTGAGTTTGTTGTTGATTTGCCCGCCATTGACAAAATAATCCTTCTGGCCATGAAACATTGTCAAATGACTTTAAGTGTTGGAAATGGTGTTTGATGCACTCTTTGATTCCCTGCCTACAAAATAATTCTTCCATCCATGAAGCATTGTCAAATGATTTTAGAATAAGTGTTGGAAATGGTGTTTGATGCCCTCCTTCATTCCCCAATGAAAAAATAATCCTTCCAGCCATGAAGCATTGTCAAATGATTTTAGAATAAGTGTTGGAAATGGTGTTTGATGCTCTCGATTCCCCCATTAAAAAAATAATGCTTCCTGTCATTAAGTATTGTCAAATGTCGGAAATTATGTGTGAGGTTGTAGTTGATTCCCCCGCCAGCAAAATAATCTTTCCAGCCATGAAGCATTGTCAAATGTTGGGAATGGGATTTAAGGTTGTAGTTGATTCCCCCGCGCACTAAATAATTGTTCCAGCATTGTCAATTGATTTTAGAATAAGTGTTGGAAATGGCGTTTGATGCTCTCATTGATTCCCCCATCAAGAAAATAATTCTTCCTGCTATTAAGCATTGTCAAATGTCGGAAATTATGTGTGAGGTTGTAGTTGATTCCCTCACAAACAAAATAATCTTTCCAGCCATGAAGCATTGTCAAATGTTGGGAATGGGATTTAAGGTTGTAGTTGATTGACCCACGCACAAAATAATCTTTCCAGCCAAAGAGCATTGTCAAATGATTTTAGAATAAGTGTTGGAAATGGTGTTTGATACTCTTGTTGATTCTCCCACCACCAAAATAATTCTTCCATCCATGAAGCATTGTCAAATGATTTTAGAATAAGTGTTGGAAATGGTGTTTGATACTCTTGTTGATTCCCCCACCACCAAAATAATTCTTCCATCCATGAAGCATTGTCAAATGATTTTAGAATAAGTGTTGGAAATGGTGTTTGATACTCTTGTTGATTCCCCCACCACCAAAATAATTCTTCCATCCATGAAGCATTGCAAATGATTTTAGAATAAGTGTTGGAAATGGTGTTTGATGCTCTCCTTGATTCCCCTATCTAAAAAGTAATCCTTCCAGCCATGAAGCATTGTCAATTGTTGGACATGGCATTTGAGCTTGTAGTTGATTCCCCCACCCCCAAAATAATCTTTCCAGCCATGAAATATTGTCAAATGATTTTAGAATAAGTCTTTGAAATGGTGTTTGAGGTTGTAGTTGATTCCCTAACCCATAGGATATTACTTCGAGACATGAAGCATTGTCAAATGTTAGAAATGGTGGTTGAGGTTGTAGTTCACTCCCCCACCAACAAAATAATCCTTCCAGCCATGAAGCATTGTCAAATGATTTTAGAATAAGTGTTGGAAATGGTGTTTGATGCTCTCCTTCATTCCCCCATCAAAAAAGTAATCCTTCCGGCCATGAAGCATTGTCAAATGATTTTAGAATAAGTGTTGGATATAGTATTTGAGGTTGTAGTTGATTCTTGTGCCTATAGGATAATCCTTCCAGCCATGAAGTATTGTTAAATGATTTTAAAATAAGTGTTGGAAATGGTACTTGATTGTTTTGTTGTTTCCCCCAACCAACGAAATAATCTTTCCAGCCATGAGGCACCGTGAAATAATTTTAGAATATGTATTGGAAATGGTGTTTGATGCACTTGTTGATTCCTCCACAAACAAAATAATCCTTCCAGGCCCGAAGCATTGTCAAATGATTTTAGAATAAGTGTTGGAAATGGTGTTTGATGCCCTTGTTGATTTTACCCTCAAAAAGATAATCCTTCTCGCTACCGAACATTGTGGATTGATTTTAGAAAAATGTTGAAACTGGTGTTTGATGCACCTTTTTATTTTCCCCCTCAAACAAAGTAATTCTTCTAGCTACTAAACATTTTAGAAAGATTTTGGAAATTTTGCTTGATGCTCTTGTTGATTCGAACCTTTCACTAGTGTGATGGTCCAGTGGCAGTCATAATAGGGTTGATATAAGAATAAAAATTATGCCACAAGGACCAGTTATGGTCTAGACGAATGGCGGGTTTTTGAGCCCTTGAAACAGCGTTGGATAAACTGAAAAGAGCAAAGGTCATGACCCAGACAGAGAAACGACATGTGATTGGTCAAGGCAGTAAGAATGTTTTACCGCCAAAAAGATATAAATCCAAAAGTCAGTTGCGAGCTTCACCAGGGCGATGAAAGGTCATCTTTTTACGAAGTCCAGTGAAAGCGAAATTCAGGTGATAGAATGACATCGTGGAATTCGGCAACTCCATTGAATAAGAAACAAAAATTCAACGTAAAAGATATGACATGAAAGAAGAATGATGCATTTAGATTCGTTAATTTGGAACTTACCGAATATATAAAAAAGAAAAAGGAGCAAATTCAAATGAAGAAAATTAAACCCGAGAAGAATCATTAATTTAGTCGTTGAGGTCAACAGAGGAAAACAGAATTAATGATATGAAGAAAACCTTATAAAAAAAGAAAAAGGTTAGTTGAAAATTTTTTCTTGTAAATGATAATTGTGTCCTAAGAGAAAAAAAAAACTTGAATGTTTTTTTTTAATATTTATTGTAATTCCTTCTCTAAAAGAAGTTATTGCGAGGAATTCAAATGTGGCAAATATTAATTGTATTCAAATGGAAATCGTAGATAACCGAAGTTTATTTAAATTTATTTTTAACTACAGAAATAATAGTTGAGAATTTATTATAAATGATGAATTACATTGGAGAAAATCCTTTATGTTTAAGGATTTTGTCAGAAATATCTGAAGAGATATTCTAAAAGTCGTTTGCTGTGAGCAAGTTATGTTGGATAACATTTTTATATGCTTAAAAATTGTAACTACTTCCAATATGAAGAGAGGATATTTTATTGTTTGCTAAAGGGACAAAAAAAAAAAAGAAAGAAAGGGGGAGAAAGGGGAAGTTCCCTTCCCTTAACTGTAAAAGAAACAAAGTAATGATATCTCAATCTCATGAGTGAGTCTCTGCTTCACCAGCCATGTCCGGCAAATCTTACTTGGTTGATTTGTGAGATTGGAGGTAAGTAGCCCTACAACTGCTGTTTTTTTGTGCTTTTTCCTGGATTTATTTGAAACAGTATACAGAATTCTTTTGTAGTTCCCATCTAGCTCTTTCTCCAGGTGGTGCAGCTATACAATATTACTTATATGGCCACACCTTGGAAGAATTCAAATCTTTTTATCAGTAACGTCAGGTTTCTATATGATTAATAACCTTTTAATAGCAGTCCATGCTTTTGCTATATATATGCTGACATCACTTTTAGTTGATGAGATATTTGAAATGGTCTATTAATTTCAGGGGCTTGCTATTTAATGTGGCGATGGTACCATTTTGTTTAAAACTCATAAAGTCGATTTTCTTTAAGTTCATATAGCTGCTAATGTCTCTTGCTAACTGCAGTAGATTTTGCAGCAGACATTCTTGGGCAGTAAGTGTGTGAAAAGTGCAATATCATGTGTTTTCTTTATCTGGAATAGTTTATGCAGGATAACTGTTCAAAATAAAGCTTGCCCAGTCAGCTGGGGCTGTAGAATACACCAACTGCATCTCTGCAGAGAGGCAAGACTCTCACCCCCACCCCACCCCAGCCAACAAGTGTCCTGAATATTACATTAAACAATCTGATTGTGAGGTTCCAGTAATGCTGAGGCTTTGGGGAATGCAAAGTATCTCTCAGGTCCGCTCTGGACCCAGAGTGGTAACACTTGATAGGGTCCTATCTATGGGTCAAATAAACTTTGTGCTTATGCTAAATTGAATTGCTTGAAATGGGACTGTTTTGACATTAAAACTGCGTACTTGTACTAAACTGAATTGCTTGAAATGGAACTTTTTGGATGCTAAACTGAATTGTTTGTAATTGAACTGTTTTGACATTTAAACTGCATACTTATGCTAAATTAAATTATTTGAAATATAACTGTTTTTGATATTGAAACTCTACTTATGCTAAACTGAATTGTTTGAAATAGAACTATTTTGACATTTAACTGTGTGTAAACAAAAACTATACATATACTAAACTGAATTGTTTGAATTAGAACTGTCAGACTAAACTGAATAGCTTAAAATAGAAATGTTTTTGACAATAAAACTGTGTACTTATGCTAAACTGAATTGTTTGAAATCATACTGTTTATTTGCATAAAAATGGATTTGGCGTTAAATAACTTACAAAGGTTGATATGCCATAAAACCCAAACAAACAAACATGAAAATAAAGCAATCTTTGTTTCCTCTTCTATTATGTCACAACAATATCAGAAGGCAAAGAAGAAAGGATATGGATGATGCTGTAAGAGTCAACTATAATCCTGTGCTAAATATTAATCCACAGGATGGGGTTTATCAAATTCATCAAAGCTGAGTAATTAGTTGGCCAGTTTTCACTGAATCTTATATTCCAATTTAGTTCTAAGTTCTTAAAGTAAAAAAAATATCTTTCAATTACAGAAAAAATATGGAATCCTAATTGGTGAGCCCCTCTCACTCTCTCAATATGTAAAGGAGTTGCTTCTATTTTAGTATGTGATGACTCATAACTCAGAAAAAAGATTTACTGAGCATTAAAATCACACATACACTTTGATATGTTTGTAATAAGGAAAAGTAGAAAATTTAGTTTTTGATTTTTACTGATTAAATGTATAGGATACAAATTTTTCTAGCTTTAAAATAAGCAATAAAAACATACTTAAGAACATTCTAGAAATTTAGGATCAAACCTGCATTAGCATTTAAATTACATTTTTATATTTTTCAACCAATCAGCTAAAAACATGGAATAGAACATTCTAGAAAATTAGGATCGGAAGTGAACTAACAGAAAATATTTTGGCTCGAAAATAAAATAGTAAAATACAAGTCTGATTGGTCAATAAATGTTTACGCGCCAAGATTTTAGGACGATTCTGTGATCCACCTGTAGGATATAAATAACACAGAGTTAGGAAGCCAGACACAAGACACAAGCTTACACACAAACGAAGACACAGACGAACACAAGCCCCTAAGCCAGTAGCTGATACTATGTCCAACCAATTCCTTTCCTTCCTCAACTAAAGTTCATGACCTCTTTTCAAATGGCCGAGAATTATATTCAAAAGGAAAACCCGACAAACTTTCTTTCATCAACGAGACACACTGTCGCCACAATCATAAAACCTGCTATAAACTTAATGTAAGTAAGAACGACTTATTTACGGACTCTGATAACATGAACATACACACATCTTTCAACAAATTTATTCTCTTCTTCAAACTTTATTTTCCAAAAGGCCATTTACACATCATGTATTTTGGTTTTCATATTCTGTTACATGCACATTAAATTGTTTGTTATTTAATGTTCGTTGTGTTCTATTCCATTTCTTTTGCGCGATTGTAATGTTTTGTGTTGTATTTGTGGTGGGAATAATTTAGAGAGCAATCTACTGAAATAACCAAATTACATACTCCCCCCACAAATGATATAATTCACTAGTTAAAAATCACTCAATTAGTGGAACTCTTCACAGTTCTTCATAAATAAGTAAAAAAAAAAAGAACTCTTTAGTTCTTCTTATCACTAAGATTATATTGGTGAAATTTGAATTTAATACTTTTTAGAAAATTATTGTTTTGCAATTTTGCATTAATTGTAAAAAAAATCTTAATCTTTTGGATTACTAAAAAATCATGAAAATGTTTCAAATCAAGGGGTACCATTTTTAAAATATTATTCTAAATTTAAACCAGAAAAAGAAATTGTATAATGAAAAATTTTACATTTTTAATTCTTAGCTTCTTTTTTTTATAAGGACGAATTTTTAATTTTTAGCATTTTTTATTGTACCAATTTGTAATGTTACATTTTTTTAGAGGGTACAAAAGAAAAAAATAACCAAAATTAAAAGCAAGTATTGTTTATCAATAACTCAAAAATGTTTTTTTAACAAATACTTTTCATATTTCTAAAAACAAAACATATCAATTTTTAATCTGTGTCACTCAAAACCGTTTTTTTTTTTTTCAATGAAAAATAAACTAGTTATAGAATAAACAAATACTTTTTCAATACGTGAAATTTTTACCTGAAATTCAGAACACATTTTTAATTCTTTCTACTTTTTATTGTTACATTTTTAGAGGGTAAAAAAGAAAATAAATTAAACAAATACATTTTTATTGTTACATTTTTAGAGGGTAAAAAAGAAAATAAACAAATACATCTTTTTATCATGTAACTTAATAAGCAATTAAGAACTGACTTTAAATTTGTCATATTTAAAGAAAAGTCTTTAGAAAAATAAAATTATAATAATGTCTCAAACTACTCATGAATTTAAGGTTATATTCTTTAAAAAAATATTTTAAACGTAAAAACAAAATTCTTAAAATAAAAAATATTACAATACATGAAATCTTAGATTCTTTTATCATAACATTTTTAATGGGTGAATAAAAAATTTGAATGAAAACAGTCCTGCTATTTGAAAAATAATTCTATAACAGCCCTAATTGTAAAAAATTAAAATTTATTGGAGACCACAAAGAAAATGAAAGTGTTTTAAACTTTCCACCAGTATAGAGTTACATATTTTTATATATTTTTTAAATGTAAACTAAAAAATCGAAAATCAAAAAAATCCATTAACCGCCCAGTCAGCTGTAGAATATGCTGACTGCATCTCTGCAAAGGGGTAAGTCCCCCCACCACAAAGAATGTCATAGATATGACACAAAACCATCTGAGAGTTAGGCTCCAGCCTTGGAGCTTTGGGGAATGTGGAGTACCTCTTCATTGCCATTGCTGACCCAAAGTGGAAGCACTTGATAGGATCTTATCTATGGGTCAAATAGAACTGTTCGACATTTAAATGGAACAATTTCACTGTGAGCAAATGAATTTTGAATAGAATAATTAGTGCTAAATTGTAATACTTGTAACCACTTTACTGACTGCAAACAAATGATTAATATAGAATTATTAGTGTTGAATAGCAATAATTGAAACCATTTAACCATGTAGAAACAAGTGCAATACTATTTAAATGTATGCAAATGATTAATAGTAAATAGAATTATTTGTGTTAGATAGAAATACTTGAAATCATTTCACTGTGCGCAAAAAAAATTAGCTTTGACTCATTTAAAAATTTCATCTACAAAATTTATTTACAAATCATATATTTGATATATATGTATAAACAAGATTTGGTATTAATAACCTACAATGGTTTATATGCCATAAAACTCAACCAAACCAAACCAAACCAATTCATTAGATAACAAAATACTTTTCATTTGAATTGATGGGCAAAATCAACTACTAATAAGATATATTTTAAATTCTTCACTTCCTCCACTCTTCCCTCTTTCTATCTCATGCTTTAGTGTTCCTGAAATCCGTTTAGTCCAATCATGGACCAGGTACTACTGCTAGTATATATATATATATATATATACTTTTTTTCTCCATGTATTGACCCAATCAGCTGGGGCTGTAGAATACACCAACTGCTCTTCTGCAGTGGGGTAAGACCTTCCCCCACCATGAGTGTCCTGATATATGGCACTAATCAATCTGATGGAGAGGTTCCTGTAATCATGGGGCTTTGGGGAATGCAGACCACCTCTTCATTGCCATCACTCCAAGGTCCACTCTGGCCTGGAGTGTAGTACCTGATAGGGTCCTATCTATGGGTCAAATAGATCTAGAATATGTACGTATGCTAAACTGAATTACTTGGAATAGAACTGTATTGACATTGAAACTGTACTTACACTAAACTGAATTGTTTGATATCTAACTGTGCATAAACGAAAACTATACTTATACTAAACTGAATTGTTTGAATTAGAACTGTTAGTCTAAACTGAATAGCTTGAAATAGAAATGTTTTTGACAATTAAACTGTGTACTTATGCTAAACTGAATTGTTTGAAATAGAACTGATTATTTGTATAAAAATGGATTTGGAATTAAATAATCTACAAAGGTTGATATGCCATAAAACCCAAACAAATCATTCATCTCTCCTTCTAAACCAACGGATCCTTGGAGAAACAAATTGGATATTTTCAACTCCTGTTTTGACTTCAGCATTTTAATTTCTGTCCTGACGACAGCATTTGTCTCAAGCTGTTAATAAAACTTTGTCAACTCATTTGTTCTTCCTTTTAATATAACAAGAGGCAACAGAACTCTACAACATCAACTGCCATTTTTGTATAAATGGTAATATTATCTGCCCTCATGTTTTACATGTATTGATGCATGTGTGAATAAATATATAAACAAATGAAAAACTGAAATATGTATACTACCCTTGTAGAAATTCTAAAATTAACACCCTTATGGAATCTTTACCTTTATTTCATTTTTTATTTATCCAGCATGAAAGACTGTAATGAAAGATAAGACACAAAATAATGGAGGTGCCCGTGGTGTAATGGTTATCATCGTAGGAAATGGACACGGCGACACGAGTTTAAATCCTGGATGAATCTAATTGCATTTCACATAGCACTAATACCCTTGGGAAATGTATGAATCCAATTATTCTCCCTCCAGCTATGGGTAAATAGTAGGGCAGACTGTGTTCTTCAGCCTTGGTGAGGCAACTAGTCTAGGAGAAGGAAAACTCTGCATTCAAACCTGCTAAACTCCACTTAAAAATTGACCTTATGTCATATCCTGCCCGAGCGGAGGGGTTGGTAAATATGGATAAGACACAAAATATGTTAAATTTGATTGCTGAATAATTTGGCTTCATAAAATATTCCTTAAACTTGGTCGGATTATTTAAATTAATGGTATGATTTTTTTCTAAGTCATGTAGAGAAAAATATTAAGGAATATATTGATAAAAATAATGTTAATATTTGAGTTTTTATAACAACTGAATTCTTTCAAGCATGGATTTCACTAATTCAAAGCAATATTCTTCATCAAAGTGATTCCAGTTTTCCCAATTAGCAGTTAATAGATCTTTGGTGAATAGAACTTTCTCATGAACAATTTCAAATTGGATTTAGATTTGGACTGTTCACTGATTCTTTCCATTGTTTTAATTGACAGTTCTTTTGTTGAATCCATGTTTTTTTTAATTAGGTATGCCCAACTCTAAAATATCTCTTTTATCTTTTGACTAATTTGCATATCTGGCTTCTACTGACATTTGTTTTGGGAATACAAATCACAAGATTATTCTATTATTTCTTCCTCAAGATTCTATCTTATTTTCCTCTGCATTTCACTTACCATTTAAATGATTTCATCTAATTTGTTTAAAGTATATTTTATGAAGCTAGAATAAAAATTGAAATTTAAAATGTTTTGCATCTTACCTGTTATTAGTTAATTTTCTGCTAAATAAATCAATTAGAAGATATGAAATTAGCTTCTGGCCTGACCTTCATCTAAAAGACAAAGGTCAGGTTCATTTTCTAATGTCTGAAGTGCCTTCTAGCCCCTCATCAAAGGAGGGAATGTCAGTGGAGCCAACCAAAACTTACCACTGCATTCAGTCATGCAAGAGGGGGCCTTCACCTAAATATATGACCTTGTGTCACATACGAATTTTAATGGAAAGGTTATGTAAGCACTATTCAAGGAAGCTGTCTGCTTGGCATTATATTGAAGAGCTTGACTTCAAACAGCACCTACTCCTCATTTAAAAGGGCAAGTTCACAAAAGGGAGGAATGCCAAGAGCTTGACTTCAAACAGTAACTGTTGCTTATCTAAAAGGGAAAGTTCACAAAAGGGAGGAATGCCAAGAGCTTGACTTCAAACAGTAACTGTTGCTTATCTAAAAGGGAAAGTTCACAAAAGAGAGGAATGCCAAGAGCTTGACTTCAAACAGTAACTGTTGTTTATCTAAAAGGGCAAGTTCACAAAAGAGAGGAATGCCAAGATGTTATATTTTGACCTTCGCCCTGGCCCAAAAATGCTATTCCAAGGTGATACACCGGAAGGAAGTGACACATTCCAATGGCCAGTAATCGAAAGAGATCGCATGGGTGGATTAAGGCTTATGATATGGGACAAGGTGAAGGTCCCATTGTGCCATTACAGTGATGCACCGGAAGAGAGTAACCTCTGAACTGCATGACAGTTATTTCCGCTTGATGACGATTAAACATTCGATTTCAAAGATCCAGTAGGTGATCGTGTGGGCGTTGAATTATTATTTAACTCAGTTGAGTTTGGGGTGCCAAAGCAGTTGCCAGTAGAATTCCAGACAGTAAGAGACCAGATGTGGTAAGGAAGGCCACACCCGACCGAGGGGGCCCTCGGAAAACCCCCGATGGAGTGGACCCTAACATCAAGAGAACAAGAAAGACACAACATGACGGTCATAACAGTGGGGTCAAAATATGAAGTTTATGTTCCATCTCCAGCACCCACTCACATGCAAACCTTGAACAACCCTTTCGAACCCTTGCAATAAAGTGAGTGGTAAAATGTTGTTAAAGAAGTCTTGCGTCCGTCTTTATCATGCGTCTTCCTTCCTGCGTTATCCTTCATGCGTCTGTCTTTGTTGTTGTGTCGTTGTGATGCTGAAGATGTATATGTATACAACATATATTAATTTGGTGCTTGTGCCAGCAGAGTTCTTCAAGGATTCATAACAAACCTGGTTACCGTAAGCGACAGTTTTAAGCATCACAGCACGACATCAACGAAGAGGGACAAAGAAGGATGCTGGAATTGAAGGAAGTAAAAAGAAATAAAAACAAAAACAAACCATCAACAATAAGAGGAACGGACCGGCGCGGAAAGAACAGAAAGAAAAGAAGAAAACAATGCAACGTGCTGGAAGAAAAGAAGAGGAAGAAAAAAGAAAAAGAAAACAAGAAACAAGAACAAACCAACAACAGAAAAGAGAAAAGAAAGAAAGAAAAAACAGGAAATGTAAGTAGATTGCTCATTCATGTAACTTCTATCTCTCTCTGTTATTTAAATTGGGTATAATAGTGAAAGATTTGTTTTAATGACAAGGGCCTTTCTAGAAGCATAAAATTGGAAATAATTTTTTTTTTTTTTAAATGTCTGATCCCTAGATAGAAATTGAAATTACTGCTATGTGTAATGTTGTATCGAAGTGAGGGACGAAAAAAGAAGGGAAAACAAAAGATGACTAGGGGACAGTTGCTGTCCGTTTTTTGATAGACAGCTTATCGTAAACAATAAATTTTATGATAAATTTTATGAATGGGGATTTTTTTTATCGCAAATAGGTCTTTGTGAGTAAAAAAAATTCGTTGTAGCTTTTCATTGGTCCAGACAAGTGGTGATTGAAAATTAGAATTTCAGTCCAAGATTTGGAATCCCGCATATCTGTAGTTAAGATCTTTTGGGCAAGTTTTTATGTTTGGAACTTGTGGATTGGAAATGAGAATTTTAATCCGAGAGATGGAATCTTGGGAGCATTAATGGGATTGTCCATGAATTTCTCACATTGGTGTTTGTCTGAAGAATGCGCATATACTTTTTCGATATTTATGAAGTTAGGAGAATCGATATTTTCGGCGCTGGTAGAATCAGGCTGGTTGTTTTGCGGTGGAAATTGTTGATATTAATTATTGAAGACATAGGTATTGTCTTGAAAACGGTCTTGCCGTGGAGGCAGAGTAACTAAGAGACAGATGTTTTTTGTGTCTGACGAGGCAGACAGGTATTTTGTGAGTTCCCCCTGGAGTGAAGCTTTGACATTATTATTGGAGAAGATATTTTGAAACAGGGTTTTGGATGTAATTAAGAGATGCGCAAAATTTTGACAGAACCAAGTGTGGCGAAGATTCGCAGATTCGGAAATATTTTGAATTGGGAAATGTTGGCAGAATTTATAAAAGTTTGGGTTGTTTAGAAAAAAAACCGGGATATTTTGTGAAAAGAAAAAAAAAGAAAGAAGAAGAATGCTCGTAAGCTATTGAAAAAGTTGTATTATAAATCAGGCTTAATTTATGGTACTATAGACTGAAATTGAATAAACTGGGAAGCAAACCTATAGTTATCGTATTGAGGTAAAGACAGAGAGGTAGATATAAGGTTAAAAAAAAAGGGGACATTGAATGAGCAATTTATTATGAAAAAAAAAAAATGAAAAAAAAAAGTAAAAAGAAAATGGAAACAAAAACAAAAACGTACAGGACAATAAAAAAAAGACGGAAAGAAAAAAAAGAAGAAGAAACTTGAACATTGTTGAACACAGCATATGAAAAAAAAAAAAGAAAGAACGAACATTTTTTTAAATAGACAATACATAGATTGAAAAAAGAAGAAAAGAAAACTGAACATTTTTGAACTGTGATTGTAATATTGTTTTAACTTGTAAAGTGAAGCTTTTTGAGTTTGTTTGAGTTTAAAGGCGACATTAGAAAAAAATTTTTTTCCTGTTCATATTATGAAATTTGACGAAAACCATTAACAGAGGATTTTATTCTAGGTTTACTAATATTTGTAATTATATTGATTCTAAAATTTTTTTTTAGAATTTGGGGTTTTCGTGGAATAGGAAATAATTTTTTGGGGGTTTCTGTTTTGAGGAATCGGTGGCTAACGCGAGAATAGGACAGACATTCATCCAATTGGTGCAGATTGTTGTAGGGTAGATGGCAAAGGAAGTAATTCTATCAAAGAATTCGCCGGCCCATGAAGTTGCAAAGGCCTATGGAGGCTTCTAATTTTTTTTAGTTTGGAGTTCCGAGGATGGAATAAAAGAAAAAAGGCGTGGCCTACTCCGAAATTTTGTGGATGATGTCTGAGTCTTTCAGTCACGATGGTGTTTTGGATTCGTTTGTGATTTGGCAAAGTGAAATGGATCTGGGAAAGGCGAGATGCCTATATATTGGTAGCCACGAGGGTTCCTGATTAAATTGAAAAGAAACCCGGCGCGGGTTTGATCAGGTACTATTTACCAACCCCTCCGCTCGGGCAGGATATGACACAAAGTCAATTTTTAAGCGAAGTTTAACAGGTTTGAAATCAGAGTTTTCCTTCTCCTAGACTAGTTGCCTCCCCAAGGCTGAAGAACCTAGTCCGTCCTACTATTTACCCATAGCTGGAGGGAGAAAAAGGGGGTTCATACCTTTCCCAAGGGTATTTGCCCGAAAGTGAACGTAATAGCGCGACTGGAGTACGAACGGGTTTGATCAGGTAAGGGATGTTCCTCAAGGGCTTGCAAACCAATGGGCATGGAAACAGAAACTTAATGAAAAAAAAATGGGTAACACATTGCGAATTAGCATTTTGCGTGGACTATTTTAGGTGGTTTACAGCATGCGTGCCAGATTGTGATACATTCGGATGTATTGTGATACGTTGTTTTGGGCCATGATTTTTGTAGTTTTTGTGGAATGCTTTGGGCCTTGAAGATATTGAGTTTTAGTTTATGAAATTCTCCGATGACTCCAGGTAGGAACCTGTTGAGCAAAGAACTGGAGTGTGGTCATGAGGAATCCAGGCGAAATGTATTGCTGGAATGACCAGGGTCACTAAGTTTGTGACCAGGATATGGGACCAGAGTATGGTCCTTTTAGGGTTTTGAAATTTCTTCAAGTAATTATGGAGGGCCCGCTGTGTTGAGAAGATAAAAAATGCATCCGTATGGTACCTTGATGCACACATGTCAAAATGGCCAGCCACGCAAAGATAGTAAGAGAAATTTAGATAATAATTAGCCGGGCAAGTGTTACATAGAGAGAAGGTCGTCTTCTTAGTAAGATTTTATTTGCTGTGTTTCAAGTGATTCTTTTTGTATTTTCAGCCATTATTGTCCTTTGTAAATTATTCTGTAAAATATGTGTGAGGTGGTGGAGACGAACGTGAAGAAAATTCCACACTTGGGATTTTGAAAAATAATTAACGGATGAATGTTATATTTTGACCTTCGCCCTGGCCCAAAAATGCTATTCCAAGGTGATACACCAGAAGGAAGTGACACATTCCAATGGCCAGTAATCGAAAGAGATCGCGTGGGCGGATTAAGGCTTATGATATGGGACAAGGTGAAGGTCCCATTGTGCCATTACAGTGATGCACCGGAAGAGAGTAACCTCTGAACTGCATGACAGTTATTTTCGCTTGCTGACGATTAAACATCCGATTTCAAAAATCCAGTAGGTGATCGTGTGGGCGTTGAATTATTATTTAACTCAGTTGAGTTTGGGGTGCCAAAGCAGTTGCCAGTAGAATTCCAGACAGTAAGAGACCAGATGTGATAAGGAAGGCCACACCCGACCGAGGGGGCCCTCGGAAAACCCCCGATGGAGTGGACCCTAACATCAAGAGAACAAGAAAGACACAACGTGACGGTCATAACAGTGGGGTCAAAATATGAAGTTTATGTTCGGTCTCCAGCACCCTCTCACATGCAAACTTTGAGTAACCCTTTTCAAACCTTACAAATAAAGTGAGAGGTAAACATATTTGTAAAGAAGTCTTCCTGCATTTTCCTTCTTGCGTCTTTATCATGCGTCCTTTATTCCTGCGTCTGTCTTTGTCACTGCGTCGTAATTATTGTGTCGTTATGATACGGCATATGACTATATAACAAAGAGCTTGACTTCAAACATTAACTGTTGCTTATCTAAAAGGGCAAGTTCACAAAAGGGAGGAATGCCAAGAGCTTGACTTCAAACAGCACCAAAGGAATGCCAAGAGAGCTGAGCCAAATTTTAGCACTCCCCTTGACCATGCATCTATACACAAGATTTTGTACTGAAAATCCTACCTTCTTTCCATGTATATGTGTGCAAATGTTTTTGTGCGCGCACACACACACACACACATATATATATATATATGGAAATGTATATATATATGTGTGTGTGTTTGAGTAAAAACTGAAATGAAATTCAACAGAATGAGAAAGAAGATATCTTGGAAAATCTGATTTACATGTTTCACTGGATGAATGCTAAATGATATTCAGAATGTTAATCAGTTTATTAACAAAAACTACTCTACACTTAAACATGATAATTTATATAATGTGTATAGATGCTTAAATTTAATTGAAAAATGTTTAATAATGTTTCATAATTATTTTCATCAAATTGTCTATGGGGATGTGGGTATCTTTTTTTGGTTTGGTATTAGATTATTTTTTTTGCAGTCCATTAACATGTCCTCATGGGATAAGGTCTGAATAAGACGAATGAAAAAAAACACTGATGAATAAGACATATGAACAAAGCTACTCATTATCTTGGTCATCTCCATCAATAGAGTATCAAGGGAAACATTTGTTTGAAACTTTTATTAAAAAATATATACAGTAGTGAGCATAAAGATCAGAACGATGTAAAGAAAAAGTCTAAATGTGAGATAACTTTTTATCTTAAAGCTTCATAGAAGATTTTATCAAGGAAAAATAAGGATATAAAGGTAATTCCAAAATATAAAGCTCAATAAATTTATTTTGATAAAGTTATAAGAATACTTATATAACATTTGAAAAAATAGATGATCAAAAACATCAGAACGATTAACAATATCATATTATTATAATCGATACGTTACATCTAAATGAACATAGCATTCATAATTCATTAGTACTTGATGTATAGACCTTTAATTTAAATAACAGCTTGACATCTTTGGCTGCATGAGCAAATTAATGTCTTGTGTTCATCAATGGATATTTTTTCCCATTCTCCTTTCAAATTAGTCCATAGTTCTTCGATGTTTCTTAGATTCTTTTCCTTAGTTCTTTTATTTAGTAACGTCCAAACATTCTCCATAGGATTCATGTCTGGGCTTTGAACAGGTCACTCCATAACAGAAACATCCTCCTCGGAAAGAAATGTCTTGACAGACTTTGCTATGTGACACAGAGTATTACCTTGCATAAATACCATTGGGTGATTAATTGCAGTTCTTAAATTAGGTAAAACGTATTTCTTCAATATCTCTTTGTATACAGTTGCATTAATTTTACCGTTTAGCCTGACAAGAGTTCCTGTACCAGAAGCATAAATCATGCCAAACACCATCCAAATTTAACGCTGCTTTTAGTGCATTGAAGCAAATATCATTCCTTAGGATAATGTTGAACCAACCTTCTCCCATTACAACAGAACAGGTTAAACATTGACTCATCACTGAAATGACCACAATCCCACTGTTCATATGATGTGTTCAGTGGCAAATTTCAATTGGCTCATTTTGTTCTTTTTAGAAATGTAAGGCTTCGTAGAAGCTACTTGACTGTTCAAATTTATTTCATTATGTCTTCAGGAAATAGTGTGCCTTGATATTTTAATGCCAAGGTTAGCATTAGCTCTTTTAAAGATATCGGTTGCTGTTGCAAATCAATTCTGTTTTGATTCATTGCCAAACTATCTGTCTTCCATTGCAATAGTTTTTCTAGGCTTGCCAGAAGGTTTCTTGGGTTCACATGACCCAGTTTCCTGAAGTTTTCTTTAAATACTATGAATAACTTTTTTAGATTTTCCCACAATCTTTGAAATATCCCCAATCAAGAGTTTATTCTTTATTACGTAACTTGACTATCAGTTTTCTAAGTTCCAATAATATCACAAATTTTTTGCCATGTTTACAATGCAAGAGCCATTGTCATTTAGTAAAATATCCCATTTTATATTCTTAACCTAAAAATATTTTTAATACAAAATGATTATTAAATTTTGCAGATTTATTTTATCGTTCTGACATTTTTGATCATCAATTTTTTCGAATGTTAAATAATTATTCTTTTAACTTTATCAAAATAAATTTATTGAGCTTTATATTTTGGAATTATGTAATTTACCTTTATATCCTTATTTTTTTTTGATAAAATCTATGAAGCTTTAAAATAAAAAGTTATTTCACATTTAGACTTTTTCTTAACATTGTTCTGATCTTTATGCTCACTACTGTATTTGTGAAAACAATTTTGAATGTTTTTATAGTGTTGGTTATTTGTTTGAATTCTAGCTACCATGAAGAAGTTGAAATACTCTAAAATTTTGAGGTGACCAAATAAAAGAACATTGATAAGAGAAATTGTCCAATCATAAGAAAAAAATTATGTATTTAAAAAAACTGTGTGCCAATATAACAGCTATAAAAATGCAATCTAAAGTACATTTTTGAATGAAATTGGTTAAATTTAAACTCTCCTAATGCCATTGAAAAACAAACTCAGAATCTATTCAGCCTTTGCAATACATTTGAGAATGTAATTAAATGCTTAAAATCTTCATCTGAAAAATCTTTATAAAGTCTCATGATATGGTTTAACATTCACTTTATTTATTGGATCCCAAAAGTGAAATATATCCGTCTATAAAGAAAATGATAATTTTTCATCTTAATAGTTGTTGTAATCTTTGAATTGGGAGTAAATTCTGTTTTCCAATCGACCAATTTCTTGTTTCCCTGGAGCTTTACAAGTTCTGATGGAACCAAGGTCATTGATTTTTCAGAATTAGTCTCTAAATGAAATCAGTTTCTCTAAGAGAGAAAAGAATTTTGACTAATGACATCAGAGAAAACAGTAAAAAGTAAAAAATAAATAAAAATGATTTTTTGGGGTCAAAATTTTCAAAGTATTTGATAGGAAAACTGATTTCATTTTGCTCTTTTTAAGGATGGCATTGAATTTTTTAATAAAAACTTAAACATGATGAACTTGGAGACATGGAATTGGTTTCAATCTGTTCTCCAATGGTTTGATCTTTGGTCAAGCACTTTGTTTTATGACTGGCTTTTTGCATTTGGCTATTGTTACAAAAAAAAAAAAATGTGTTCCGTGTCATCTTGACAATGGCAACTATAATCTGTTGTTGTTGTTGACAAGATTACAACTATAATTCAAAATAATAGATGGCGCAAACCTCACAATAATGCTGTATCCCTGAGAAGTTGGGATATCATCTTGCTAGGTCCCAAAACATTTGACGCCATATTCTTTGAGGACAGTATTTATGGCCTAGTGTATTAATCCTAATAATGAATATGTGGAAAAGTTGCATCCTAGTGATGGCAAACGCACACTTAGCATAACGGTTATCATTATAGGAAATAAAATTTGTAACATTCTGCCTGTGATAGAAGGTTTGGATAAATATATACTAGTGCTGAAAAAATAAATACAATGTTTTATTTGTATAGTCTTGAACATGTTTGATTAATAAATGTTTGTAACTTATGTTTTGATATTTATCATATATATCTATAAGTTGAGGGATAATTAGTATGTTGTGATATGATTGTTCTTTAAGGAGTAATTATGATATGTGGCCAATTTTAACAAAATGACTAATGAAGGATTGTGATAGCCTGGTTAGGGAAGCAGAATATAGTATCTATTTACCCAACACCTCTTCCACAAAGTAAATGTTTAAGTGGAGTAGAGTTGGTTTGAATTCAGATTTTGCCTTCTCCTAGACTAGTTGCTTAATCAAGGTTTAAGAATCCAGTATGCCCTACTGTTTGGACACAACTGGAGGCAGAAGAGATGGATTCATGTATTTCCTAAGGACATTAGGGCAAAGTGAAATGCCTTGTCCAGGATTTGACAAATTCAGTGAATAAAGTGAAATGAGAAAAATAGGGAAGAAAAGGAATTTAATATGCCTTATGTAATGGTGCCTTGGGTAGCTTAAATTGCCCAACAGAGGTAAACTGAGTCTTATGTGGCTTCACCCAGTACAATGGCTTAAGAGTGTTGGATGGTAGACATTATTATATACTTAGAGTGCTGGCTTAATTATAGACATTCAGTTTTTCACATCCAGTCAGAAATTCTAATTCACTTGGCAGAGAAATCTGTTTCTTTATTTTTCATATTTAGCTTTATATTTATATGTATTAAGCCACAAAGAGGAACATTCGCTCTGTTTGTCTTCATTGAAACTGTGGCATCACCTCTAGTTGTTAGCTGATGAGGAAAGGGTTTTGCACATGTTTTCATTCATTGTATGATAAAATTTTAAAGATTTATATTCATCATAACTTTAACAGATGTTAAATTCATTATAAGTGAAAAGAATTATCAAACACAACATCAGTTAAAAAAAAAGATTATAGATGGATATTATGTCCAGAAAGCCTTACACCAAAAACACTCAACAACAACAACAACAACAACAACAAATTAAACCTCTCCATTTCAATCTCCAAATGCTGACATTCTCATCATTGATTTTAAAATTAAAAATATAAAAAATTAATCATCAAAAAATTCATTAAATTTTATAGACTTAACATCACTCAATTATTCCCAGTCTCCTTGCTGTACACCTGCTACAGTGTCAAAGTAGTCTGTGTCTCCATCCAGAGAACGGACTTTTACTTTAGTGTTTCTATTGAGCATCATTATGGCTGCAACGGTTTCTTTTGGTAGGCCGTTGGCGAGTAGTATTTGCTCCATCTTTCCTCTGTGAATGGAGCCAAAGGCCTTAGTAAAGTAGACAAAGAATATTGCTGCCTCTAGTTTTTTGCACGTACACCTTCAAGAATTCGATGGATAGTCAAAATATATATACGGCATTACAGTGTCGGTGCAGTATGTCGTTGAATTTTCTGGTCTTCCACACTTCTGGGGGTATTTCATCGAGCCCTGCTGCCTTACTATTTTTAATTTTTCTCAGTACCGAGTCGAGTTCTACTTGAGTAAACGGTCCTAGTTTGATGTCTAATTGCTTACTTATAATTCTCGTGATTGGTTCATTAATAACTTCCAGAGGGGTTTCTGAGTAAATTCTCAAAATACTGTTTCCTCAGGTGTATTCAATCTTGTTGGCTGGTAGCTTTCAGTTTAGCTTTGGCAGTGCTCTTCCTTCTGCTCACTTCGTTCATCGTTTTCCATGCTATCCTAGATTGTCTATCTTCAACCGAGTCTCTAATCTTATCGATCTGATTTTGTATGTATTCTGACTGTTCTTTTAGATATATGTTAGCTAATTCATTTTGTGCCTTTTTAAGTTTCAGAGCATTGGTATTGGTTGGGTACTTCCTATTGCATTTGGAGGCAGTTTTCCCGTAAACATAAAAACTGCCTTCAAATGCAATAATAGACATAGTAAGTATATATTTCATGTCTATATTTACTAATAAGCTCATATTTCTTGTTCAAGAAAATAATAATACTTAGTTTCTCCTCCAAACACAATTTCCACCCTGTTGGTAGGGTTTAGATTAGGGGGACAGCATCCTTTCCAGAAAGTTAAGGCACTCCCAAAAAGGGTATTCTGGGCATGACACTAAACTGCAGTAGGGAGTGAAGCTGCAGTTTTGGCACTCTCAGGAATGTGGAGTACCCCTTCATTTGGTTTGGTTTGGTTTGGTTGTGCTTTATGGCATATTAACCATTGTGGGTTATTTGATGCCCAATCCTGTTTATACATGTATATTATATATGATTTGTAAACAAATAATTTTTAGGTGGCATTTTTAAATGAGTCAGAGCTCATATTTTTACACACAGTTAAATTGTTTCAAGTATTGATATCTAATAATAAAAATTGAATTTAATATTAATTATGTTTTTTTGCTCACAGTTAAATTGTTTCAAGTTTAGTAAATGATTAAACAATTCTATTTGACCCATAGATCGGTCCCTAACAAGTATTACCACTTTGGGTCAGAGTGGAGTTATGGTATAAAAGGAGTACTCCAGATTCCCCAAAGCTCCTGGACTGAAGCCCGGCTGGTTTCATGCCATATCCAGGACACTTGTTGGGTGGAGGTCTGTAGTAGTAATGCCACGAACAATCTTACCTCAAAGAAACAGAAGGTGTGCTCTCTCTGCTGCTGGCACGTGGAAATCAGAAGAAGAAAAGGAAGTAAGAGGTGTGACTTGTTTTATGGAGGAGAACGAGATAAGCTCACATGAAGTGGCGAGATTTGATGAAGATAAGAGACTAAGTTTGAAGTGGAAAACCGCAGCATTTTGCTGATGTCTGATTGGTGCACATTCATCAGTTCATTTTGCAAGTTAAGCAAGTTGACTAGAGTCCAATAGGTTGATTCTTCTTCGACAAGACTTCTGAAACCAACTACAAGGTCTTACCCCTCTACAGAGATGCAGTCAGTATATTCTACTACCCCCACCACCAAGGCAAACACCTCTTCATTGCCATTACTCTCAGGTCCACTCTGAATTACTCTGAATTACCTGTTACAGTCCCATCTATGAGTCAAATAAATCTGTTTGAAAATTATCTGTATTAGATAAGAATAGTTGATACCATATAACTCTTACTTGAAACAATAATTTCTATTATTAGTTACTTAAAACTATCTGAATGCCAAGAAATAGTTACTTGAAAGCATATAATTGAATAGAAATTACTGATATTATATAGGAATAATTGAAATCATACAACTGTGTGTGAATCTAGACAAGTAAAATGTGTAATTTAAAAAAATTCAATGGAACATTGAAAATATGGTTACGATTGTAATCAAATATTAAGAAATGAATCAAATTTTGGCATTAAATAACCCATAAAGAGTTGATATGTCATTAAACAAATAAACCAAACCAAATATAAATAGTTATGATTACAATGAAACATTTAGAAATGAATCAAATTTTGGCATTAAATAACCCATAAAGATTTGGCATGCCATTTAAATAGACCAAACCTTCATTACTCCCAGGTTCACTCTGACCCGGTAATGGTTCCATCTATCGAAGAAATAGATCATTAGAAATTATTAGTCTTACATAGGAATATTTGAAACTATATTAACTGTGAGAAAATAAATGATTGTTATTATTAAATAGGAATGCGTACTTGAAATCCTATACTTAGAACGTCCTACCGATTCTGCATCTCCTGGTGTACATAATTTTGTTTCCTGTAATATTTGCTGTGGCGTAGATAGTCTTTCTGTAAATAATTCAATCAACCTCGACTGTTGCTGTAGAAATTAGTGCATTGCTGAATCCATTTTCCCTTTTGTAGACACGTGCTGGTTCCAGAATCTGAAAATAAATTCCTCGTTGCTAAATTTACGTTTTTATGTAAACAAAACTGAAGAGAGACTGACTTGTGGTGTACAATAAAATAATTACTTTTATTTAACTACAGCCAGACATGCATCTATTTCCCAGGAAAAGAAGCTGTTTTAACTTTTTGAGCACAAGTCAAATTAACGTCTACCCTGAGTCATGGCTGATTTCAAGCCTGTCATTATTATCCCTCACATATATCCGCTCTTCTGGTCTCTAAAATCACACAGTGCACTGTCCACGGGAGGCAACTCCCTTTCTATCCCTCTGAGGAATAACTTTGATATTTTTTTGTTAGGTCTGATCCCTAACATTAAGTTGCGTTAGTAGCATAACAGGAAGTGCACCCATTTCCTAAAGTAAACAGGACGCATGAGTTCTTTAAAATTTTCAAAAATAATTGGTCCGGCATTCCAAACCCCACAGCAGCCCTTTACCACCTCGTCAACCCAACCTTTGAGTCAAAGACACTGATCATGCTTCTTCTAAGATGTGACATCCTCATAGAAGAGTGCATAAAGTTTGTAAACAGGTCAAGAGCCCTCACAGTGCTTCATACAGACTTGACCTAGGATGTGTCATCATAGATGATTTTTACTTAGGTCTGTAAACCTTCCACAACAAATGCTCTTTGCACCTGTAAGAGAGCATGCCTTACCTTTTTTGAATCCTGCCCAAACACCTTTGATTCCAGTGCCAAGTACAACAGGGTATCTCATAACGATATGCCAATCAATAGACCTGGCCTCAATAATCCCATGGTTGAAACCCTCCCCCGTTTCCATGAAGTAACTGCTTATCTCCAGTCATGGTGATCTACTGCTTCAGACAAGCAGTCAAGAAGGGCCAACCTAACTGTGTTCCAGCTGCTAGTCAATTGATATTCCTATTTTAAAATCATTTCCTACCACCAAGGCTATGGTCTCCTTGCTTGAAAGAATGTAAGACATTCTTGCCAAGATCCAATGACATTCAGATTCCAAGGGTCTTCACAACAATAGTCACATCAACCTTTTTGGCTAAAATGGTTGTACCTACAACTCATGTAATGGAATCAACAACCTCTAGTGCAGTTATTACAACATCATTGGCAGTTTCCTTTTCGCTAACTGAAGATACATTAAAATCATTATCATTAATGACAACATCAATTACATTTACTACTGGGTTGGTAACATCTAGAGTGCATGTGTCACCTACAGTGGCAATCACAAGTAATGACTGCACTATTGTAGTTGCTTCTCAAGAAACGATTGGCACAACCACTAATATGACAGAAATGATGGATGCCTGCAATGATGATCATATTGTGAATTTAGTTGCACAAAAAATCTCTGCCTCCATTACTACTACTGAACTGAATGCAGCTATTATTACTTGGATGTAGACATCAACAGCAGCATTTGTAATGGCTCTCACTACCCGCTTTAGCTCTAGTAGCTTGGGAAAAGGTTAGGACAGGTACAAATTCAGATGTAACTATAGCCTCACTACCATCATTACCCCCTGAAGGGATATCAGTGGTATTAATTGCTGACCAAATAGTAGATTGCAGTTTTCAGACCACAAATACCATTCCAAGGTTTTATGCTAAAAATGTATCTCCCTTGGCAGTAAATGCAATGACAACTACAAGAGAGGAATTGGAACATTAATGATGTCTAAATATGCTAAATGGGGAGTGTTGTGTTACACATAAGCTTAGATTCCTTATCTCCTCTAGAAGACCCTTGCATTTTAGGGTACATTCTTTGACATCTCTGGATGACTTCCAATTTCATTCCCTTATTGAGTAAAAGTACCAGAACTTTGCAGTATGCAATTGCTATTTTAATCCTTCCTGATAAGCTGATAATTTGAGCATCGCCATTTTATCCTTTTCTTGCAGTTAATAAACCTGTTGACAAATCCTAACTTTGCTTCAGAGTCTTAATAGCCAAAAGGTGTTTAGCTTATTATCATGCGGAAATGATGGTACAATTGGGGATTTCTTCTTTTGCTTATTTTGTAATTATTATTATTATTATTATTATTATTTTGTATTCCATGTGAGGTTTTCAGCTCTAATTGATGGTTTTTCATTGGAGTCTGAGTAACAACAAATCTTCTCAGGTCTCCAGGACCTTTCTAAGTATCCAAACCAATTTTAGTAGTGTCATATTCTGGGTGGTTTCACTTCTAATTTCTGGCTCATTTAGTCTTTTTCCAGGTTTTTGTGGACTGTTCCAAGTGTTCCAACTATGAATGGTATCACTTTCAACTTCAAGTTCCACAATTTCTCAGTTTTCTGGTAAGATTTAGTTATTTGTCCAGCTTTTTGACTTCCTTCATTTTCACACGATGATCTGCTAGAATTGCAAAATCTACTTGATGATCAGTTTTTTTTTTTTTCCTGTTAATTAATACTAGATCTGGTCAGTTTCTTGCATGATTCCTGGTGAATCCCCTTTCCCACTCATTGTTACCTGTTCTTGTATTCCTTTTATATCAGTTTGCTGCATTCTCTTATGTGTTTTATCTCTTCCATCACATATCCTACATTAGCTGTTCTCCTGTTTATTATCAATTTTTGCTTTGACATAATTAGTTTTTATTATATTGTTGTAATTGATGTCATTTATGAATGACAGTTTAAATAAGTACCTGCTGTTTTTCAAAGTGTATTTTTGTCCTGTTGAAAATTTCTCTCTTACTAGAGTTTATAGATAGTGTTTTAGAAATTGATTTTTGTACCTGTTTAAACATGGTTGATATTTAGAAGCTGTGTTAATGTAACATGGGACATTATTTTGTTTTCTGTTAGATGATATCATTCGTTTCTAGAGGTTAGATATAATATACAGAAAATCCACCTCTTCCATTTTAGTTCATACTTCAAGAATAAGATCCAATTCTTTGAAGATTTTTTTTTCTTATAATATCAACTATTCTGCCATTTTTGCCTCTCGGCAGTTGTAATCCATCATCTCTATATTACTTAATCCAGATTAACATATCTAGGCATCATCTCGGCTTCTCATTGTTATATCAAAAAGACCATTCTTTATCCAAACTCTCTGTGAAATGAGATGTTTAATGATGTTGATTTGTTTTTTTCTATATGGTTGGGTAGTTTCTTGGCTTCCTTTTATTAAAAGTGTTTAAAATCAAAAGATACATTTTCTCTTTATCAGCTATGCAATTAAATTTGTCAATGGCAACTGTTTTCCCAATGGTTTACCTGTAACACTTTTTTATAGAATGTTGCATGTTAGGCCAAGTACATTTTTGCCACCCCTTCCCCATAGTTCTATGAGAGGGTTTCCTTTAAAAATATTTCTTATCCTTTAAAGTTATGAAAACTTGTGTTTTTATAACATCACAAATGTATTCATATTGTTAAACATCGCAAAACAATACAAATTATTTGTGTATTGCCCAATAAAGGTTGGTATATGAGTTTTGTATGAATAAAAATATTCTTGTATATATATATATATATATGTACACAAGAATATTTTTAATGTTCTTCAATGTATAAATCAGGGTCAGCAGCAATAGCATTATTGATTGATAGTGATTGTGAGTAGAGACTACCATGTATAAGAAATCAATAATTCTTTATATGAAACAGTGACATCAAGACATTCATATCCCATTGGTAGTTTTCCTTTTATATTAAATTTGTTCAGACCTACAGAACATCATATAGCAATCAGGAAACAATAAATATTTTATACTGTTACATGTTTTGATCAGAAAAAAAGGTCAGTCAGTATCAAACCCAACTATAGCCATTACCTATTTTTTAGAATCATATTTTTTCTGTGAATTCCCAATATTCAATATAATAAAAAACCAATACAGAAATTATTGAAGCTGTAGATGTTGTTCAAGAAGCAAACTATAAACCGTTTAAACATAAATTTTATTCTTTATTTCATTGTTTTGCAAACATATTTTGGTTTGTTTATTAAATCTTTGCAAAAACCATTTCATTAGGCAAAGTATGCTTCAGAGGGAATATCTCCCATTTATTTTCATGGAAACCACTATGGATTCAAGAAACCCAATAACATCATTTGATAAAGCAAGTTTTCAGCTGTAGAACAATACTTTTTCTCATAGTTATGACCATTGCTGTGGATTTTTACCTTTAATGAACAAAACGCTGCATGTCACATTCATAAAAATCTGCACTAGGGGAGGCAATCAACTTTTATATTTCAATGACAACATTAACATTGTCAGGAAAATTTTGTCCACATAGTTCCTCTTTCACAGCTTTGATTTGTACAGACCAACTGATCCAAGCAATTTTTGTTTCAAGGGTTACCCTCTGCCTGACTCACATTCACTGTTTGATATCAGTAAATGTTCTGAAAACATTGATGACTTTCAATGGATGCAATTTGTTTGGAGTGAAGGAATTCAATGACCCACCTCTGCTTTAATGTCAGGGTGCTATTTTGCCATACATTTTGTAATAAAGCACAAAATATTTGTATTTTGTAAAACTTGATTATCCAATGATATTATTGTATTCATTATTATTTCCAAGGAAATAAATAAAAACCTTTAGTTTTGAGCATTACTTGTAGACATTTTTAATTATTCACAATAGAATTGAGTAAAGAGGAAATAATAATGAGAATAAATCAAAGTAGTCAATGTTTTTGGTTGCTTAATTCAGACGTGGAAAAATCTCTTGGGTCACTGCTATCACCATTCCTGTTTTGCCTGTCATTACAAGAACACCTCATGAAGGTTGATATACTGTTAAAATAACAAACAAAACTGAAACCATGAATACTACTTATTTTTATTGCAATTTACTCCTTTATCAAAATAAAAAGATCAAACTTCTTACTGATAGTTGAGATCTAATCTTCCAATTCTCGTTGATTCTGTTTCTGAGATCATTCTTTTAACTCTACTTTTGAACTTCTAAGTTTGTACAAGGCTTCACTTTGTCAACAAAAAGAAAACAGCTTAACAAGAAGTTCCTGTTTATGTAAGCAGGAAAACATTTGATGCAATCTGCATTATACATCAATTTACATTGAATGCATCTCTAATTAAGTTCACTGGAACAAAATTTACACTTATCTATTTTTGTCGATCAACAGCTTTGTGATTTTGTTTGTCACTATTTCGGTCTTTTAACATTCAGTTGATAATTCTTGTTGAAAATTGCAAATTCGGCAGTTAATGTCTGCTCGAATTCGATTGACTGTTTTGAAGTTGTGCTGTTAGCCCCTGCCTCTACTGCTATTTATGTGAGATCTACTAGGGCCTGCCTTCTTCTTTCGTTGTTTTTCAACATGAGCCGAAGGCTCTGTATGGCTCTCTCCTTTTGCTTTGCGAGCTCTTGTTTATTCACCTTCAACGTTAAGCAGTTTTTTCTTAAGCAAGGTGGCTTGAGCAAAATAGTCCCATTAGCCTTAGGCTAAGCCTCTTTTCCTTACATTGTTTTTATTGTTACTTGTTGAAACAATAAACCTACTGCAGGCAATTTGTGGTTTTGGTATGCTGTCCCCTTCAAAAGAAAGTTGAGTCTAAAGTCTGGAGGCAGTATTATTGGACTTTTACTGACAAAAGAACCTGTTAGCTTTGGTTTGAAGATATAGTAAAAGCCTCCATAGGCCCAACAGAAGAAAATTTAAGCTGAAACAAGATATTCATCTAAGAGGAGGAAGCAGTGGTCAACTCGAAGTTCACTAAAAAAATAGTAAACTTTGTTTTCAACAAATCTACACTGGAAACTTGAAGAACATGGTTGCCCATGTTGATTCTACACAAGGAGACGCCAAGAAGAACAATAAAACCCTAAAAATTGACTTCTAAATAAACTTTGACTTAAAATACCAAAGAAATGTATTTATCATTAACAAATTTAAACTGACTGTAGGTGGTTGACAGCAAGGCTTCAGGCAAGTCAGTTGTTGTATTTCGTTATACCCTTCTTTTTTTTGGTTATAATATTGTCATTTCTTGAATGTATGTCATTTTTTTAAACCTTAAATTCAATGTTTTCAGCAAGTATAGGGGAAAATATGCAAAACTGGATTTTGTAAAGTTTATTTCTCTTGAAATAAAATTACTTTGTGGGAATTGGTTGTTTTTGTTTTAAAGAAATATAGACACAGTTTTCTTTCAAGTAGCAGAAGTAAGCTTCCCTTCCCCCTTTTATATCTCCTTTATTTTTATACTTTTCTCTCCCTCTTTGCCTGTCCTAACAGTTACTGCTAGATAATTTCTTGAGTTGAGCAGAGATAAAGTTTACTCGATTTGGGTAGAGTTGTACTTTATAGCAACTAACATTTGGATAAATTTGTTAACTTTTCGTGTTGGTTGTTTTAATTTGAGACCTAAAACCTAACATAATTTTTGAATTGAGCACTATTTCTCATATCGTTTCCTATAATGCTTCATGAAATATACTTGATAAACCTTCCTCTCATAATGGACATGGAACGTCTTTCAAGAGTTACATATTGAAATTCATTCTAAGCTGAAGATGTTTGTTGCAAATGCAAAACAGGGATGACATATTCTATTTTGAGTATTTGTTAAGGATATAGCTGTTTGTGAAATTTGTGAAATTTCTCTAACACTATATTTTTTAAGGCAACACAAATGAATTACGAAACTTTGCTTTAACAACACAACAACGAAAGTTCTTTATTTGCAGCTTTGAATATGGTTTGCTTTTGGTGCTGCAAGACTCGTGGTGTTTGGGCTTGTTAGTGTTGGAGACGAAATGGCGTAGCAGGATGTTGAGATGGCAGCGTGTGGTTGGATGTGTGAGGGATGTGTTTAAAGTCACCGTGTAGTTTTGTATCTGGTTTTTGGAGGAGAGTATGCATTATCTCTATTAATGTGGGCCAGAGGTGAAATGATAGCTAGTGTGTCGAGAGCGGAGTTACGTTCGGATCGACATAGCCAATTTTTGGGGTGACACAAAGTTGGGCCTGTCCGAGGCATGTTGTATGTTTCTAATTTATGTTCAACTGGGATTCCTTATAAGAAATCCATAAATTAGATGGTTCCCTCGTTGAGTGTCCATGTTGCTGCTGCAAGTGTTAAAGCCACAGTGAGATGTCCACACTGGGTGGCTTGTCTAGCTAAAAAGCATTGCTAAGCAGGGACGATCAGAGGAACATCTGTTCTGGTCGCCGTCTCACGCCGAAGAGACTGGGTTTGGCCGCTCACCCGTTTTGCTAGCTGGAAATGAAGGTCCGGGCTGAATTGGATAAGTCATCCTGATTGGGTGAAATTCAGTGTTGAATTAAATTGCGCGCAAAACCAAAATACGAGATTTTCCTCTTCTCTACAAGGAGAATATAACCTATTATCTTATTCATTGCAAGTTTTTTCCAACAGTTTTGTGGTTTTCACTGAAGTATAGATGACAACAAGATTCCCCAGCTCTCAAGGACTGTTCAGTTTTAGCTGATATTAGTTGTGCTGTAGTTTTTTTTTTTTGATTTCTAGTTCTCCCAGTCTCTTTCAAGTTTTTGGTGTTATGCTCTAAATCAAATCTCATTAAGATTAATGATTCTTTTGTCAAAGTAATAAAATAGGATGGTAAGCAACCTCACAAGATACTGGCTGACTGTTTACTCTACAGATACAGTGTGGGGACAGGTTGTGTGACCATTTTGTTTAATTAGAAGGCACCACAAACAGTGCCCCTGAAGCACATAAATATATCAGAATATCCTCTTTTGCTCTCTTTTTTTCTTGGCAGCTTGAGACATAACAACCTGTGGTATCCCCTTCTTGTATCAGCATCAGCTAAACATACCAACAGACCATAGATACAGATGGCCGACACTTAACCAAACCATTCATCAAATTCCTCATGCAGCACTGACAGCACACATGGTTATTCTCACTTTTGTGGCTTACTCATAGATAGAGGTCTGCACAACAGTTCTGACCACATAAACAGGTAACACTGCAACTTCATCGGCATCTTACCAACTGCTGCAAATGCAGCATAAAGACCTCTCCTAAGCAGTCTTATCCTGTCATGACTCCTCAGCACTGACTCTTGCAACCCATATTTAGCCATAACTTATGATCCCCTTCCCATGTAAACATGTGCAGCACAAGAGACTCTTATATGGTCATATCACATGAAGCATCATATCTATCCCCCTGCATGCAACATATCAACCTCTGATGATGACTATCTGCACCTAGCACCAGAAGACTTCCCATTTACTTCACTCATACTATTGGGTCACAGTTTCAGAGAAAATGCATTTTGACTGGGGGCAGAAAAAATATCATTTTTTACTGGTATTGCTATTTTGCTTTGGAAATTAAAAAAAGAAAACACATTTATTTATTAGAGAAGAAAACATTTATTTATTAAAAAAGAAAACATTTATTTACTAAAGAAGAAAGTGAATAGCAAGACAAATATTGGATTAATCAAAAGCAATTTTTAAATATTCATGATCTTGATTTTCTGATTTCCTTTTTACCTTTTATTCAACTTCTTTTTTTCTGTCTCTTATGCTTCTTCATTTTTCTCTTAATCTTTTTTCTGTCTGCCCTTTAAAACCTTCCTCCCTTTCTGGCTGTTTTATATTACTGGTTCTGAGTCTTATAATCTAATGTATTTACTCATTACTCTAAAGGTTCATGTGGTCAGTCACCCAATGGTTCTAAGGAGTTTATAGTTTAAAAAATTATGGCTTCGTTTGGTTTATTTATTCAATGGCATATCAACTTTATATGGGTTATTTGAAAATCACGGATTGCAATCATAACTATTTTCAATATCCCATTGTATTTTTGTTTTTAATTAATTTTGATTCATTTCTTAATGTTTAATTGTAATAATTACAAGGTGCCCGTGGTGTAATGGTTATCGTCATAGGAAATGGACACGGTGACACGAGTTCAAATCTTGGACGAGGCTGATTGCATTTCACATAGCACTAATACCCTTGGGAAAGGTATGAATCCAATTATTCTCCCTCCAGCTTTGGGTAAATAGTAGGAAAGACTGGGTTCTTCAGTATTGGTGAGGCAACTAGTGTAGGAGAAGGAAAACTCTGAATTCAAACCCGTTAAACTCTGCTTAAAAATTGACCTTGTGTCATATCCTGCCCGAGCGGAGGGGTTGGTAAATATGGATTGTAATAATTATATTCTCAATGTTTTATTTCTTTAATTGCATATTTTGTCCAAAATCTTTTGTTTGCACATGATGAAACCATGGTTTCAAGTATTCCTTTCTAATATTAATAAATTTCACTCAATTATATGGTTTCAAGCAACTTATGATAATCCTTAGTAAAGAATTATAGCTTCAAGTAACTATTCTTAATTGGCACACATTCATATTTGAACAGATCTATTTGAACTAAAAATTGAAACCTAACAGGTACAACCACTACAGGTCAGAGTGAACCTGGGAGTAATGGCAACCAAACTCTCACAACTGGATGCTGTTTAATGTTCAGGATACCCTATTTTTTAGAGTGGTCTTATCACTCTATAGAAGATGCAGTTGGTGTATTCTAAGCTCTGTTGAAGAGCTTTGTTATATATAATTTTTAGTTATATATATTAAATAAATGTTAAAATTTTAAATAAGTTGAAAGAAAAATACATAAAATTAGAATAATTATTAATTCATAATATAACAATACAAAAACAAATATATAGCAAAATAAGGTTTTTCTGGTCTCTTGTATTGATATTAATTTTTCATTCAAATTCAGGAAATTAGATCTATGTATGTATGTATGTATGTATGTATGTATGTATTGATAATATTTTAGTTATTTCATTTCTTTTTAGATGAGTTTTATACATTTCAGCATTTAGAGATTGAACACACAACTGCTGGGAAAAAGTGATTCTCAGCCAATTTTGTATAGATTACTGAATTATATTTTTATAGAAAGGATGTGGGAAGGGGGACAGAGTAATTCTGGCAATCACCTTTCCCCAAACTTTTATAAGCAGAAGAAATAGCAGTAAGCATTCAAAAAGTCAGATGGCAGTGAAGAGTCAGTTTTTCACTGGGTAGAGTTAGTTGTTAGGGTAGGAGTAGGATTTTAGCAATGGCTTTTGCAAGACTAGCATCATTTTTGAGAACTGATGCATGGTGAATTCTTTGATCATGATTTCACATTGCACTCTCTTGTTATTGCAGATATCTTTTCTTGTGTAAGTAGATAGGAATCATATCTATCTATCTATCTATCTATCTATCTATCTATCTATCTATCTATCTATCTCAGCTCTCATGTTTACATATATATATATATATATATATATACACGCAAAAATTTCCAGTACCTATTTTTGAAAACTAAAGACTGAAATCGGCCATTTTTCAATGGAAACTTTTCTATATACCATATATAGATGCATAAATGTAAATATATTGATCTCATTTTGAGTATAAAATTAGAAAATGAAGTAATAAATGTAGCATAATATCTAAATTGTTTTCCTTCCAGAAAAAAACAAATATAAATTATCAACGGTAAAATTCCAGCATTTGTTGTTATGCATGAAGCTGCACTTCACAATTCACTTGTTTTTTGTTTTTTTTAATCTCTTTGGTTTTCTATTTCTTTTGCAAAGGAAATTGTTTAGTTAATCTGAATTAGTATGAGAGTTCAGTGTCACACGGTAAACCCTTAAAAATTTTAGGATATCGTCAATGGATTTGTTTCTGCCTGACTTATTTAGTACTCGCTTGAAAGTATTAACAAATTTAAGTTTATTTCCTTTAATGTTATGCGTAATTTTTTCTGTCTTTAATGGAGTTGTTCTGTCAAGTTTTTCCAAGTTTGTTCCTTTATAAATATCACATCTGAACCAGTATCCAATTGGAACTTAATCTCTGTTGATCTGATCCAATTGGAACTTAATCTCTGTTGATCTGTATTTTTACAAATTTTTTTTCATTTTTCTTTCTGTGTTTTCCTTTTTGTTGAGTCAACTGTATTTTTCATTTTTAACCCCTTTTAATTTTTTGGTTTTCTGTAATGACCTTTTTGGCTATTATTAAACCATTCTTTCCTTCTAAATGGACATTCTTTAAAATAATGTATCTGTGCACAGCCATTATAAAGATTTATTTTACTGGCAATTTTTCGTCATGTTGTTTTTGATTAATTGCATTTGCTTTTGACATGTCACGTTCTTCAATCCTCGTCATGTCGTGTCAAAGATTTTTTAATTGTTTGCATTCTTCTGCGACCATTTGCAGACTGATTTGCGGATTTTATTCTAATTTAGGCAAAATTCTGGTTCTAATTTATCCATCTTTCAGCACCGCCAGTTCTTGTATAAAAATCAAGCCTTTAAAAAGATCAGGGGGAAGTTCTTTTAATTTGAACCTTTCACACTTTTTATTGACAATCTTAGCAAAAGGAGAGTAATACTCCTCACTTTTTTGTCAGGTTTAAACAGTGCTATTTTATGTTGGATAGAGAACTTTTCTCCCCAAATATTTTTTCAGAATTAAGACACTCTTCTCATATGATATCTACTCAGTATTTCTCAGAAGTATGTAGTTAGAATAGTTTTCATGTTCGCTTTGACCAAATTTCCTGAGCAACAGACGTATTTTCTTTTTGTTTGACCACGTGGCGTAATCTTTTTGAAAAACTTCATAACAGTGAATATACGCTGCAAAAGTTACCTCCTCCCGAAGACTGTACTTAAAATCGCTCATTAAATTACTGTGTCCTGTGAAAAAAAAATTGTATTGCCTTGCTCTTTTTTTTTGTTCAAATATTTTTTCCAACCGTTGTTTTTTTTATAGCATTCTTGGTCCAATCATTGCTGCTCTTCTAAACGTTTGAGCTTATCGAATTATCCCGATTTCGTCACCAGTGGTTTAAAAACAAGGAAAGTGAGGGGAAACAAAGCCTTGAATGTTATCGTCCAAGACAGTTGTAAACCGAGAATTTTTGTAATGTGGGGGGGGAGAAAAAAAAGTAATAAAAAAGACGAATAAAAACAGGGGAAAGGAAGAAGTAACTCAACTATTACTATACAAAAAATAATAGCGACTATATTTCAGAGACAAACACTTTTATACCATTACAAAAATTTATTTCGAAGGAAATAAATTTAACACATATTTCCACTGACATTGCACAAATTTCGCTGTGCATAGTTGAGCTAAAAACCCATTTGATTTAACCCAAAAAATAAAATAAAAGGATAGAATTGGAAAGTTAAATGGACTTACTCGCCGTTGGTTAGATACAAAGAAAAGTTATACATTACAAAAACATTTTTCGCTGATCTACCAATATGGTGTGCGAATTCAAAGTTCTCTTTTTCTTTTGTTTCAAATTTCTGGCGTGTGGTTTTCACAGGCTGGTATAATTTTCTTTTCTCTTTCAGTTCTCCTGGGCTTCAAGACAATTTTGATGATGGTGCTCTGAGGAAATTAATGTTTTTCGATAAATGTCTTCCACTGTCTTTTCTTCTCGAAAAAAAAAATGACTCCAAAGACTTACTCACATAGAGTTGGGATAACTCAGCTTCTATTCCTTCTCCAACGGAAAGAAACCACTTCTAGGCTTCCCTTCAACCGCAGAAACCAATTAACCCTAATTTAGTTTTGTAAATTTTACACCGTTCCTGGTAGATCTGTGGCATCTATGCAGCAGGCAAACCTTGCTTTCAACCACTCACAATTGACTGGCTGGCAGGTAGACTGGCTTCAACCTCTCTCTGACAGACTTTGTAGCATGTGAGAAAGCATACCTTGCTTTCAACTTTTCTGCAACTGACAGACCATCTGACTGACCAAAAAACGTCTAATAGACTAACGAAAAAACCCCACCCAGTCGTTTAAATAGCCACAAAAGGACAGTAACGGCTCAGCTTTGAAATAAACCTGTAACATTCCTGGTATTTTTACTGCTGATTTACACGAATTCCATCATTGCTTCTTTAAAATCCTCCATGTTTCTTTACTGAGACAAAATTCGACTGACTCAATAATTTCCTACTATTTTTTTTTTTTGGTTTTTGATTTTCTTACAAGAATTACTGAAAAATTAAAACTCTTCCTTGTTTTTGACAAGATCAACCTGTTATGCAGACTTGGAATTACTGTGCGTTTGAATGTTGGTATTTCGCTGAAAGTTTTTAAACATTTGAGTCGTTTGTAGCCAAATGTTTTTGGGTCGTCGCTTAACATTCGAATCTTCCTCGCTAGATGTCATGTCGTTAAGTAAATAAGGGCAACACATATGTAAAATAAAAGATATTTTATTTCGGAGAGAATACAGTGCGTCGACTTATGTAAATAACATTTGTCGTATTAGTAAACAGACACTGTCTAAAACGAGCACCGCTCTAAATAGTCTCCAGACGGGTCCATCTTGTGTGTGTGTGGGGGGGGGGGCTCCAGTCACCCCACAACAAATGATAATAATAATTGTGATTTTTGCTATTCTCGTGGACAGTTAAGTAAAAGAAAGTGAAAGATTATCAAATATCTTGATCTTGCCAGAGAGCTGAAAAAGATGTGGAATGAAAATAATAGTTATATCGATTGTAGTGGGTGCCCTTAGAGGGATCTCCGAAGGCCAGGAAAAGAGATGGGGTGGAGGACTGAAGATTAAATGAAGAATAAAGACTATCCAGGCCGCAGCACTGTTAGAATCAGCTCGAATATTTAGAAGACTCCTGGAGACCTGAGGAGACTGGCTGTCACTCAGACTTCAGTGAAAAACCACCAGTTAGAGTTGGTGTGAAAAAATAATAAGTATTAAATCAAGAAAAGAAAATGGGATGAAAAACAACTATAGACATTGTTCACAAGATGAACTAAGCATGGCTTTGGAGAATAAACTGTAGCAGCCACAAATCTATTTCCTTTTGCGAATCAATGCCCCCGCCAAGCGATTCGGCCACTAATTGACCAATCCAGGCAGAGCGCATTGATTCCTTCTTCCTCTCAAGAACTATTTTTCTAGTTCCTTTTTGGGTAGTGTGTCGACGGTCAGAGAGCCATGAGTCAGCAGCACAAACAGACCTCTCTCACATCACTGCTACTGATTCCACTTGGAACCCCATCGCTGAAGAACACGCTGCTGCTGCTTGCTTCACACACGCTTCATACGAACCAAGGACCAACAAAATGACCAGCGACGCCAAAAGGGACACTTTCTCACTCTCACTCCTTTACGCCTGCTACGATAATAAACCTTTCTTTGTTGTTGTGTTTAAAAGAAGTTTCTTTATTCATTTGTGTTGCCAAATAATTTATAGTGTTAGAGAAATTAACCATTTCCCCAAAACACTAAAAAACTTATTGAGAGAAATGGAATCATTATTAACAGCAGCTCAAAATAACTCCATAAGAACTATATGAAAATTAGAATAGCAATTGTAAGCCATATAATAATCAAATGCAGTTGCTAACTGGCACAGTAGGAGTACAAAATAAAGTATGACTGTGTAGAGAAGATGATCCACAAGGAAATGTGCTGGCAATTAGCCTTCAACCATACAGAAAATGGTAAACGCACAAACCAGAAAATATCGTAGAAAATAGGACTTACAAAATTCTCAGGGACAAGACAAAAACAGATCCCCCAATCTCTGCCAGAAGATCATACCTAGTTGTAATAAATAGTAAGAAATGAATGTGTTAGTTAGTAGATATAGTTAAAATAATGGAAAGTGAAAAACTCAAGAAATATCTGAACCTTGTCAGTATTTTAAAAAGTTGTGTGTAAATGTTAGAGTTTGCGTTTCAACCGGTATAGTTTTTTAGATTGAACTTTGCCTCCCGCACCAGTCGCTTCCGGGTGGAAGGTGCAGGAGGAACTTCCGGCTTCAACACCGGCTGGCGCGAATTCGGGCTTTTTCAAATTGACCAGCATGCGAGACGGACGTTTTTCTTTGTGGGTCACTAGCAAGGCAAAAAGAGTTTTCAAGTTGGAGAATATATAGTTGGAGAATGTAAGCTTGTTTTTACGCTGAACACGTGCGCAAAAAGATATACATCTTCATCAGTACAAGACTCGTGTATTTGATTTTTGGCCCCAGTTGCTGGTGTTAAAGTTGTGGAATATGAAGTAATATCAATTATAGTCAGAGCACACGGAAGAATTTTCTCAGAACTTGTGAAAGAGAATGCGTGAAGTTGTGAGGAAGAATTGAGACAGTACTGATCACAGCACTGACTGACTAAAATAGAAGAGTCCTGGGGCGCTGAGAAGACTTATTGTCACTTAGTCTTATCGTGGTCGTTCCGGCTACTCAAACCTTTAATCCCCTGTTTAGAGAAAACGCTGAGTCAATCGTGACGTCACACAACAACAAAACGTTGTAGATACGTCATGAGAAACCTTCCGTTACTAACATACGACCTATTTTTCGAAAGGGATTAATTCTGCAGGATGTTCGGAGATGAATTCCTCACTAGAAAATAAAATTATTTTTAAAAGTTCCTCTTCAAAGTATAATGAAATATTTCATTGTTACTTATATTTAATAAAGGAACTTCCAGTGGACAGAAGCATTTCACTCAGCCTAGTAGGGTGGTAGTAGACGACGCTTATATAAACTCAGCGGTCAAAGACCCAAAGACATTCCGAGTAAGACAGCTGGTGGGAGAGGAAGGTATCTCTACATCTTCTGGTCATAGCACTACGACCAAGGCCTTATCAGTAGCAGCTGCTTGTGACGCACAGCTCCAGGCCTACCCAACAACCGATGTCTTGACTCCAGCCAGCAGACGACGCAGGAACCAATCACAGACGCGGACCCAGTACAGCCAACCAAACCAACCACAGCTGCTTTTTTCAGAGCTAATCAAAGAAAGTTTGACTATCAAACAGCTTTTCGAAGAGCTAAGCTCAGAAAGTTTTTTGATACCATTTTTGGTCTTCTCACTACACCTTCCCAGCTCCAGGTTCACCAATAGCAGTTCCTACGCCCTCAAGCTACCAGCACCTGTAGACCAGCTCCAGCTTCATTCGGCAGCAGTTCCTGTACCTTCCAGCTACCAACTCTTGTAGACCAACGCCAGCTTGACCCATCTGTAAGTCCTGCACCAACAAGCAACAGCACCAACTGCAGACTAGCTCCAGCTTCACCCAGCAACGGACTTCTGCATCACCACTCTTGTCTTTGTCATTTTTGCCTTGTTGGTCGTCAATCACTTATTTTTCAAAAGTTTGCGGGATCAACGTATTTATCTGTTCCGCAACAGACTATAGTGAAAACCACCAGTTACTACAAGTGTGTAAAACTTATTAGAAGTAAAATAATAATAATAATAATAATAAGAGAGAAACTTAATCATAATTTATAGTAGCCGAAAATAACGGGATAAGAACAAAAAAAAAAGACCTGGAGAAATTGCAAGTGTTGGTAATGTGGAGAAGGTGATGAAATAATAAGAAAGTGCAGCAAATTGACACAGAAGGAGTACAAAAGCAGGAATGACAAGGCAGGAAAGGTGATCAACTGAGAATTTTTCAAAAAATTAAACATACAAACAAACGGTATTCACATTTCTTTAGTTTTCGATAAATTAACTCAGAACACGTTGATAGGAATATTCCAGAAAAAAGAATCAAAATCTCACCTACATAGAATTTATACTCTTATTTTTTCAAACTAATCAGCGAAGGACACATAGAATAGAATATTCTAGAAAAAGCGGAACAAAAACTAACTTGTAGAAAAATTTATCACAGAAACAAAAAATAGGTTTCAAATGAATAAGTCATTTATGTGAATCTGATAGTTTAAGACAGGTCACGGGTTGCGTTTTCGCCGACGTCTGCGCATTTGTACTTTATTTGACTTGTAATAAACTTTGATTCACTTTTATTTTACCCAAAAGTATAAATAGCGAAGTTTTTTTTAGTTCAAAGCAGAGAGACCGACAAATCAGCAGGTAGGTACATCACGGTACGATAGATTGACGCCAGATGACCCGCTGATTGACACAACGGTTAGGAAAGTAGGCCGAAAAACTCCTATATACCAGGACTCCCGCATATACATACACATATACATGTAAGTACAAACCTATCTTCTCTTTTTAGTTCGGACATACACACACATGAACACACGCTCAAATTAACTGACAATATTCGTGTTTTACACATACGTATGAACATCTTTTGTATAATCATTGCCATTGTCGAGATGTTATAATATACAAAATTGATTGTTTTTTATGTTCTTGTTTTTTTTTTTTTTGTCAAATTTCTTGTGTCTACGTTGCTTGTACAAATTTGCGTTGTATTATTGTCGAACAAACATGCGACATTTTACTTTTTGCGGAACCCCGGGAATTCCTCCACATATTCACCAACTAGAATCTATTCTGGAGAATGAAACTCATAAAATTCTCGGAAATTTCAAGATAAAAAACAGATTACCCAGAATTCTAGATGTAGTTTTAGTTGATACAAAATAAAAGAACTTGTCCATAAGCCGGTCTATAAGAGAATGTCGATTATAGTGTCCCGCAGGTTTTGCTCGTCTTACTTGAATGGTTTGTGAGATGAGAGGTAACTGTCCGTACAGTTGCTGTTTTGTCGGGTGTTGCTTCAAGTTCAAGACAGCATATAGCATTCTTATGTAGTTCTCAGCCAGCTTTTTCTCTATGCACTTTATTAGTGTCCATGTGGTGGATCTATTCAGTAGTACTGACGCAGCTACAACTTGGAAGAAATCCTGTTTTCTTTTATCAGATTGGTCAGACTCCATAGGCATGAAAAACTGTTCTCGAGTGAAAAATCTGCGAAATATTCGCCATTTCTATTTGGTTGTTAGTATAAGCAATATTTATCATTTTCTAATACGTCTAAAAACTCGAAAAATTTGTCCTTGCTTTAACTATTTGGAAAAAAAAAGTCGTGTCTAATTTTATTATTCGCTTTTTGTCCTGGTCTCTAATTTTTGCCGTTTAAAAAATAGATGTAAATGCTGTTAAGTTAGCATACGAAGCAGAAAATAATAGGGGAGGGCGAAGGCTATTAGGTTATATATTTAGTATAAAAAAATAGCAGGGTTAGTTATTTTCGAAGCAACGCTACACAAAGAGGCTATAGAAAAAGAATGGTAGAAATCTGGGAAGAATGCGTTAGATTTCAGATAGCAAGCCAAAGACTAGCTGACCAAGTTAGGACAATAATAAAGGAAGACTTGTTTTCTGGCCTTGAACTTTTAGAACTACAAAATCAAAAGATAAATAGGGAATCAAGGCAACAAACCGTAATAAAATAATCGAAAACTGAAAAACAAGAACACTCTAACCTAAGTGAATCTTAAAGTAATAACAATAGAAATACCACATACCCAAACCACACATAAAAAAACCCACTAACACAAGAAGAAATAGATAATTTATTGATAATTATGTCTGAAAAGAAGACTAGATTACCATCGCTAAGAAACCAAGACTATCGAACATTCAAAACAGAAATTGAAAAAAATAAATGAATTATTTACGCATATCTCAACGAACCACACGAACTAATCCATTCAGGAGCGAAATCAGTTTGTGATAACATCGATGTTCCCCTAAAGAACAAGAACAGAAACTCAAAACCCGGATGGGAAATTAGACTGGAAACGCAGATGAGAAATTTTCGTCAACAAGCAAAAATAATTAGACAGTGGAAGAACGCTGGAAAATGTTAGGACGAAAAAGTAAACAAACGATACAACTCAAGGAAATAAACAAGAAGTGACTGGCGAAAGAAGGAAGACAAAAGGATATCGAGGCAGGGTAAAAACAATACAGACAAAACAGGACATTCCAAAACAAGGGGGAGAATGTACGAAAACATACTAGCAACCGGATGACAAGGAAACAAAACAATCTTGGAGCAAAATACGGGAAACTAACAGAAAAGCCGAATGGATAAGTAACATGGGAAAAAGAGTTAGAAGCACTCGAAGAAGGGCCGAAGGCGAATATACACCTCGACTCCCTCGGGACAACACTCAAAAAAATGCCAAAGTGGAAAACGCCACGTCATGACGTCATACATGGATTCAAGTTTTTTAAAAATTCACTTCCATCTACGACAGAAAGGCTATCGAAATGAATAGATGCTTTGAAGAAACGTACATATCTGAATGAACGACAAAAGGAAAGACCGCATTGATATAAAAAAAAACCCGAAAAGGAACTGCCCCAACAACTACAGACTCTTAACATGCCTACTGATGATGAAGAAAATACTAACGGCACAAATTAGGAAGATTTAAGATTCGCTAATAAGTCGCGGATTGTTCCTCCGAGAAACAGAAGGGATGCCGTAAGGAGACCAGAGTTAACAGGGTATCTACTATACATTGATCAACACATCCTGAAGGAGAGCAAAATTAAACGAAAAATGTAGCTATGGCATGGATTGACTACAAAAAGGCATATGATATGGCCCCACAAAGCTGGATAATAGACTGTCTCAAAATGTACAAGATATCCAGGAAAGTCAAAAGTTCATCGAAAATCCCATGGACAACTGAAGAGTCGAATTGACAGCAGGTGGAAAAACCTTAACAGAGGTGAAAATTTAAAGAGGTATCTTCCAGGGACATGCGCTATCACCATTATTATCTGTAATAACGATGATGCCGTACAATCACATACTTAGGAAATGCACAGGCCAATACAAACTTCATAAATCGCATGAAAAAATCAACCACCAAATGTACATGGAAGACATTAAACTGTTTTCCAAAAATGAAAAAGAATTGGGAACCCTAATAAAGGCAGTGAGAATATACAGTGAAGAATTTGGCATAGAAAGGTGTGCTATGCTAATAATGAAAAGCTGAAAACGACAAATGATGGAAGGAATGGAACTATCAAATAAAGAAAAAATCAGAACGCTCGCAGAAAAGGAAACTTACAAATGTTTGGGAATATTGGAAGCAGACTCCAGTAAACAAGCAGATATAAAAAGAATTAAAAAAGAATACCTCTGAAGAACGAGAAAGCAACTCGAAACCAAACTACGTAGCAGAAATCTCATCAAAAGGATAAATACTTGGGCTGTCCCCTTCGTAAGATAATCAGGACTATTCTTAAAGTGGACCAGAGAAGAACTTAAACAAATGGAGCAGAGAACAAGAAAACTCATGACGATGCATAAAGCCTTACATCCCAGAGATGACGTAGACAGAATGTATGCGTAAAAAGAAAAAAGGAAGAGGACTCGCCAGGATTCAAAGATAACATCAATGCATCGATGTAGAAAACTACATAATTTTTTTATGTAGTTTTATATTAGAATATTTACTTTGTTTATATGCATTTTCTATGAAACTTGGTTGTATTTGTAATTTCAAAGGGGCTCTGGGCCGTTTTATAAACCTCATTAGAAGGGTTATATATAATTGTAAGATGATGAAAGTTTGGAAATCGACTTTACTTAGTGCCACGTAGTTATGTTTTTATTTTCCTCAAAATCGGAGGAAAACTGATTACAGCACCAAAAGCAATACAGTCAACAAAACAAAAATAACTGAAATGGGAAGAAAAACAACTGTATGCACATCTCTCTCGACAAACAAGCGAAATCTCACACGAGAAATCTTAGACATGGTGAAAAAGGGAAACCTTAAGAGAGAAATTGAATTTCTTCTGATCTCAGCATAAAACAACACCATAAAGACTATGTCAAAGCAAAAATAGACAAGACGCAACAAAAAAACAGATGTAGATTATGCCGTGACAGAGACGAAAGGATTAATCACTTAAACGAATGCAACAAATTAGAGCAAAGAGAATATTAGGCTATACACGACTGGGGGGAGGAAGGTGATCCTCTAGGAACTGTGCAAGAAGTTTAGATTTTGACTAGACAAACAAATAGTATATGCACAACCCAGAATCCGTCCTTGAAAAAAGACGCACAAAACTCTATGGGACTTTAAGATACAAACAGATCATCTAACCCCGGCCAGACGACCAGACCTAGTGATAGTCAACAAAAAAATAATAATAGAACCTGCCGAATTGTGGACTTTTCTATTCCGGCTGATCACAAAGTAAAACTGAAGGAAAGCGAAAAAGAGAGTACCTAGACATTGCTAGAGAAGTGAAAAAACTATGGAGCATGAAAGTGACGGTGATACCAGTTGTAATTGGCGAACTAGGTACAGTCACCAAAGGAGTGGTACAGGGACTGGAGGACTAAGAAATAAGGGGACGAGAAGAGACAATCCAAAATACTGCATTGTCGAGATCGGCCAAAATAATACTAAGAATCCTGGAGACTTGAGATTTGCTGTTACTCAAACTCTAGTTGAAAATCATTAGTTAACACTGTTGTGAAGAACTCTTAAATGAGTATAATAATAATAATAATAATAATAATAACAACTTAGCAAACCAAGAAAAAACTAGATCACCCAGGGAAAAGGAAACAAACAAATACTTGGGAACATTGGAAGCTGACATCATCAAATAAGTAGAAATAAAAAAAAAGTTTAAAAAGAGTACCTCAGGAGAGCAAGAAAGCTATTCAAAACAATACTGTTTAGCAGGAACCTTATAAAAGGAATAAATACCTGTGCTGTCCTCTACGAAAGATACTCGGGATCATTTTAAAAGTTGACCAGAGAAAAACTTAAACAAATGGACAAGAGAATAAGAAAACTTATAATCATGCATAAGGCCTTACACACCCAGAGATGACGTTGACAGACTATATGTGTCAAGAAAAGAAGGAGGAAGAGGATTTGTCAGCATTGAAGATAGTGTTGACGCTTCGATACAACTACTCAAAGACTACAATAAAAAACGCGGAAATATCACGAGGACCAACAGAACGGAAATAACCAGAAAATGAAAATAGGAAGAAAAACAACTTTATTGACGAAATCTCACGTGAGAAAAAGTGGACGTGGCTAAGAACGGGAAACCTTAAGAGAGAAACTGAATTTCTTCTAATTGCAGTACGAAATAACGCCATAAGGACTAATCATATCTAATCGAGAATAGATAAGACGCAACAAAATAGCAAAAGTAGGTTATGTGGTGATAGAAGCAAAACGATCAATCACATAAAAAGCGAATGCAGCAAATTAGCACAGAACGAGTATAAGACTAGACACGACTGGGTGGGCATGGTGATACACTGGGAATTGTATAAGAAATTAAAATTGACCATACGAACAAATAATATATGCACAACCCCGAATCTGTCCTGGAAAAGTAGACACACAAATTTCTCTGGGATTTTGAGATACAAACGGATCACCTGATCTCAATTTTAATTGGTGCTCTTGGTACAATCACCAAAGTATTGGTCCAGGGATTGCAGAACTTAGAAATAACGGGACGAGTGAAGACTATCCAAACTACAGCATTATTAAGATTGGTCAGAATACTGCGATGAGTTCTGGACTTTTAAGGAGACTTGCTGTCACTCAAACTCAAGTGAAAAACCATCAGCTAACCCTGATGTGAAAAACTCTCAAAGACGTACAATAATGATAATAACAATGAAACCATCAGGCAGTCCTGGCTTGTTTTTAATGTACAACTTGTAATGATTGACGTCAAATCATTTGAAAGTCTTGTAATAGTACAGTTTTAATAGCTGCACAAACACAATAATGTCTGTATATTCATAACTTTCAAAAGATGGATTCTAACAAGAAAATATATAAGGTAGTCTGGGTACAATTCTCGGACTTAAGGATCCACACAACTAAAAGAATAAGCAAAGGGAGTAATTAAAGGAAAACGGTAAAAACAATGAAACATTGCTTATGGAGAATTTAATACTAAAAAGGATTTTGCCCAAGAAAATGGGTGCCATCCAACAAATCATTTAATAATAGAGAAACAGAGAATGTGTAATCTGATCATGACTTTTATCCCAGTGGTATATCGAGCATTTGACACTATAAATGAAAATAGAATTCTATAAAAATACACACACACACACACACACACACACAATATATATATATATATATATATATATATATTGTAACAGTGCTGGTTGTCACTATCTCACTTCGTGGGTTCGTGATGAACCAAATGCGATATAATTTGGAGAGTGCTCAATATCTGTTCACTCTCCCGGATGAAGCATCCTCTTCCGCGAATAGAGGACATGGTAAATGAAATTGCCAGTTACCGAGTATTTAGCACCCTTGACTGTAGTGAATCTGAAAGGCAGGATCTGCATTAGTGAAGTGTACCAGCAAGGCGGTATGAGTTACATCCCTTAGACAATATCGTCTAAGCCTCGGACGGACGAGAGAAGAGGAGAGGAAACGCTGAGTCAGTGAACGCGTCGAGTACGAAAGAGACAGGAGAGCGAAGGAAAGAGGTTGAAGAAGAAAGAAGGACTGTTTACTAAGAAGTTGATTTCACGTGGTTTTCTTGTTGTCAAGGAGGCATACCCTTCACCCTCTTTTGTGTATTACATTCATACAAAAAACAATTTAAATTACATTGATTTAACCAGTGCCTATCACCAGGTCGCTATTAAACCAGAAGAGTGAAAATACACTGCATTTGAAGCTGCTGGATTTGCAATAGAAAGATTTCTTTCAGCAAATGTAACACTAAAAATAGTTAAAACAACCAATATCAACAATCTAATTGTGAAAGTAACAAAAAAGAAATATGCTGAACTATTATTAAATATAACCACACCCTTCACAATATGAAAAACGAAGTATAGAAAGAAATGACTTAATAAGTAATTGATACTTACCAAAAAGTGAGCGGACCGACGGATGCTACTCTTGTCACTATAATTCCACTGTCACTCTACATTATGGGATTTTCTTCATTGAATGGAACTTTTATCCTTAATCCTTTTCTTTTCCGAAAAATCGTATTAGGGTCATCAGGAGAGAATTTGCACGGTTTCGGCGCCTTTCCTCTCAAAGGTTTTATTTGTACACCGCCCCCCCTGAATATAAATGTATATATCACTGAGGCCTTATTAGTTATTAATTAAGCTTAGCTTAGCTGTTGACTCAGAAGTGTAACAGCAAAATGCGTTATGAAAATATTACGTGAATCTCGTTAAACATTCGCGATCGAGTGTCGGATGAACGAACTTCATTTTGAATTGTTCCACGGGATATTTCTTTTGTTCCATAAAACGCCTCATAGAAATAACGGAAAATAGTTCCATGTATCCACATGGAACTATTTTCCTTTATTTCTATGAGGCGTTTTATACATTTGGCTCTGTTACGCCCTTTGACTCCGATTTGACTCAGAAACTGGTACAGGGTGCCTATTACGAAACCTATTGCTCCTATTTGGCTTTGAGCCATCTGGCTTTCATATGAAAAACAAGGTATATACACATACATCCCTCATCACATCCAGTGGAGTGATAAGAAGTTTGTTCAATCGAAGAAATAAAACTCACGTTAGAAAAACAAGCATCTGATATAAAAGATTGGTTTGGTTGTTTGGGTTTTATGGCATATCAACCTTTGTAGGTTATTTAACGCCAAATCAATTTTTATGAAAATAGTTCTATTTCAAATAATTCAATTTAGTATAAGTATGCAGTTTAAATGTAAGTACAGTTTATTTGTGAAAAACATTTCTATTTGAAGCTATTCAGTTTTGTCAAGCAGTTCTAATTCAGCTAATTCAGTTTAGTATAAGTATAGATTTTGTTTACACACAGATAAATGTCAAGACAGTTCTATTTTAAACAATTCAGTTTAGTGTAAGTATCGTTTCAATGTCAAAAAACAGTTCAATTTCAAATAATTCAGTTTAGCATGAGCACGCAGTTTAAATGCAAGTACGGTTTAATTGTCAAAAACATTTCTATTACAAGCTATTCAGTTTAGTCACACAGTTCTAATTCAAACAATTCAGTTTAGCATAAGTATGCAGTTAGTTCTATTTAATCCATAGATAGGGCCCTATCAAGTGCTACCATTCCGGGCCTAAGTGGACCTTGGAGCAGTGGCAATGAAGAGGTACTCAGCATTCCCAGTATCAATAGAACCTCACCATCAGATTGTTTAGTGTCATATCCTGGGCACTCATTAGGGAGAGGTCTTACCCCTCTGCAGAAGTACAGTCGGCGTATTCTACTGCCCCAGCCGATTGGGCAATACACAGAGTTAATGTCAAAACAGTTTAATTTCAGATAATTCAGGTTAGCATTAGTTCACAGTTTAGATGTCAAAACAGTTCTATTTCGAGCAATTCAGTTTAGCATAAATACGCGGTTTAAATGTCAAAACAGTACTATTTCAAACAGTTCAGTTTAGCATAAGACACACTGTTAAAATGCAAGAAATAGTAAACTCAAACCACGGTTTAGTTCTATTCAACCCATTGATAGGAACCTTATCAGGTGCTACCACTCCGGGCCAGAGTGGACCTGGGAGCGATTGCAGTAAAGAGGTACTCTGCATTTCCCAAAGCTTCAGCATCACTGGAACTTCACCATCAGATTGTTTAGTGTCATTTCCAGGACACTCGTTGGGAGGGTTTGACCCCTCTGTAGAGAAGCAGTTGGTGTATTCTACAACCCCAGCCGAATGGGCAAGATGTAAAAGAGAATATGAGTTAGAAATAAATTACCAATTTATGAGCACCAACACTTATATCCTTACATTTAACACCCTGAAACCTTCACCTAAACATAAAATTGCAATATGAATGTGAATGTTGACACATATCCTTAACTCTCTTTGATCCAATAACTGCTAAAAGTTTGGGCACCATGAAAGCCGGTGAACAAAAAAGACAATATGCAAAAACGTGTGTAGCAGAAAGAACTTCGTATGTTTGGCGCATAAATTATTTCGACCGTTGGTCTCGTCGTATAATTTCACCCAATGGGGATGACAAATCCCATTCGACTCGGATGACTTTCCCGGGCATATTGAATTCGGTGAAAGCCCACCAAACTATCTCTTCTTCAAAATCCTTCTGACAGGACGGAAGTATTTCTGTCCGCTCCTGTATCAGCAGCAACTCACCACCATGAGAAGAACCATCTAATTCATGGACCTTTGGGTCTACACTTCTAGACCCAGGGTTCCACCGTTGAATACGAATTAGACGAATTAATTCCACCTCTGACAATTCAGCAACTTCATTCATGGACAACCTTTAAGGAGACAGCGATTTCTTCTCTCCCACAGCAACCAGGACCACACATCTACTGCTGAACATTCACTCCTGTTCTAAAATCAGCAACTCAATATTTGCCATGTCTACAGCGACGCATATACCGCTCCGACATTTAGCTGCAGTGATTCTTTCTCAACTCGATAACTATTTCTTCCTTCCTACAAGACTTGCAGCATAAAGGTACCCTTTATTCTGGCTGCCATTAAACCTTCTTGAAAACCTTTCGATATCCCGTTCCGAGTCATTTATTTTCCTTAAAATATAACGTGAAGGTAACCACGTTCTACCTTTCCGTTATACGTGGAAATGATGGTTCTGACCACCCAGAATGCACATACAGTCAACTAAAATAAATAAACTGCAATGGAGATCCCTGGCTGGCTTAAGATTCGGTGAAATATGAAAAAGAGAAAAAGAAGTTATAAAAATTAAATATACTCAAGACATCTATTTTCCAGATGTACGAAAAATGAAAACAAACCCTTCACTCAAATCCAATTTCTTCCACGAAACTCACTCAAAAAGAGCAAAAGACATTACTATTCTACTTCCAATCAGGAAGAACCCTCACAAGACACCCAATAATCTCCCCCCAAAAGACCATTAAGATCCCCAACAAAACCAGCCTTCTCTATGGAAACCTCACTGAAAGAGAAAACTCCAAATAAACAAGAATCACTAAAACAAAAACGTCAAAACAAAACCATGTCAACGATTCCAATCCTGGCACGAAAGACAAAAAAACTCTAACTTTCAAAGAAACTCTGAATACACATAACAAATTCAATAAATTAGAAAAAACAGAAGCAGAAGAAAATCCCTGACAAACGCAAGCCAGAAATAGATAACAGAAATAAATCTGGCTAAAATCTGCCTGCAAGAAACGTTTATCAAAGAAAACGACAAGATTGAATATCAAAAACTTTGAAAGCTTCAACTACATACATAAAACCAGACTCCGGGCTTATGGCAGGTTATCGATCGTAGCTAGGAAAATTATATCCCAAACTAAAATTTACTTGAACATCTATAAGCAATTGTTTTCAAGGCAACCGTACACAAAGCTACAAATATTTGCTCCCTATGTATTGGGAGCAAATATTCTTCCACAAGATTCTATCAATGTAAATGACCTCAACAACTTAATGTTACAACTTCACAAGCCTTTTATAATACTAGGAAATCTAAACAACCATAATGTTATATGGGATTGTAAAAAACAAACAAAAAGGGCAGAATACTTGAAAGATCATCTTTGCCTCTTTAATCAGAAATCTCAAACCCATCTTGATCCATTTTTTATATACAAGCGTGTGGTTGCAAGAAAAATAAGACTGACAAGAAGATTTAGTTTATTTTGTTTATTGAATAAATAAAATAAACAAGCGGATGAAATATCTGGCTGGCTGACGAGGGAAGGGGTATCTATTCGGCGACAAGCGGTTGTTTTGATCTGGTCGGATGGTGTTGTCGGGTGACGCTCTTAGCACGGTCGGCGATTCAACTGCCTGTGTGACCTCTGCTTGGCATATTTGTGTCCCCGACTTCAAACACTGGCTCCAGAAAATACTACTTGTGGAAAAAAAAATTATAGGTTGAAAAATAGACTTTTTTTTTTATAACTGAGAATTTTCTGGGGATTTTGTATAGACTATGCGCAGAGCCTATGTGCAGAAGCCATGATTTTCTCAGTTTGACACTGGCCGTTGTAGGGTTAACATCCGGTAGCTGTTATTTTCTTCTGCAGTGTCGATGTCTATGGGTCTGTGTTTTGTGTGTTTTAGTAGTTAGGTGTGTGAAGGGTTAAATGGATGAATCAGAAGAGATTTGATGTATTTTACTATAACTCATTCTTTTACTCAGTAATTCATCTAACACTCGGTATCAAATCTCCTTGGGTGTGTACACAACGACTCAAGTGGTAGTGATCATTTCCAAATTATAATTGAGGGGTTACACCCTGAAGAAGAAAATCTCTCTTAAAGGAGGAAACAAAGGAAACTGGGAAAAATTTCAAACACCATGTTTGCAACACCTGATAAAAAAAAGCCAAAAATGCTTTAGAAGATTTTATAAACAAATTGATTGAAATAGCCAAGAAGTGCATCCACAAGAAATCAGCCGTGCACAAGCGGAATAGATTATGGTTCGATGAAGAATACAAGAAGGCTTATTGCACAAATTTAAAGTTGCTCCTACAATCTCCCTAAATCACCACTCCACAAACTATACCAAATAAGTGCCAAAAAGGATATTGCTAATCAATTAGCTGAAACCTTTTAAAAAACTCATCCAACCAAAATAACAAATAATTCATAAAAATCAAACAAAATACAGAAAAAGTCAAACTACAATTCAAATCCAATAACTCAAAAGCATATAACAAGTTGTTCACTTTACCAGAATAGATGGACTCAAAAATTCCACTGTACAGTCATTGATCAAGAAGAAATACATTTTGACTTTTTAAAACAACTACCCAAAGAATCAATGATATATCTTCTAGAGGTTTATAACAATATATGGAAGAGCAACAAATTTCCTGATACATGGAGACAGATGATAGTCATTCTCTTTTCTAACGGAAAGGATCGTGCGAATCTAAATAACTATCATCCCATTGCTCGACAAAGTAGCCTATGTAAAGCCATATTACGTATGATCAGTAACAGACTTCCATGGTCCTTAGAATCAAACTGACTAAAGACCAGCCTTCAATCTGAATCCGGAAGAAAAGAGGAACTATATACCATCTCGTTTGCCTTTGGCTTTTCATAAAAAAGGAACATATGACTGCAATTTTTTCGATTTTGAAAAAGCACATGGCCCAGTTTGGCATTATGTAGGTTTTACACAATCTTGTCCTTAGAGGCTTCTTAAACAAATTTCTCTAAGATTGAAACTTCAAGGTTCGTATTTGATCCACCCTCTCTTATCTCTACAAACCGTAATACCTTGGCATTATAGTATAGAGTTAGAAATGTGCGGGTGTGGATTCATATGTACATGTGCATAGGTGTGTACATGTATCCATGTGGTATGTAAAAAAAAAACAAAAAAAAACAAAAACAAAAACAAAACGAGGAAGCAGTTCATCCACCAACCACCAGGCTGACATACCAGTAGATCAATCGTTGGTTTGAACGAAGCGACCTCACGACCCTGAATAAGAGTGGGGCTAAACAACACGCCAGAAAAGGGAACAAAGAAGCAGGAAATGACCAAAAACTTCCTATTTTCTCGAAGTACAAGAAGCTCGAGGTGAAAAAAGTCATTTAAAAGAACCCACCGAAGCGAGTTGTTCAGATAAAGTGACCAGAGACATGCACTCAGAATCTGCTGGTGCCCCTAGAGCTAGGGTGATCTTCTAGGATCTTGCAAGATAGAATTCGTGCCGGACACGTAGCGGGGAGGGGGTGGACAGGGCTAAAGAAAAGTCTGAAGTGCGGCACATCCCACAATCTGTGGGCGAATTCAGTCCTTCAAACTAAATTTAACTTTTCTTTTTTCTTTCTCTTTTGCGACACTGTCTCGAGTTTTGCGCAGTAACTTAGTGTGAATTCATACAATGCAGCGAATTGGCAGATGCCTACCAGAGCAGAGAGGAGTGACGTCACAAGCCATGAGAAAGGGATCCCATGAGGTAACATCCTTGCAGTAAGCCTCTTTAATATAAATTAACAGCATCATTAAGCCTGGAATAGACAGGGCCCTGTATTTTGACAATCTCATGATATTCTACAAATCCAAATGCATTTATATAATTAAAAGTCAACTCTAACTGAACAAGATCAATAGATGGCAACAAACACCGGTTTCAGATTTTCCAAATTAAAAACCCGGTACAGGAGTTTCGCAACTATTTTTCTTCCCTTATCTACAGGAGGCGGAAAACAGTTAGCTGAGGGAAAGGTTACAGAGTTAGAATTCAATGATACATTGAAGGAGGCTGGCTTCAACAAGTCACCGTGACTAGATGGTTTACTTTATGAAGTTGCACATGTTTGTGCCTTTTCTGACGAGTATGTTCAATTAATGGTTTGCCTAGGGAGTCATCCCTGGACATCTCACCAAGCGGGTGATCGCATTACTGAAGAATGGTGGCAGGAGCTAGATAGGCCTATAACACTGCTAATTACAGTGTTAAAGACCAGCATTCAGAAGTCACTATATCCGGATTACACATTGATCAATCAAGACATGCATTATACTCAAATAAGAACGACAATCTCAATTGTGAATTGAATTACCATGACCCGAAAATGTAGACAATCTCAAATGTATAACATGTAAAACATCCTGCACGTTTAAACACTTTCACATATTATCTAAAGTTTTCATTCACACCAGAAAACATCTTTTCAAAGCAAATAATATTTTAAAAAATCTATTAGAAAATGTCAGCATTGAAAAAATTCTGTCCTTTTTGAGAAAAATGAAATGATACTGAAAAATATAAACGTTAACCTGATCAATACCAACACGATTTCCAACGATTCTAACATATTGTCAAAATCGTTGACGACAAAAATGTAATTGTAGTCGTACAACTTACCTTATTCTCAAAAGTCGTACACTTACCTTATTCTCAAAACTCTAAGCATAAAATAACCCTAGACAGGTTGACATGCTGTTAAAATCTATTAAACGAAACCTAATCAAACAAAAAATTAGATATTTTCAAAATTTATCAAAAATAATTTTTTCAGTTTTATTTATTCAACTTTTTTCTCTCGCAGGCATTTCAAATTAAATGAGATTTTATAATTAAAAAAAAAAAAAAGATTAAATACTTATAAATAAAATATTTATATATAAAATAAGTTCACCAATCTAAGTTGCTTTGAATAATTTAATTTCAATAAGATGAAGGTTCTCTGCAGATTTAAAAAGAATAATTTTATGATGAAAATTTTTTTATAGAAATTTGCCTTTCAAAATGAGTTTGACCATTTTAGCTGTTTTGAATTTTAATCATTTCAAAAAAGACATAATATTCACAGATGATTTTTAATAATTCAAGTGTTATAAAATAAAGTTTCTTTAAGAATAGACAACAAAGATTTATTAAGTTATTTAAAAGATCAACAATACTATCATTTTTTCCATATGCTATGCTAGTATATATATATATATATATATATATATATATATATATATATATATATATATATATACATTATAACAGTGTTGGTTGTCACTAAATCACTTTGTGGGTCTGTGTCGAACCAAGTACAATACAATATGGACAGTGCTCAATATCTAGGATAGAGCTATTATATAATAATAATAATAATAATAAATAAATAAATAAATAAATATATATTAGATTTATATATTTAATTCCATAGAATTTAGACTGCAACCCCTGGATCTCAGTCTAAATTCCATGGAATTAAATTTATAAATCTAATATATATATATATATATGTGTGTGTGTGTGTGTGTGAAAGAGAGAGGGAGAGTAAAGTCAAGAGTTCATTTTGTGTTGCTTCTTATATATGTATATATATATAGTCTATACATATATATATAAATTCCTACAGAGTGAGAAAAAATCTACCTTGGTTTCTCATAAACGGACCATCTGGATGATTCTGAGTCAGAATCGTTCTGATGATCTATTTAGGTCAAACCTTGGTAGATTTTTTCAGACTCTCCCTCTCCCTCTCTCTCTCTCCCTCTGTGTATACCACCCCTTTTGAGTTATTTAATATCAAATCCTGTTGATATTTCTAATTTTACATAAATTAGAAATGTGTAATTTAGTTAAGATAAAAGATTTTACCTGTTACTTTGTACAGAATAGCAGACATATATTTTCATTTTCCATTTTCTTAATGTTCTTTTCTGTGTTACACAGGTTTACTCTTTTGAGACAGACTTCTGTGGAATGTGTTGTCGTTATTTCGCTGTTTTCTTGACAGGCTGTTCACCAATTCAACAAATTCTCTCTCCCAAAACTTGGTTGATAAGCTAATTCCATTGATGTTTTCCATGACTGATTTTGCTTTACATCCTAAACAAGGGCCAATTTTTCTTTTGTTTTATGACCGACTTTGTAATCAAAATCCCAAAGCATATGATATTAAGAACATAACATACAGGAATTCCATGGTGAAAATTTTGGTTTTGTTTATTTGTTTAATAACATATCAAATTTTATAGGTTATTTAAAACTAAAATTTGATTAATTTGTAAGGATTTGATAAAAATTATAACAATATTTTTTAAATGTTCAATAAGATTTTTGTTAAAATTTGTATTTTTCTTATTTGTCTTTGTTTGCTTATGATCTGAAGAATTCCTATCTAATACCAGCCGAGTTCGATGGGGCTGTAGAATTCGCAGGCTGCATCTCTGCAGAGGAGTAAGATCTCCCTCCACCCAAACATATGTGTTTCACATTGACTTGTTGAGTCTGTTCCTCCATTGTCTGCTCCACTTTACTTTCTTTCTTACGTTGAGGTTGCGTTTGGTTCATTCGTTGGGGTCACCACTTGGAAAATTATCTGTTTCAAGTTTTGGGAGATATATATATATATATATATATATATATATATATATCAACTTCATTGCATTTGGAATTTTTGCACGAACTCTATAGTGAGGAAATGTCTTCCTGGACTATTTGGGAACAGTCATTTTTCCCTCGTCATGCGTTGAAATTCAATGGTCATTTTTCGGGATTGATAATGTCAATTATTCGGTGTTTTCAGTTGTAGTTTTCTTAATCAATTATATGGTGTTTTAGTTGTAGTTTTGATGAGTCCATTATTTGGTGTTTTTTAGTCGTGAGTTGCTGGTAACAGAGACGGCTGCTACTAGTGGAAAGGTTAATCAGCGTGCCGCACAAAAATAACGCGTGGGGCCTTCTACCAACAGCAAGAAAGATTTAAGTGTTGTCACTTCGCCGGTCACTGCTGAAAGAGAACGGGTTTCTTTCTTTTGCCCAGATGATTTCTTTTTTGCGTATGCATCGCACTTTTTCCCGTCTGGGGATTCTGGGAGTTTCTGCATTTTTTTAAATATTTATTTTTTAATTTAATTTGTTTTTTTTATTTTTCTATTCCCTACAAATCTGTTTAATAATTTACTACACTGAAAACCATTTAATTGGGTGCAAATAAAACTGTTAGTGTTAGAAATATTTGTGCTAACAAATGAGCCTTGGCTCATGGAAAAATTGTTGTCTAAAAAATATTTGTTTACAAATCATATATATCTAATATATATGTATCAACAGGATTTGACATTAAATAACCCACAAGGGTTGGTATGCCATAAAATACAACCTACCATTCAACCAAACAACTATCAAATACGAATAATTTATCCACAATTCTGTGGTTTAAAGTGATACTTCTGATTTAATAATAATCATTTGTTGCACACAGTTATATAGCTTCAAATATTCCTATTCAACATTGATAATTTGTAAGTAATTATATTGTTACAAGTAACTAATAATAATAATCCATAATAAACAATTATAGCTTCAATTAAAAATTAATAGAAATAATTGGTTCACTGTAATCCTCTCTTGTATAAATAATTTTCAAACAGACCCATCTAACCCATAGTTGTGTCCTGTTAAGGATGGACCTGTGAGTCACATGTTAAAACTGTTCAAAGCTTCAGAACTGTAACTGCACTACCAGATCCAAATTAAGTGTTATACCTAAGACACCTCTTTAGGGTGAAGTCTTACCTTTCTGCATAGGATGTTGCCCCAGTAACAGGGTGAAAACGTTAACTTTAACCCACTCAGTTTAATCCTAACAGAATGAAATGAGTTTTACTTAAGGTTGTCAACCATAATTTTTGCAATTTTAGTGAAATTGTTTTGAAAGGTTTGGTGAAATATTCAGCAGTTTTGCTTCGAGAATCTCATTAGGTTATAAATAGTGCACTATGCAGCAGAATTCAGAGCAATATCACAAATTTTCAACTATAAAATAAAATAGAGTAAAAACTTACGAGTTTCACATGCCTGGTTTTTAGGTGAGTTTCTATCAATACATCTCAAGTGAAAATTTGTGGATATAAGTTCACCCGAAAAATAAGCACAGACATGAATTTTTTTTATAGTTTTCTAGTTGAAATATTGTGATATTGCTCTGCATTTTTGTATATTAAGTTTAGACTGTTCTTAGTGGTAACTTTAAATTACATACATACATATATATATATATATATATATATATATATATATATATATATATATATATATATACGTGGTGAATTCAATAACTTTCCAGACTTTTTTTGCATTGGCATTTAAAATTGTCGTAGACTCTTGAAAATTTAGTATGTTATTGCTTTACATCTTATGAGATGACCGACCAATTTTTATGATTTCAGGTTCAAATGAACAGCTACAGCAGCAATTGGAATACACCCTGCTAAAGTCTGATTGTCACAGCTGGTGAATTCCAAAAATGCAATCTGGACGTGAGGACACTTTAGAAGAATGATATGCAATAAAATTGTGTTTTAAACACGGAAAATGCCACAGAAACGTATGAAATGCTTCAGACTGCTTTTCGACCATCTTGCATGAATCGAGCATCAGTTTTTGAGTGGCATAAGAGATTCAAGGAAGGCAGGGAGTGTGTGAGGGATGATGAAAGGTGTAGGAGGAGTAAGGAAGTCAATAGACCAGAGTTGATTGGCCAAAGGGTTAGATTTAGGGTTAGGGTTACTATGTTGAGGTTTAAAGGGAGTTCAGGAAGAGATTCCTTGGGAAGAGGCCAGCACTCTTCAAATCGGGTCAGTGGCATTTCCACCAGGACAATGCACCAGTCCACAACTCCATCCTTGTCACAGACTATTTGACCAAGATGGGCATCAAGCCAGTTTCTCACCGTCCCTATAGTCCCGACCTTGCTCCCTGTGACTTTTACTTATTCCCTAAGCTCAGAGGCTGTCGTTATGAGACAATTGAGGAGATGAAAGAGGTTGTGACGAAGGTCATTGACATGCTCACACAAGAGAACTTCCATGGGGCCTTCCAGAAGTTGTTGTAACGGTACAACAAGTGCATTGCAACTGGAGGTGATTACCTCGAAGGGGATTAGAGTTTCATGTGTGTACTATCAATAAAAGTGCCCATACGAAAAAGTCTGGAAACTTATTTAATGATCCTCGAATATTATAAATAGCATTTTAGCTTTCTTCCATTCAGTGCAGTTTCCTACTATTCTGCTCATGGGCATTCACACACTTTGATTTTATTGTCAAGACTTGCATTTATTAATTTCTTCTTCTTCTTCTTCTTCTTCTTCTTCTTCTTCTTCTTCTTCTATATATATATATATATATATATATATATATACACACACACAAACACATGCACATCTATCAATAAATTTTTTTCATGAAATAGTAAAATAAATTTTCTTTCCTGAATTTTTTTCAATAAATATAAACTTTGTATTGTTTGGAATTAGTTTGTAGCGAAAATTATATGAATCTCACAAAAATATTTGTTTTGAGGTTATTCAAAATGGCTGCAAATAAAACAATGTTGTATGCTTGAACAGAGGACTGTCATCAAATTTTTGGTGGCTGAGAAGTGGAAATTTGTGTGAAAAGTATGAAATTCACAGATGAATGTGTAATGTGTATGGAGAAAGGTGTTTTAATAAAAAAATTATTAAGAGACGACTGAAATTGTATACAAGAGGAAGACCAGCCAAGGTGGCCCTCAATGGCGAATCCATCTGAAAAGCTGGATTCCATTAGAGTTCTTGTTTTTGCTGACAGAAGAGTTATAATAGAGGAGGACATTTCTGAACCAGTGAAAATTTTTGTGAGTACAGCACATTGTGCATGATGATGTTGCCTTTTCGAAGAAAAATGTAAGCAAGAACAGTGGAAAACATCGGATAGTTTTGTTAGAAACAGCTGCTACATCTTTCTTATGGTCGAGGTCTGTCTCCATCTGATTTCCTCTGGGTTGATCATCTTAAAGAATTTCTGCATGGAGCAAAGTTTTCAATGATGATGAAGTGAAGAGCACCATAAGGAAAATTGAATATTGAAAAATAATGCAAAAATCTTTTCCTAGTTGAAATGGGAGTCATTATATTGTAAAATTCATCTAATTTATTGAATGACCCTCATATGTCTGTGTGTGTGTGTGTGTGTGTGTATGTGTGTGTGAGTGTGTGTGTGTGTGTGTGTGTGTCTGTGTGTGTGTGTGTGTGTGTGTGTGTGTGTGTGTGTGTGTGTGTGTGAAAAAAATTGATTTTTAAACTTAAAATATTAAATTAAATATACATTTTTAATTCAAAATTTTGAATCGTAACTTTCTTGTCTTGTTAACCGAGCTCAATTGCAATCAGGAAGTATACAAAGTAAAGCCATACTCTGTCTTCCATAGATGTGAATAATAATTCTTTTCATACATCAAGTAAAATTCACATGAAACTGAGAAAAATTGAGTAAAATTTATAAGAAATTACACATCATCCACATTTATTATACAATGCAGTATAATTAAAGATAAAATGGGTTATTGAATCTTTTTGGTTTCAAATATTGAAAGGGATTCTGAAAAATCAATTGTAGTGAATAAAGAGTTTTGGAGTCATCTTTTCTCAAACATAGATTGAATCATTGCAAGCAATTCAACTTATAGTCAAATCTTTCTGTTTTTTTCCTTACAGCAACAGAAAAGGGATGTTGATTTAATATTAATAGACCCATGAACAGCAAAGAAAAATGAAATAAAGGCCAAATAAATCAAGTTTAAGAATAACCAATGATTCACTTCTTATTGGTTATCCTTTTTATAAGTTTTTATATATTTCTATTACTTCATGATTGAAAAGTTGTCTTATGAAAGTATCCCATCAGTAAAATGATCTATCAAAGTGGGGGAAAAAAAATCAAATGAAGGCCAACAATCTGCTTTAAAGCATACTATTTGCTTAGTTACAATAATGCAAATTTTCTTCCTCCTTTATTGTGCACCACTGATAACAAATAGCTGTTTAAAATAGCCGTTTATTGATTGATTATTATTGATTGATTATTATTGATTGATCTCATCAATGAAAGCTGAAAATTTATTTGTAGCTCAATCATATCTCAAAACAATTTGTATAGAGATAAAACCATCAATGCAAACTCTTTGAAGTTCATTTCAGTGACCTTAGGGTTCTTTCTTTTTGAAATGGTATCTATAAATGTGACAAACCAGTAATCGAAGAGTATTTTGGGCATGACACTAAATTGAATCTCGTGGTGAGGCTTTATTTTTTGAACTCTTGAGGAATGTAATTTCTCCTTTTATTAATCTCAGATCCACTTTGATCCAAAGTAGTGATAAAACCTGTCAGGGTGCAATATATGGATCAAATAGAACTGCTTAAAAATTATATATATATATATATATATATATATATATATATATATATATATGTGTGTGTGTGTGTGTGTGTGTGTGTGTGTGTGTATATTTTTTCATGCAAGTCCAAAGTCTTCTTCAGGGGTAAAATAGACTTGTATGAAAAAATTTTTCTATTATGATTATTTTATTTTTGTTCTCTTACTTAAAATAATTTTTAATTGAATGCGTTTTGTGTGCTGGCAAATTTTGAAGTCAAACACATTGATAGAAATAAAACAAATAATAAATACATCATCAACTATACCAAATATATATCTTTTATCTGTTTACCTTTGTCCATATATATTCTATCTGATTCATTTCATTCCCTCTCACATACATTTATAAGAATGTCTCTACATATATATATGTAACGTAATGGCCGAGGAATTTCGGTTAATGCCTTGGAGTTTAGTTAGGCTGAGAACCTTTCGGCTCAGCACATGGGTTAGTTAGGTGCAATATTGAGGCAGGTATTAACGCGGGCGCGCGCGGGCGGATGGAGGTGTCACTCAGAGATGTCACAATAGTCCGAGACGAAACGGGTGACGGAGTGCGAGTGACGTCACGCACCGGAAGCGCGCAGAGGTTTGTGGAGAATTGAAGGAAAGTCAGGAGAGTTGGAAATTAGACATCAAACGAGGAGGTTCCACTTTTGGGGCTCGCTGAGGCGAGACGAATTTGCGCGCCGTGGGTGCCGCACGAGATAAGGGCCAGATGAATGAGACAGCATAGCAAGGTTGTGTCTCTCCTCTTTATGTCGAAACCTTTAACTCAAAATTAATAAAAAGGTTTCGTACCTGAACAAGAAGTTGTTACGTGTTTTCGAATTTCGAGATTCCTATGTTCTTTATATGTTCTATCGTTATGAACATTGTATGTCTATTTCGCACATGTCATTAATTGTGGCTATAGTATATATATATATATATATATATATATATATATATATATATATGTGTGTGTGTGTGTGTGTGTGTGTGTGTGTGTGTGTGTGTATGCGTGCGCGCGTGTGTATGTGTGTGTGTGTTAATATGCACATACAGATTAGCTGATACTCTTAAATCTATACAACTCTTAGTTTTCTCGATTTGATTTTTATAGAAATCTGGGTGATCTCTTGTTAATGATGACAAGAGCAGATTTTAAGCTAAAATTTTAAAGTTGCTTTTTTTAAGAATTTTTTTTATATTTAGAATGTTTTTACAAAGAATCATAGACCCATAAAAATATTCCCATGAAAATCAACATTTCTAGTGAAGCTGTCAGAAACCACACATGTGGCCTGTCTTGGCCAATCAGATTCGCTAAAACCACTTTTTTTATTTTTAGTGTTGCTGTCAGTCTTGTACCAAGAAATGTTTATTAAATGTAAGTATTAAACAGTGTACTCTAAAAAGTAGAGCACTGAATATTTACTGCTAATGAAAATCACATAGTTTATGTAGAATATCTCAGTTTTTACACCTCACATTTGACTAGATATCTTTGTGATTTCAATGAATATCTAATGTTACAACAAATGGAAAGGAAACTGCTATAATGAAGCCAGCCAAATTATAATAGTTTCAAATTAAGATTTAGCAGAATTATTGCAAATATTGCAAATATCTTTTCTAATCTTTTGTGTTTTTAATCAAATAAATATTCCTTTCTATCATCTTCATTTATTGTATTTTTTTAAATGAATGTATTTGTTCATAAATAGATAGGAATATGATTATTAGACATTTTACTGGTTTACAAATAGACAGTGTGGAAGTAGAGTATAACATTAGTTTTCAGGGTTTGTTGCAATTAAATCTTATTTATAACAAGGATATTTGGCCAGCCATTTTCCCGGAGAATAATTGAAATGAAGCAATCATTGTTTCTTCAATTGTCTATACATTCACTAATCAATTTTTGTTTGGATGAGAAACAAAGTTATTTTGGACTATTCTGCAGAAGATTGTTGAAAAATTGACCAAATGAAATATCAAAGAAAAAAATACCAGAGAAAAAAATCCAAATAGCAAAAACTGAAGTAGATAGTAAAAATAGTTCTGAATATGTTAGAGATCAGACCTAATAAAAAAATATCAAAATCATTCCCCCTGAGGGAAAGAAAGGGATTTACCTCTAGTGGACAGTGCATTGTGGGATTGTAGGGATTGGAAAAATGCAGATGCATGAGACAGAAGAAGAGATTTGAATTCACTATGACGGGTGCATTATTTTATTACCTCAGACCAAAATTAGGGAATTATCGCATTTTAAAAAATTATTTAACTGTAAAGAAACTGCAAACAGATAGATACAAAACAATTTTTTTTATTTAAAGAGTGAACATTCTTGCTTTATAGAATAAACCTTAAACAAACTAAATTAAATTTTGTAAATTAATGATATAATTTTTTCCAAAGGAAAATATTTTGGAATGGTCTTGTATTTCATATTCTTAAAACAAATACCAGCAGAAGCCTAGATATGCAAATTGGTCAACAGTGTGGCAGAAAGCATTTCAAATTATTGTCTGGCGCAGGAATATTTTGACTGTTTTGATCCCGAACTCATATTTTTGACCAATGAGAATATTTCATGCCATTCTGCCCGGGTCACTTCCCTGGGCAACGACAAAAAGGCGAGGTAACATTATTTCACTCTCTTCCATGCAGGCCTTTCGAGCAGGACAGACGTGTCCTGTTTTTCTCTCTCTTCACTTCTTTGCAGCGGGAAGGACCAGCCAACACGAAAGACCACTTTCACTCTACTTCACTGACTCCCTCTCACATATTTTGAGCAGTCCGCTAAGCACCATGAGGAGACCTCATCCAATTTATGGACCATTGGTGTCTGGGAAATCATTCTTTCATCATTCATCTTTCCTTCTAAACCAACGGATCCTCGGAGAAACAAATTGGATATTTTCAATTCCTGCTTTAACTTTAGCATTTTAATTCCTGTCCTGACGACAGCATCTCAACTCCTGCTTTGACTTCAGTATTTTAATTCCTGTCCTGACGTCAGCATCTCAATTCATGCTCTGACATTTAGCGTTTTTATTCTTTCTTAACTCAACATTTGTTTCCCTGCTTCTTGCGACTTACAGCACAAGGGTTCTTTTCGTCTCAAGCTGTTAATAAAACTTCCAAATTGAAAACTATCGATATCTTCGTCAACTCATTTGTTCTTCCTTTTAATTCAACAAGAGACAACAGAACTCTACAACTTCAACTGCCATTTTTGTATAAATGGTAAATATAATCTGCTCTCATGTTATAACAGTTAAAAGACAATTAAGCATAACTAATTGAAAGGAAACAGGGTTCTAACAAAAGAATTGTCAATTGAAACAACGTAAAACTCATTCAAGAAGGAAATCCACAGTAACGTATGGTGAAAGATATTGATTGGTCCCAGTAAATGATGTTTAAAATTTTGTGCAAATATGAAGGGGGTTAAAAAAAAGGAAAACATATTTGGTTGACCATGAACGCATCAAGATATAAAACTCAAAGTAATAAGACTTGAAAATAGAAAATATACTGTTATATACAAGTGTGTGGTTGCAAGAAAAATAAGACTGACGGGAAGATTTAGTTTATCTTGTTTATTGAGTAAATAAAATAAACATGCAGATGAAATATCTAGCTGGCTGGCAGGGGGTTGTCTATTTGGCGACGTGCGGTTGCTTTGATCCGGTCGGATAGTGTTATCGGGTGACGCTCTCGGGACGGCTGCCGATTCAACTGGCGGGTGACCTCTGGCCTATTTAGGTGTTCCCGATTTCAAACACCGGCTCCAGGAAATGCTACTTGTGAAAAAAATATGATTGGTTGAAAAATAGACTTTTTTTATAACTGAGAATTTTCTGGGGATTTTGGATAGACTATGTACGGAGCCTATATGCAGAAGCCATGATTTTCTCAGTTAGACACTGACCGTTGTTGGGTCAACATCATATAGCTGTTATTTTCTTTTACAGTGTCGATGTCTGTGGGTCTGCGTTTCGTGTGTTTTAGTAGTTAGGTGTGTGAAGGGTTAAATGGATGAATCAGAAGAGATTTGATTTATTTTACCATAACAATACCACAAAATAAATAAAAAAATGGACCAAAACAGGAGTTATATATTTTGCTATTTTGACCATAAATGTTGAATAAATACATTTTTAAAATGGTTCTTGCTGTGTCTGAACATTTTAGCTCTCTGGAACACAAAAACCTCAATCAGGATAACAAAGTCAAATATTTTCATTCTTTTTAAATGAGCAATTGTCAATGTGTGAGAAACAAAGTTGAGCTTTCGAATCAACATCATTGATTTGGTAAAGACAAAATTACCGAGAACTTAAGAAGAAAATTCTCATCATCTCTCAAAATGAATCTTTGTGATTTATTTTGAACATACAAAAAAACAAAACTTTTACTTTCATTTTTATTTATTTGCTTATTATTATTATTATTATTATTATTATTGCTCCATATTAATTAGAAAAATATATCTTTCTTTTTTACTCAGAGATTGTTTTTTCTAACAAGTATAATGAAAGATGATCTTTCCATTCAGTTTGAACAATATTAGAAGATGAAATTATCAAATAATGATCCTTTTAGTTTCTTAAATGATAAAAGTATTTTGTGAAAGTAATACTGAACTTCCAAAAAAGGAGTCAATCAGAAAAAGGATTATTTTAGACATCAAAAATCAGGGAAAAATTCATTGTCAGCAGTTATCGATTAAGGCAAGCCTCACTGACAAACAGAATATAACTTATAAGTGATAAAGTGTTAATTACTTCATGTTTTCCTTTAATATAAAATTTGATCATTTGATGCCACCCAACTGTTTTTAATATAATGACTGATCATTAAAAAGGCTGAATTTCTGTGGGGGGAATAAAATGTTAGCAGGGTGAATAAAGAAATAGAGGTCCACAGAGTGTGAATATATTAATTTGTATTTATAAATCCCTTTATAATAGGATAGTAAAAATCCCTGGATCATGTTGCCAGATATTGTATACCTAGCAGAATGCTTAATTGGACATAATGGCCTTGAGTGATGGGTCATTCATATATACTCTGTTTGTTACAAATGAATCATTTAAATGAATGAATGATCAGCATATAATCATATTTTCACAAAAGAAAACATTTAAAAACAATTATATTTTAAATGATTCATTTTATAAAATAATGAATTCAAAAATATACCTTTTAAAATTCCCTGTTATATGATTCAATATTTCATTTAAAAGAAATTTTTGTATTTTGTAAAAATTTTAATATTGAAACCAAAAAAGAATTAAAGGTGTATCTAAATTTTTAGTTCACTGATGCTTTTCTCATGAAAACTCAGGTCAATTATTTGCTTTGTAATTTAATATTCAACAAATCAATTTGTGGGTGAATAGAAATCAAATCTAATTACAAATAAAAATTTATTAAGTAAAAAATTTGAGATGCCCTGATGTTACAAAGAAAGTTATTTGAACATATACATTATTTCCATTTCCCAAAGTTTTGGACACATAAGAAATGTTGTTTTAAGTTGAACATTTACTAACAAAGCAATAAACATTTTATTGATGTATTTATTTGTGAATTTAATGAAAATTTTGACAAATAGAAAAAATTCATTCACAATTTAGAGACAGTTCTGAAGTCAAAAATTACCAAATTCAGTGTTTAGCCCTCAAATTGGTTTCTTACCACAGGAAATATTCACAGAGCAAAAACTGACTAAATGGCAGATTCAGTATAGATTTCAATTGAGTTAAAATGTTGGAATTTAAAAAATTATATCGATAGCAAATTTTACAGTGAATTCTCATGATTTTCTGGAATAGCAAAATTGTTCAAAAATATTTTTGAAAAATAGGGAAATTTTGATTTTAAAAAACAACTTTTTTATGACAGTGAGGTGCAAATTCAGCAGAAATCATAAGAGTATTTTAACTCCAATATTCAAATCTTCTCTAATAGTCCCAAAAAGCAACATTTATCAAAAACAGGCAAATTCAAATCTGTGATTGACTCTGTAGTATCACCTCCCTTACTAAGGTCAGTAAATGGGCAGTCAATACTGCATTAACAGAAATCTTGGTCCTTACTTCCACCTCGGCCAAGGAATGCTATCCCAGAATCCATCGCCTCTCACTCTTCTCTTTTTCCTTCTCTCTCCTTTTCTCTCTCGCTCTCGCTCTCCCTCTGGCCAATCAGCGGGGATAGTAGCAGTTGCCGAAGACGACCCAAGACAGAAGAGGAGGCAGTTGCTGAAGAGATTCCAAACACTAAACACACGTGTTGACCGCCGGACATTTTCTAGCCAACACGTGGCGTTGTATACGAAGAATAAAATTCCTCTTTTAAAGTTAATATTTGTACTTCTCATTTATTATCTCAAATAACCTAACTCAAATACATATAATACAACTCCAAACACAATATTTATCAAAGCAGGCTTATCCAGTCAGCTGGGGCTGTAGAATACTCCAACTGCTTCTCTGCAGAGGGGTAAGACTCCTCCAACTAGTGTCCTGGATATGACACTAAATAATCTGATGGTCAGGTTCCAGTAATGCTGGAAGTTTGGGGAATGCAGAGTACCCCACCCAATTCATTGCCATCACTCCCAAGTCCACTCTGGCCTAGAGTGGTAGCATCTGATAGGGTCTTATCTATGCGTCAAATAGAACTAGAATGTATATTTATGCTAAACTGAATTGCTTAAAAAAGAACTGTTTTTGACATTGAAACTGTGTACTTATGCTAAACTGAATTATTTGAAATAGAACTGTTTTGGCAGTTAACTGTTTGTAAACAAAAACTATTCTTATACTAAACTGATTTGTGAATTGAATTACCATAACCAGAAAATCCGGTGAACACTTGTGCGCGACATATGGAAACACTGGACAGTGCAAGTGTTCACCGGATTTTCTGGTCATGGTAATTTAATTCACAAATAATTCCTCTTGTAAAAGAAAAAAAAAAGAAAATGTACATCTGGACTGAATTGTTGAAATTTAATTTGGCATTAAATGACTCAAAAAGGGTTGGTATGCTGTAAAACAAAACAACCACCCACCCAACCAACCAACCAATCAAAAGCCAGCAAAAGTAAATCTTCAGTGATTGATTACAAATGTAACATTAATCAAAAGCAAAATATTTCAAATCTCTGATTGATTGCAAATGCAAATCTTGAGTCATTGACCCCAAACGTAACTTTTATTAAAATTAGAAAAATTCAATAATTTGTAGTTAGTGCAAGAATTACAGCTGTTCTCCACCAAAAATCATTTCAAATTTCTCAATGATTTCCATCATTATTAATAATATATGTCTATCTTTCTTTTAACACACACACACACACACACACACACACACACACACACACACACACACACACACACACACACACACACACACACATGTATATAACAAAAAAATGCAAAAAATTAAATAAAACAAAATATTCTTAAAAAATAATTAAAATTTTTCAGAATAATGGTATCATTTTTTCCCCAGCATCTACAGAGAAAAATATTATGAAATAATCCTATATCAAGGAAAAATTATGGAAGTTATTAACAAAAAAATTAGAATTAATATTTATTTACCTCTCCTTTGCAATCTGTAATCTGATTGAATGGAAGGGAAATTGTTTCAATTATTCATTATACAAAAAGTGAATTCATAAGCTTTTATAAAAGAAATATCAAAGATATTGTCACCAAAAGTTTCTTTACCTCAAAATTGAAAGGGCTTTATATTCATTTTAACAGCAGCAAAAAGGAGAATTGGGTCCGGCTGTGTCTAATTAGACATTTAAACATAGTATGTAAGCTGTAATATTGGAAGATTCCAAATTTAGTTTTCATGGTAAGTTTTGTCTTTTTACGTTCTTATTTGACTTTTATTTACACAATGTGTTTCTGTGTAAAGTGAAAGTAAAACCACCAATAGGTGGACAAAAAGCTCTAAAAAGCCATTTAAATGATATTTGGCCATGAAAATGTTGACAAGATTTTAGATTTTTTGTGTGAAAACTTTTTTTTTTATAATTTATTAAGATATGTACAAATGAACCAAAAACAATGAAACAAATAATATAATATTATTAACTTATTTTCTTTTTACAGATTTGAATCAGTTGAGCTTGAAATATGTTGACTGCATTCTTTGCAGAGGAGTAAGATCCCTGCCCATAAAAGGAGTATGTTGGGTGTCACATTCAGCATACTAAACCACATCCGGTGGTGAGGCTCCATTTCTGGATCTCATTGCCATTACTCACATATTCACTCTGACCCAGAATTATCATTTGTTTAGGTTGATTTGGTATTTTATGACATATCAAACCTTGTGGGTTATTTAATGCCAGATACTGTTTCACACACACACACATATATATATATATATATATATATATATATATATATATGAATTGTAAGTGAACAGTTTATTGATAACTTTATTTTTAAGTGAGTCAGAGCTCATTTGTTTGCACCCAGTTAAATGGCTTCAAGTATAGGTATTTAACACTAATAATTCGATTTATTAGGTGGTTTCAAGTATTGTGAATATTCATTATTCTATTTCATATGAATCAGTTTTTTGTCCTCAGTTAAATGGTTTCAAGTATTACTATCAAAAACTAATAATTCTATTTAAAATGAATCATTTGTTTGAACATAGTTCAAATGATTTCAAGTATTTCTATCTCAGTACAATCAACTGTCAGCCACTGTCTTCTAGTGCCTTTAAAATGAAATAGAGTTGTATACAAGAGCAATTCGAAGATTTCAGTCCGAACAATCATATAGGCACTAGAGTTTGACAAAACTAACTGATTGATTGGAATGAGCCCCTCCAATTCCTCATCAAGCCCAGTAATGGCCCAAGCGGAGTGTTGAAGGTCATGTGATCACTGCAGTTGCCTGTTCATGAACTGCTTTGCCACCTGGTCCTGTCCTCAAACATTACTAGTCATCACCAATGGCCAACAGGTTGCCTCATGGGTGGAATTTTATCTCTCTGCAGATGTGCAGTCAGTGTATTCTACAGCTCCAGCTGACAGAGTGTCACCAGATTGTCTGTACTTGTTAGTCCTATTTATGGGTCAAATAGATCTATTTGAAAATTATTTATATCAAATAGGAATACTTGATATCATATAACTGTGTACAAGCTATTTGTATCAATAATTGTATTAAAAATTATTATCATTAGTTACTTTAAACTGTATAATTATTTGCAGATTATTGATGTTAGATAGGAATACTTGAAACCAAGCAAACTATGTACAAACAAACAGTTATTATTAGATATAGATAGTTACCTTATATCACAAAATTGTGAACAAATTATTTGTATTTGATAGGAATACTTGAAATGATTCAACTGTATGTAAATAAATGATTATAGACAAAAATGCACAATTAAAATTTACAAGTAGAATGTTCAATTAAAAAATGTATTGAAACCTTGAAAGTAGTTATGATTACAATTAAATATTTAGAAATGAAACAAATTTTGGCATTAAATAACCCAAAAGGAAATGATATGTCATTAAACAAATAAATCAATCCAAATCAAAATTTTTACAGTTTTCCTTTTTAATTCTTTACTTTGTGATCCTTTTTATTCTTTCCAGAAAAGAATTCAAGAATGAAACTGAAGGTGGAAATGGAATGTTAAAAACATCCAAAAATTGTTTATTTTCTGTAAAAATTTATTTCTAAGAAAAAAATCAAACCGACCACGTGTGGCACTTGATTTGGCCAGAGTGGAAAAGAGAGAAGTAATCTCAGATAATACAGCACCCAAAAGCTACCTCCGATAATTTGTTGAGAACTACTATTGGGCTCCTCAGTACGAATTTGGGGACCAGAGTGTTAAGGCAGGAAAAAATAGCCAGCAGAAAGGTTTCATCACTCACTTCTTGAAAAGCCAATAAGTATTTCAAAAAGGTAAGAAACTTCCCAAGAAATAAAAGTAAAATTAAACAAAAGTCAACTACTGAAATTCTACCAAGTTAAACCAACTGAAAGAAAATTCAACCCGAAAATTCTACTGAAAAGATAATTTTACAGAAGACTCAATTGAAATTAAAAGAAAATTAAAAAGACTCAATTAAAACCAACAGAAAGAAAATTCAACCTGAGAATTTTGCTGAAAAGATAACTTTACAGAAGGCTCAACATTAAATGAAAACTGAAACATTTCGACAAAACTAAAAAGAAAAAATTCAAAGAACTTTTGTTGTCTAAATTTCTGAGACAAAGCTTGATGATTTTTATCATTGAGAGTTTTTGGACTATTGTCTTCATTTTTATTGTTATTTCGGCTGATATGTCCTCGCCTTCTTCAGGTGTTTGTCGAACTTGGGAACCTACTTAGAACTTAGAACTACATCCTTTATTGAATCCACGGGGGTCGCCTGTTCTGATTCCATTAGCCATAAGTGTTAATTATTCCTGTATTGTTACTTGCTTGCAGTCAGGATTAAACCTGCAACCTCCAGATGATTGTCTCCTTAGAAGCTTAGGGAACCAATGCCTATAGCCGTTACGCTATGTGTCCTGCTGGACAGTTTAGAGTGAATTTTTGGGACTTATAAACTTAATGTTCTTACTTGACTAGGATTACTACTATTATGTATGATTTTTTACCAGTGCTCATATTCAGATAATGATAAAAATCAAAGAACTTTGTTTCCCGGACACTCTCTCAGATAAGTTCCCACAAATCAAATTAAAATTTGTTACACTTTATCTTTTCTATCCCTTTCTTTCTTGTTTCTTTTGTATAAAATTCCCTTTTAAAAACTTTATTGTCTGTGTTATCTTTTCGAATCAGTGTCCGAACTAGAAAGCTGCGGAACTTACCGTTTTAACTTACCATTTAAAATTACCCACTAAAACATCACACAGTCAAATACTAAATCTGGCTTTAGTGTCATTTCCTTCATATTAGATTTCATTCTCTTCTAAATTTCTTTATGTTGCAAATTTTATCTTTCAAATTTCTTTTACTTCAGCTTAAATTTTTTGTGAAGCTCTTTTATACCAGACTCTACAGAAATAAAATTCTGTAACCAAAATATAAATACGGAGCGTACACCTTTTATATATATCTATAAAATTTTATTTTTTGTTACAGAGTTTCAGTGCTGATTAATTTGGTAATGAATAATACCTAATAATATCTGTTTTGCTTGTGCAATTATCTCTTATAAATGATAAAACCCTGAAAGTTTTGGTTAAGAATAAAATAAAATTATTGTCATACATACTCTTTAAATGTTCAGATATCTTCCAGAATTCATAATCTTATATCTAAATAATACATTTAATTAATACATTAAATTAATACATTTAATTGATACATTAGATTAATACATTTAATTAAATACCAATGTATATGCTTATGTGTGCATATGCATGCAGTATAAAGAAACAACTTTTGACATGATTAAAATCTATTTGCACACAAGATTGTTCGGTCTGAGTTACTTTTACCTTTTCTTAAATACTTACTTCTCTTTCTTTCATTTCTGTTTACACTCTTCCTCTCCTTTTCTTACTCTTTTCTCTCTCTCTCTCTCTCTGACATCCAATGAGTTTTTTTATCCACATCCAAATACCAGTTAATCATTATAATTAAGGACAGTGGGTGGGGGATTGTTTTAGTTGTTTCCTTGCTAGATTTGCTGGTTGACCATAAGATGGCAAAAAAGGAAAGACATATATGAGAAAGAAATTTGAGGCAGTCACAGATATATATATATATATATATATATATATATAGAGAGAGAGAGAGAGAGAGAGAAACGAATGGGAAAGTGAATGGGGGTGGTACCCCAAATCTCGGTTGGGATAGCAGTGGACATCTGGGTTAAAAATAGAAATGTATCAGCAGCAAATTGGCAATGAATTCTGATTGGCTGGAAGAAACTCAAATGGAAAAGCTGTTAGGAGAGTGGATGTGGGATAAAAAACAGAAAAAGAGACTCAATTGGGTACAAGACGATGTGAAGATGGTTGAAAACTTTGGCACTCATTTTGAGTGAGCTCTCTTGACGTGAAGCTGTGAAGCCAGGACCAGTAAGTAAGCATGTGTGAGAACTACAAACAAAAATGAGAAAGATAATATCAAAGTCTGTGTCTGGTCTTTGTCTTCTCACAATGTTTTATTTCTCTCTGTCTAGCTAAAGTGGCTGTCTCCTTTTTCATTTGTTGTTTCTCTCATCTTGCTGACAACTAAGAGGTATAGTAGCAAATAAACTTTTCTATAAGCAAAATGGTGCTTTGTGTATTCATTACTTTTTTTCATGGTAAGGTTACAACAGGGGTCTGACTGAAACTTAAAGTGTAGCAGTTCAAGGATCTACCAAGAAACATAGGAGGTGCCCGTGGTGTAATGGTTATCGTCATAGGAAATGGACACGGCGACACGAGTTCAAATCCTGGGCGAGACTGATTGCATTTCACTAGCACTAATACCCTTGGGAAAGGTATGAATCCAATTATTATCCCTCCAGCTATGGGTAAATAGTAGGACAGACTGGGTTCTCCAGCCTTGGTGAGGCAACTAGTCTAGGAGAAGGAATACTCTGAATTCAAACCTGTTAAACTCCGCTTAAAAATTGACCTTGTGTCATATCCTACCTGAACGGAGGGGTTGGTAAATATGATGAGGGTGTCCTCGTGGTGTAATGGTTAAAGCGATGAGCTGCGGAATCGTAGTACGCGAGTTCGTACTCCAGTTGCGCTATTACGTTCACTTTCGGGCAAATACCCTTGGGAAAGGTATGAACCCCCTTATTCTCCCTCCAGCTATGGGTAAATAGTAGGACGGACTAGGTTCTTCAGCCTTGGGGAGGCAACTAGTCTAGGAGAAGGAAAACTCTGAATTCAAAACCTGTTAAACTCCGCTTAAAAATTGACCTTGTGTCATATCCTGCCCGAGCGGAGGGGTTGGTAAATAGTACCAAGAAACATGGTAGAACAAGCATCTAGGTGGTGTAAGTAGTATTACAAACATCTATTTGAGAACAGTAGCCTTACACAGATGCTATGTTTAGATGGTTTGGTTTGGTTTATTGGGTTTTATGGCACATCAACCCTTGTAGGTTATTTAAGGCAAAATCCATTTCTATGTAAATAATCAGTTCTATTTAAAACAATTCAGTTTAGCATAAGTACACAGTTTAATTGTCAAAAACATTTCTATTTCAAACTATTCAAGCAGTTATATGTAACAATTCAGTTAAGTATAAATACAGTTTTAATGTCGAAAAACAGTTCTATTTCAAATAATTCAGTTAAGCATAAGCATGCGGTTTAAATGTAAGTACAGCTTAATTGTCAAAAATATTTCTATTTCAAGCTATTCAGTTTACTCAAACAATTCAGTTTAGCATAAGAATGCTGTTAGTTCTATTTAACCCATAGATAGGGCCCTATCAGGTGCTACCACTCCGGGCCAGAGTGGACATGGGAGCGATGGCAATGAAGGAGTACTCCACATTCCCCAAAGCTCCAGCACTGCTGGAACCTGCTATGTTTAGAGAATATGCAAGAGAAGGTAACTTTTAATATTGACTTTTATCAATATCTAATTCCTAAAATGACTGAAGTAAACTGGTTTTAAATATTTTGTGCTCTAAGTTTATAATGAAGTAAATAATTACATAATCCCATTATTTTATGCTAATATTTAAGTGATAAAAGTGTGTTAAGACATGGACACAAAGAGAATTTTATTATATGTTTAATCATAATAAAAAAAGAGGCTAAAAATGAGAAGTTTCATTTGAATTTAAATTACTGATTTATTAAAGTGAGTTAATCAACTTTTGGATAAAAGATAGAATAGCAAAACTTTTTGAAAAGACACCATTTTTCATTAGTTAATAATAAACCAATCATTTTAATGGAAATTTATTCAAATGAGAAGGATGATATGTTTAAAAAGAAATAGTTCAAAGAATCTTGCTAATTTACCCATTTCTGATTGAACTGGAGCGGTTTTGGTGACAGCTGCATTTTTATACATAAACAACTAAAAAAAAAGAAAAATGTGAATTATTATTTGATTGATTATAATGATGGTAACAGCTGTAGATAATTTTTACATGAAGGTGGGAGGATTAATATTTTTGATCTTTTTTTTTAGATAAACTTCCATGACAAGTCAATATTTTTCCTGCTCTAACAAGTATTATGTTCTTATTTGCACTTGTATTTTTTATATATTTTCCATTTATGTATTGGAATATATATGCACAGATGTTCCTATAAATATAAATATAATAATGCACTTTGTCCTAATATCAGTAAAATTCCAATATTCTTAATTAAACTTTGCTAAATGCTGTCCTAATCAAAATTATATTCATTAAACACAAACATATGCATATGAATTAAAAATGTTCCCAGTTTTAAATTTTACTTCTTCAAAAAACAATGTTTTCTTTGTTCTTTTATTTTTGAATGTTGCATGTAATTATTTATCTCTTATCTCTTCAGTCAGAACAATTCACATATCTTAACAACAGAAATTTCTAAACCAATCTTAAAATATTAACATCAGATTGGGTTGGTTTTACAGCATATTTACCCTTTTTGTGTTATTTAATGTCAATGTCATTTTTTTTTCAAGTAACTATTCTTATTTAATAATAATAATAATCATTTTTTTCACAGTTACAAATGATAATAATAATAATAATAATAATAATAATAATCCTTTGTGAACAATTATAGTAAAAATATATTCAGAATACATCTTACTGGAAACCCTGTTACATAATAGTTATTCTTCCAATAGAGAAGGTGACATTCATCAATATCTCCATGAGTATAGATTATGACACATGACCAAGTTTATTGTGTGTTTTTATAAAGGGCACACAATGAGGATCAACTTCACTGCTTAAGTGTAATGACATGTAAGACTAGCTAGCTTGTTTGGTTTTGAATAAAAATTTCCATCTGACATATGAGTGCTTAAGCTGTGATTTGTCTCAAGCAGTCACTGTTCCTCGTGACTCTGATACTCAACTCCAATAATCAGGGCTGGTTTAACAGTGAAGCACTTGAGGTATGAGCCCCTAGACTTGGTGGTACCCTAAGAGATCATGATAAGAATATTTATCATTTATTAAGTCAAATTCAAGTGAAGAACAAACTTTCTTGGAGTTTGCTATGGTTTGGTATATTTGTTTAATGGCACATCAACTCCTTATAGGTTATCTAATGCTGAAATTTAATTCATTTATGGACGCCTTATCATAACTATATCTTCAATGTTCCATTCAATCTAGAAAAAAAATTTGTTTGCACACAGTTACATGATATTAAATATTACTATCTAAAACTATTTATACACTCTTATATGGTTTAAAGTAATAATTTATATTTCATAATAATCATTTGCTTACACACAGGTTTTTGGTTTCAAGAATTCTTATCCAGATCAATAATTTGCAAGCATTTATATGGTTTCAAGTAACTAATAATAAGAATCCTTAGTGAACAATTAAAGCTTCAAGCAATGATCTTTTATACAAATAATTGGCACAGTTATATGGTTTCATTTATTTCAATCTACTAATTTTCAAACAAATCTATTTGACCAATAGATGGGACCCTAATAGGTACTACTGCTCTGAGACAAGGTGGATCTGGGAGTAATGTCAATAAATGGGTAATCAACTCTTCCAAAAGTGGAACCTAACTGCTTGATGTAGCTTTGTGCCATATCTAGAATAGACATGAAACTGGAATGAGCAGAATAAATTTTATGCTGTGATAATTTAATTTTCTTTTTTTTTCAAGGAGGATGTAATCCAAATGAATCACTGTAAACAAAGATAGTTCCATAGACAAGGTTGATTAACTTGAGTGATATTATGAATATTTGGTTAAAATGATGGAAAAAGACCCAAATATTGTATTCATCAATTTTGTATTGAATATATATATATTAAATAAGTTATTAGAAAATATCATCTATTTATTGGATTGATCTTTCTACCGCATTGAGAAAGAAGAATCACAGTTTTCCTGATATTTGCAATAAAAGCAAAAACACTACGGTAAAAAGGGTTTTTATAGAAAACTATTTGTATAGTTTTATTATCTATTTCTAAATCTAACTTAATTGGACAGAAGGCCAAAAGTATAGGTTAAGTTGTGACATTATAGACGCTAGTATGTAGACTCAGCTCTATGTATGTGCATAATCATTCCCTCCTATTGTGGGAGCCCACCCCACTTAAGGCAAGTTTCCTATTCTTATGCCCAGCATGATTGCGTCATAGGTCCTCTCATTTAGACTGTTCCAGGATTCCCATGATCTCAATTTTTCTGACCCTTCTCCGTTCCTCTTTTTTCTTTATCTTCAACCAATCCTCCTTAGTTTATTTTGGCACCCACTTGGCATTACCACGCCTTTTTAGAAGTGGTCTGACTTGTTTTCGGTCAAAGTGTCCGCAAAGCATTTCGCAATCCATGATCTAGATGACGGTAACGAGGGTAACCAGCTGATTTATCATTTTTGTTTTCTTTTTTTTTTTTTTTCGTTTGGGTCTTTTCTTTTCTCTTCTCCATGTTTTTTTTATACATTGTTCGTAAACATTTAACAAAATCAGTGTATATACATGTATAATACCACGTCCCCAAAAAGATTATGGGTGTAGCATTAATCCTTATCTTCAGTCGGACCCCGTCGTAACCGCACCGGGAAAAGAAGTGACAAGCACAAAATCCTATTGGCTCGCTAGACACGAATGTTTGTGACTGTCTTTTCACAGTAGTCGCCGAAAATTGAGAGATAGAGTAGGAAATGCGTCAACTGATTTAGATGGAGAGAACGAGCCGTGCGGGGCGAAAAGGACAGTCACAGACTTAGTCATTTCTCCTCCGCTGACCCGACCGCCACCTCTTTCGGAGCCAATTCTCTTGTCTCTCTCCTTCTTCTGCTCTTTCACTGACTCTCCCTATTGCGTCGAATCTCTTTCTTATATATATTCTTCAAACCATTCCTTAACCAATGCCTTTATCACCGTCATCCTTAAAACAAGGTTTATTCGCTTGAACCTACGAATCGAAAAAACCCCAACATGAATCACAAGTTTAGATAGAAAACAATCATTAAAATAATTAACTAAAATCCCTAATCATTTTACATTCGTCCCATAATACCAAGAATTTTTCTATGAAAAAAAAATTCTTAAATCCCTTTAACGATGCTAAGTGAATTTCATCTGTATTTTTTCTATTCTTGTCTTTATATTCTCTTTTTCGGCAACGAATAAGATAAACACATTGAACGTTGCAAGAACACCTATCCAGTGAGATATTCCGGGACCTTTTTTTCCGTCTGCACTGACGGCCATTTGTTCACCTTACTGCCCACGCACAAATCCAAGACACCAATTGAGACCGAAAAACCTGGAGAAATCACCCACAAATTGAACCCCACTAAAAAAATTCACTATCTTAAAACAAGCGTAACAGGCTTCACTTTATTTTCTTTTTGTACTACGTCATAACTCAAGAAAATGTTGGTTATCCAAGTCCTACGAAAAGCCTTCGTCTAGTCCAGTTTCTTTTGGGAAATTTCAAAACGTGGGACTATTTCTCGTGAAACGATGGGGCATCCAATTTTATTTCATATATCCACACAAAATACCAAACACAACCAGGTTCGAAATCAGACTGAACCGAACGAAAAACATTAAAAAAACAAAAAACAGAAGATATTACATTCACTAATCTGTCGTCTATAATTTTCCTTTTTCCTTCTCCCGTCCTTTAGTTTTTCTTTCGTCTTCTTTTCTTATTTTAACTCAATCAAGCATAAACCACGGAGCTTGAAACAATCAAGCATGAAAAAAAGAAATCATAGAAGAAGTAACCTACTTAATTCTAATTGGTGGTGTCCTTGGGCGGGGGGGGGCTTTCTTTTCTTCATCTTGTGTTTTTTTTCTTGCTTTCTTTTCTGTCGTTTCTTCTACTGTTGTTTTTTCTTTTCTTTCTGCTTTTTCCCTCTGTTTTTTAAATTCTTTTTTTATGCTTTTGCCTTTCATGTTGTTTCTTCTTCTTCTTCTTCTTCTTCTTCTTCTTCTTCTTCTTCTTCTTCTTCTTCTTCTCTCTTTCTCTCACAAGCCTAAAAATTCTTTTCTATTATATTTCTTCGCCGTCTAGCCGTCTTTTTTCAATTTTTTATCATCAAGTGGTCCATTGTTCTGTGGAATTTTTTTTCTGATCCAGGCTCGAACGAACGTTATGCTGTCGTGGACTGGTCATAGCAACAAAATCATTATCATCTTCATGTCATGCTGTTCACACGGATTTCCCTAACTCTCTCTCGACATCTGTCTCTATCATCCATCGCTTCCAGTAGGTCTTCCAAGCTACATCCTCTATCCGTACAGAGTTGTTGTAGATAAGTTCAGACTGGTCGTCCTACACTTGAGCGTCCGTGTGAAGAGTCCATAGGAGAATGTCACTTATGAGTTTGTCCTTGCTTCTCCAGCAGTGTCCCACATGTCTTGTTTGACTAATTTGGATGGTCTTCAAGATGGGTGGAAGGTGGCTGTGCGGCTGATGTTTTATAGAATGTTTCCAGGATTTAATATAGCTCGTAGCATCATTAACTGCCGTTAAGCTTTTTCTCCATACGCTGAGTCAGCGTCCAAGTGGTGCATCTATACAGTATGGATACGGCTGCTGCTTGGAAAAAATTATGTTTTATCTTTATCGGATTTATTTATTCCATATGACCATATCGATAGCAGCCCATGCTTTCGCCAGTCGCGTATTGATGTCATTTTCGGTTGATGAGATGCTGCTTGCGAGGTAGGTGAATTTGTCCACAAGTCTAAGAGAGCCATCATTTTGTGTGGAGATATCGCCACTTGGATTAAAGCACATGTACTCAGTTTTGTCTGCGTTCACGTGGAGGCATATGCCGCTTGCTGCCTGCTCCAGACTATGCAGCAGGGATTCGGCCTGGGTGGGTGTATTTGACAGAAGCGCTATGTCATAAGCGTAGTCCATACCCCTAATAGTTCGGGCGAGGTATTGTCTGCTTCTTGCTTTTCTAATATAAGGCCATTTTCTTACATTAAATCAATCGATGTCCGAAGTACATAGTCTCGGCAGATAATAAACAGATAATAAACAGGTATGGGTTAATATATCCTATCGTAGCACACTTGCGACAATGTCAAGGAGTCTGTCTTCATCCGCTGAGCGTTCTTTAACTTTCGTGGTTTTATAGAGCATCATTATAGCTACAACGAACTCCGTGGGTGAACCGTAGGCTAGAAGTATTTGCTCCATCTTTCCTCTGTGTATGGAATCAAATGCTTTGGAGAAATCTACAAATAGAAGTATAGTTTCGGGGTTTTTGCACAGATTGTCAGAATTTGCGAATGTAGAGCGATTCCTACAAAAATCCTTTTGTTTTTTTCTAAGAATTTTCTCAATTTCAGGTTCAATGCGGTTGAGTCGAAGAGCATTGTAAATCTTGGACGCATAAAGGTGTGGTCTGGATATATGGATTGAGTGAGAGTCATGGTACTCTTTCGATGGCTGTGTTTTTTTACTTCATCAATAGACGCCACCCTTAATGATGAGTATCAGTTTCCTGACTGAACTATATGATCCTGGCCGTTGACCTGTGGAGTTCGTCTGCTCAGTGTCAGATGAAATGTGTCGTTGACCCACGGCTGGGTTCATCCACTGTGCTTCACATCCACCATGCTGCTTCTCACGGCTTCAAATGGTTAACTTGTGGATGTCAAAAATTTGTTTCGCTCATCCCCACCTCTTTTTTCCTCTACTTCTGAATATTCCTTAAGTTTTAACTTTAAAGTCCGTCTATCTCTTTTTTTCGTTTAATTTTCAGGCCCAAAGAACAACTTCTTGTCTTTGTTACCCGATTTATATATGGTTATTTATCTCAAAACCTCTACGAAGGGATGTGCTATCAGCATTTTGTTTAGCAGAATATCAATCACTCACTTAGGAGACAGAATATTAATACATATAGGATAGGGACCATAGTGCGCTTTCACTTACGATTTCACTATGTGCGAAATCTTATTTTAGGGGTTTTCTTATATACTACAACATACTCGGGTAAGATTATCAACGATTTTTCCCCACCTTTTAATTACTTTAAAAGACAATTGCAACTTCAGTTGGTCAGATACTACTTACTACTACTACTACGAGCCCGACAATTACTACTACTACTACTACTACTAATAATAATAATAATTATTATTATTATAATAATAACAGTAAATAATAAAAATTGTCTTTAAAAGTAACCAAAAAGCGAGGTAAATTCTTTTGTATTGATATCACAAACTAAGAAACTTAAATTTGTAATATAAAAAAGTAAGTTAAGATCATTTAGATGAAAATTTTCAAGTATTACACTTGGAAGTTTTCCGTAACAATTCTGAAAATTTTCTAAAATTTTCTTCTCGGAAGAAGTGTAGAATCTCCATTCCAACTCAACTGTAGAATCTCCATTCCAACACAACTGTAGAATCTCCATTCCAACTCAACTGTAGAATCTCCATTTCAACTCAACTGTAGAGTCTCCATTCCAACACAACTGTAGAATATCCATTCCAACTCAAATGTAGAATCTCCATTCCAACTCAACTATAGAATCACCATTCCAACTCAACTGAAGAATACCCTAAACATGTCTGAGATTCTTCAGTTGATCCAAATTATTTTTTTCATTGTGTTGTAGAAACAATAAAAAAAAACGATAAAAGATTTGTTTCTCTAAAATTAACAAAACAAAGTTCAATAAGAAATGTAATTATTTATTATTAACTTTTAATGTTTATTGTTCTCTTTTCTGTTAAGAATACAGCAAATAATGCAGACAAATGGGGGTTCATTCAGCAATTCTTTCAGCAATTTCATAGGACAGCAAGTTCAATCGTTCACCTCATGGTTTGAATCTAGACAGCTCAAATTCTCTGATATATGCAACAGCATATTTCTCTGAGAAGAATACAGCTTACAGGGTAGTTCTGGGACACCTCGTGGTCAAAGTCGAGATAGCACAAATTCACAGATATAGACAACAGCATATTTCTCCAGGAGAGGTCTAGGACAGCAGTAAAATTCTCACTGGGATTTGCTCCCTATTCACCATTTTCCCTTAACTGTAGGGAACAGCAAGGTTTAAAAACCAGTACATCCTCGAAAATTCACAGGACTACTAAAATGACGTCTTTTTTTGCCCCGTGGATTCAGCCGGAAAAGATTATTCTCTCAGCAGGCACATCGAAGAATTCGTCGCGTCCAATATCAGTTCCAAACACAGTACAAGCCGACCCAATCAATTTCGATTTGTAAACATCCTCTTAGTCACAGGATGAGAACACAATTTTCAATTAACAATATTTGGAAAAAAATGAAAAGGATGGCATTGCAGAGTAAAAAAAATTCAATTTTTATGCTTTTTAAAAACATCCAGACGAAAAAAAAAATGATTATCTTTTACACCGATAAATTGTTTTGTCCAAGTCGAAGTGTTCAAATGCACGACACAGTTAGGGCTGTGTGTAAATCAGTTCATTTGTTCCTGTAGTCACATACAAGGTATGGGAAATTTTAACGACAACCCCACCCCGATATGGGTCGTAAAAAAGAATAAACAACGCGGTAAGACGTTTAAATACGTTTATATAAAAAGTGCGAAAGAGTTGCTAAAGCAAATTTCTTTTGCAGTCAATAGTCTTGAAGAGAACAAAGTTGAAATTATAACACACTTATCTGTGGTTGGTGAATCTCCTGTTGTCGTTCTGTATATTTTCTGGTTATGTTTAAGACTGTTTTAAGCGGGCTGTGGCTGTTTGGTTTCGTAGGGCTCAAAATTGTCTTCTGGGTTTGTGGAGTTGGGTAGTCTGCTCACACCCTTTTCTGGTTGTGTCTAACCACGACTCGCCCGTAAAACCCTGGTCGCTTCTGCTCAGTGGAGAACCTATTTGCGTCTGCTTCTGGAGACCCTATTCGCTTCTGCCCTCTCAGTGCCCAAGTCACTTTGTCCATTCTCTTCCGTCCTGCCTTCTCCCTCTACCCTTGGCCTCTTTACATCGGGTACACAGCCGTTTAGAGAATAACTCGTAATTTTCTTATAAAGTTGGCATTTATCCGTTTAACTTTCATATAAATACAAAAATATAATGCAAAGTTCTGTTCACCCACAAGATGGAAATATCCTGATAATTCCATTCACAATGTCCTTTAAAATGGTAACAACTCTGCACTTTCAGTTCATATTTAGCCCCAGAGAGCTCACACAATTTTTTTGACAAATCAGTTCAATATTGACCTCATAATCATTTTACAATTTCACAAACCAATTAATGTTGGAACACGCAATTTCTCAAAGTAAGTTCACAATACAACAGAAAAAAATTACTAGATGAGGAAAAAAATTTTTTTACACTTTCACAATTCACCAAGGCAAAATGATCATGTATACGTAGGAAACAAGGGGGTGGGAAATAAAATTTGACTGTCAAAAAGTTATGTCAAAAGGGTTTTTTTATAGAGAGGTAAATCTTCACCATCACTAGTTACAGAAAAAAATAGCAAAATCTAACAAAAATTTATTTCCAGCCAGCTAATACCAAATATAAGGGTCATTTGGGTTCTTTTGCTTCTTTTTTTGTGCGGGACCTTTTATTTCTGCGCCTATTAAAATCCTCAACGTCAGATGTGGCCGAAGAGTCAACTTCTGCATTCCTAGTTGGACCGTTGTGTGTAAGGGATAATTCCATTGGGTAAAAGTGTTTAATTGAATAGGTATGGTTACTCCCGTCTCCCTTTTTTAGGTTCACAGACCTTACATTCCCGTCATCTCCGATGTTCAAGCTCAAAACTCTACCTAAATGCCAATACGAACGGGTTTTTAGCATGATTTTGATTAATACTATGTCACCGACTTTTTTATTTTCAAAATCACATTGATAGAGGTCTTTACACAGTTCCTTCAGCCATAATACAGCACTTTCATAAGTATTCACTGATTCTGATGTATTCTCACTGTGTTGTATTTTGACCTTTGACCCGGCCAAATTTGCCATTCCAAGGTGATGCACCGGAAGGAAGTGACACATTCCAATGGCAGTTATGAGAGGAAATCGCGTAGGCGGGCTTGGCTGACGAAATGGGACAAGGTAAAAAATCCCAAGGTACACTCATAGACTGATGCACCGGAAGAGAGTGACCTGTGAACTGCATGACAGTTATTTCCGCTTGATGACGATCAAACATGCCATTCCAAAGATTGAGTGGGCGATTGAGTGGACGTTGAACTATTATATAACTCGGTCAAGACAGGAAGTCAGACAGTTGGGGTTCAGAAACGTCGGAGAAAGATGTGATAAGGAAAGCCACACCCGGCCGAAGGGGCCCTCGGGACCTGCGATGGAGTTTTGGAGACCAGTTGGTGATAAGATGCAGTAAAGAAAGCCATCATTCAGCAGAGAGCTGGGCCCCTGGGCCTCCGGTTGAGCAGCCCTGGAGAACGAGAAAGACACAACGCTGACGGCCATAAGAGTGGGGGTCAATATATTGCAGTCTTTGTTCAGTCGCCAACTCTCTCTCATACGCAAACGTTACAATAAAGTGAGAGGTATACTTTTTTAAAGAAGTCTTCGCTCGTCATTATTCATTGCGTCGGTATGTATCCAGCATATATATATATATATATATATATATATATATATATATATATATATATATATATATATATATATATATTGTGTTTGAATAGTTAATCATGGCCATGGTTATTGAGTGGCTATACAACAACTGGTAACCAACAAATTGTTTACATAGAATTTGTTTTTCAGATCCCCTGCACACCCATTGCCTTTATACTTATCCAAGTGGAATTGGATCAAAAAAATTTAGAATGAATGAACTTGCTACAAATCCAAAAATAAGTGTTGTGTATCAGAAGCGCATAACATTTTCACCCTCTCTAACAAAAAACAGAAACGATTCTTATCGACCTCTGATTTTAATTTCATCATTAAAAATGCCTTGCGGATATCAGCCATAAAAACATGAGAATTGCTTCTGAAGTACAACAGAAGATCCAGCAAATCATTTAAAAGGTTGATGCCAGGATAAACAGCTTCATTCAGTGATAGAGCATGTTAGGAATGCCTCATCACTGAATGAAGTTTCAATGAACAATTGAATATCAGCCCGATTTTAGTGGTGGTCAGGTTGTCATCCTTAAACACAGAGCAGTGAGAGATCCCAAAATTTATGCTATGTTGTTTAGGAGAGACATTGAATCTCTCAATGATTCCCTCCCTTTCATGTTCCAGAAAAGCCTCTGTGTATAGGTTAAGGATCCCCCTTTTAGTTAGAGGGTCGCTCACTCTATCCAACACCTTCAGAGAAATAGCATGGTTAGAGGGGACCAATTTCACTTTTTCTTCATCGCAAGGGATGTTAATACAGTAAGATCCACCCTAAAATGAAATGGAATTTTTAAACTCCTGGATTTTCTGGTAATCATCGGAGCTCAAGGTGTTCTCTGTAATTCCTACAGCTTCTAGGAAAAACATGCAATCAAGGTTTCTTTCGACTGCCTGGTCTTCAAAAACAATTTCTAACAAGTCAGCATAGTAAGGTTTTGGGTTCAAAACAGAATTCACTTGAGTATGGAGAGAGGGTTCCGAAGCCAAAGCACTAAAGCTGCTTTCTAGCATTAGGGTTACTACAGCAAATTCAGGAGGACGAAAGTCCAAAAAATGGGAGACATCCCCAAATGGAATGATGCCAGAAGAAAGCTTCCAAGCACAACCTCACATACAATTTATTTTTTGGAAACTCTCCATATGCTGAATGGCGTTTATACCAATGAGTCCCTCTACTTTAATTTCTCCATTGACCGTTTTATCAAAGTCAGCAGCAAGCTTAAACACTGCTGACTTTAAATTGCTAGTCAAATCATCCAGCCCAGAAATGGGTAAATTTAAATTGATTTTACGGTCAAACAACACTTGAACCGGCAAAGAGTTATCACCTACAGCGATATTGATGGATGCTTCCTTTAGACACCGCATATCTTCCCTTAAAAAACGTCTTCATATTGAACTGCCGGCTCAGTAAGGAATCAATTTTTATACCTATAATACCGCCTCTAGGCCTTAGACTCAACGTTCTTTTGAAGGGAACAGTATACTAAAACCACCAATAGCCTGCAGTAACAATTAAAAGAAAAATTCAGTTGAAACACGTAACAATTAAAAACCCTGTTAGGAAAAGAGGTTTAGCCTAAGTGATTAATGAGCCTTTTACTCAAGCCACCTTGATCAAGAAAAAATTGCTTAAGGTCGGAGGCGAATAAAGATCTGGCAAAGCAAAAAGAGTGAGCCAGACAGAGCCTTCTGCTCGTGCTGAAAAAAAACAAAAGAAGAGGGAGATCCCTTAGCGGGTCTCACTTAAATAACAGTAGGGGCTGGGGCTAACAGCACAACCTCAAAACAGCCAATCATATTTGAGCAGACATTAACTGCCAAATTTACAATTTCCAACACTTAATAGAACTTGTTGAACAAATGAGCAAGTCTGATCCTGTTCTTGGAAAGCATTTCTTGAAAGAAATAAATGATAACCGGTGGTACTTGTCGCCGAAAATTCTAAATGAATTCATTTATATCTTGAGAAACCCCGTGAAGGCAAATATATTGGATCGCATTCGAAAAGCCAATTATATTGCGATCATTCGAGACAGCACGCCGGACATTTCTTATACAGATCAGATGAGTTTCATTTGTCGATATGTCGTAGTTGAAGACAAAGAAGTGGGGGTGCAGGAATCATGTCTTGGTTTTATCACTGAGCTTGAGAAGACAGCTTATAATATCAAGAAGATGATTTTGGATCGACTGGAGAAAGAGAAACTTGATTTCGAAAAAATGTAGCGGGATAGGATTTGACAAAGCGGTTAGAATTGCTGGAGTTCATAGTGATGCTTAACGTCTTCAACGAAACAAATGGGATAGTTAGATTTGTGCCATGTCCTAATCATAGTCTGAATTTATGCAGTGTTCATGCCTCAACTGTGAATGCAAGTGCAATTACATTTTTTTTGGAGTGATTGGGAGACTCTATACGTTTTTCTCCTCTTCCTATCACCGGTGGGAAGTTTTATCTTCGCACGTGAAGGTCATGAAAAAGCGTTTGGTAACCACCAGCTGGAGTGCACGTTACAAAGCTATTCGTGCTGTGAAAACTGGATTTCAAGGAATGACTCAGCCACTCGATTCATTAACTTCAGTTTCAGAAAATATTCAAACAAGATTTTGCTTTCAATTGAAAACTTCTCCTTCATGTCACATTTGTTTTACCGGGAAGAAATTCATGGACAAATAAATCTCATTCAAAAGAAACTTCGAGAACCTGGTATTGGTTTGCATGGGTGTGGAACCCATAGGAATGCAACAAAAATTTTCTTTAACCGAAACAGGGACAGGCTGGTGTCTGAATTGGCTTTTCAAAGTAAAACAAAGTGCGAGGAAATGGAAATTCCAAATGAAAAGCAGATTAGAAGAAATAGAAAGCTACTTGGTGGGGTGGGGGGAAGATGATGTATATCAAACACTTGTGCAGGAAGTAAAGAAAAATCTTTAAGAAAGTCTTGATCGACTTGTAAATGAATTGAAAGCACGAATTGACTCTATGTATAATCTGAAAACTATCTTCGCTGGATTATCATCGCAACCAATCCTGGAAGATACTGAAGACGAGTTGAAGCGAAATTTGAAATGTTCGGGAGCGAATACGATGCTTACTTAGACGTATCTAGGCTGCCTTTGGAAGTTCTCCGACTTCGAAAGTTTTAAGCATAAGCCTCCCGGGTGGAATGTGACATTACCATGACGATTAAATCATCGACTATTGAATGGCTGAGATGGATTTATCGATGGAAAGTTGAAGAAACAGTGCCAAATATTATGATTGCTTTCTGGCTGTTCTTGACGTTCACAGTTTCTGTTGCTACTGGTGAGAGAAGCTTCTCAAAACTGAAACTCATTAAAAGTTGATTGAGTTCGAGTATGTTGCAAGATCGATTATTCTGTTTATCCTTCATTTCAATTTTTTGAACATAAAATTGTGGAAAAGATAGACATTGACCAAGTTATTTGTAATTTCGCTTCTGTAAAAGCTCAAAAGGTAAAATATGATAACGTTTGTTCAGCTAATTTTTGAATTTGTTATTTTTCAAGTACTAATCAACGCCATTTAGGATATTTCCTTTATATTTTTCCTTCAAAAAGGGGGTGCCATTATGAACACGGGCCCCTGGCAGGACTTTGCTTCGGTACACCCTTGTCTCGAATTTTATATAATTTCTTGAAACCATTCCTTAACCAATGTCTCTATCATACGTCAGCCTTAGAATATTTAGTGATACGTCTACGCAAAACAAAGTTTATTCGCCTGGACCTTTACAAATCGAAAAACTCCGTACCCCAAGATTTGTAAGAAAACAATTTATTACTAAAATAATCAACTAAAATCCCAAATTATTTTACATATAGACATTTCGCTTGTATATAAACATTTTATATGTATTTGATTTTATCCGGAGGTTTTTTCTTAAGTAGGTTTCATGAAAAGTAATTGTGGTGTTTTGGTAAATGTAGTATGGCTGGATAGTAAGCTCACAGATATTGTACAATATGATTGGGTCAGTGAATGAGGCAAGCGAAGATCTTTCAGAATGGCATGTCTAGCATGAATGACTGCACACCTTGTCGTTCCCTCGACCTACTTGGGCTATATGGTCAATCATATAAGTTTTTCAACAATTTATGGCAAATAAAATTTATTTATCTTGAATGTTTGAAGCACTTTTACAATATTATCATTTAAAAATGCATGAAAGATTTTATATTGTGTAAAATATTTAAATGTAAAAGACTATTACTGTAAATTTAAGCTGCAGTTGAACCATGGAAAAAGGAAGTAAAAGATATTAATACTTTTTGAATTTATTTTAGTATTTGAAAATCTAAGTTAGAGTAAAAATGGAATGTCCCAAAGGATGCAATGAACCATAAATATGGAATCTCTGATGAATTTTAAAAATTTTCTTTTTCTTTTTGATAGACCTCGGAAGCCATGGGAAGCAGCATGGGGAACATAAAGGTGGACGAACCCAAAGACAGGTCAGCGGCCAGCGTAACAAGGTCCTGGGAGGACGAATCCCACGGAACAACGGTCAGGATCCTATAGTTCAATCGGGGAACGACTACTGTTCATTCATTAGGGTGGCTTCTATAGATAAGAATAAAAACACAGCCATCAAAAGATTACCAAACTGCATCGCTCTTTGCGCGGGTAAAAAAGAGGTGTGTCCTGCTGGGTTGGAGCCCTGGCCCCAGGGTTCGAAAAATCAGCTACTGAGCTCAAACTAAAACAAAAATTACAATACAAATAGCGATATTCAACGTTAGAACTTTTAATAGAATATGCCAACTACCGAGACTGACAGTTTCTGTGATAGATCATAATATAGACATAACCTGCATGCACGAACATAGATACCTTCAAAGTGAAGATATAAGATACCACGATACCAGCACTGGAAGGACATTTATCTCGGCATCTGCATGGAAAAACTATGTCAACGCCACAGTCGGTAGTGTAGGTATGCTTATAGGACCATGGGCCCTAAAATCACAAAATAGCATCGAGAAAATACAACCGAGGATCATGGTGGCTACGTTTAATGGCAACCGTAGCGCAACAATCATCTTCTGCTATAGCCCTACCAATGTTAGTGAAGAAATGGAGCGCATCACCTTCTATAATGAGCTATTCTCCCTTGTTTGTAGCATCCGAAAACACAACATTCTCGTCATTGGTGGAGACATGAATGCCCAAACTGGTAAAAACGTAAACAACAAATTCAGCTTACACAACTCGTCAAACAGAAATGGGGAACATCTAACAGATTTCACCTTAGAAAATTTTTTAACATGCCTCAGTACTAAATTTCAGAAAAGAAAAAGGGAAAACTATGGACCTACATCAACACAAATAATACTAAAGTACGGATAGACTACATCCTCATCTATAAGAAATGGAATAATAATGCATTGAATTGCGAGGCATATTCCTCTTTCGAGGGTGTGTCCTCCTATCACCGAATTGTCACGGCAAAATATACAACTGAACCTACAAAGGAATATGCGGCCCGAACAACAATGTACACTATTACTGGCCCCTACTTAACAACAGGGAGAATATTAGAGATGAATATGCGTTTTAACTAAGAAACACATTCGATGCACTTCAGGAGATATCAGAAGCACTTACTACGAATGACGAATATGAGAACTTTGTCAATGTCCATTTAGAAGCAGCAGCAAAATGCATGCCAACTAAACAAAGAGTTAAACCTAGAGTCCTATGGGAGACATTAGTGGTTAGAAAGCAATGTGCGGACGTAAAAATCGCTTCCACACGCAATAGGAGGAACCCAACCAATATCAATACACAGAAACTTAAAAAGGCACAAAATGAACGTATGCCTAAAAGAACAAACAGAATGCATACAAAATCAGATTAAAAAAATTAGAAATTCGGTTAAAGAGAGACAATCTAGGATAGGATGGCAGACGGCAAACGAAGTAAATAAAAGGAAGAGTACTTCGAGTGCTAAACTGAAAGCTACCAGCCAAGAAGAACGAATACACCTGTGGAAACAATATTTCGAGAATTTATTCGGTAAACCTCCGAAAGTTATGCATGAATCAATCGCAAAAATTATTAATAATGAACTAGACATAAAACTGGGACAGTTTACGCAAGAAGAACTCGACTCAGTACTTCGAAAAATTAAAATAGGAAAGGAGCAGGGCTTGGTAAAATACCCCCAGAAGTATGGAACACAAGGGAATTCGACAACTTACTGTTCTGACATTGTATATAACCATAACACAACAGACAGATGGACAAAGGGATGCATACTCCTTTTCCCTAAGAAGGGTGAGATCTCGGAATAGCTTAGAACTACCGATTTATAATCCTAACGTCTATAGCGGCCAAGATCTACAATGTTCTACTACGCAACCGCATAGAACTTAAAATTGAGAAAATACTTAGGAAGAACCAAAATAGTTTTCGGAGAAATCGATCCACGACATCACAAATTTTGACAATCCGTCGAATTCTTGAAGGTATGCGTGCAAAAAACCTTGAGGTAACAATATCCTTTGTCGACTTCTCCGAAGCATTTGACTCCATACACAGAAGGAAGGTGGAGCAAATACTTCTTGCCAACGGACTCCCCAAAGAAACCGTCGTAGCCATAATGATGCTATATAAAAACACAAAAGTAAAAGTCCGCTCACTGGATGGAGATACAGTTAGCCCCATACCAGTTTATTATCTGTCGAGACTACGTGCTTAGAATGTCTATAGATTTAATGAAAAAAAAAAACGGTTTCAAGCTGATAAAAGAAAGAAGCAGAAGATACCCCATACGAACTATTACGGACGCGGACTATGCCGATGACATAGCATTTCTAGTAAATACACCCGCCCAAGCCGAATCTCTGCTACATATTCGGGAACGAGCAGCAGGTGGCATAGGCCAACATGTCGACGCAGACAAGACAGAATACATGTGCTTTAATCAAAGAGGTGAGATCTCCACACTAAATAGTTCGTCTTTGAAATTAGTGGACAAGTTCATCTACCTTGGAAGCAGCGTATTATCAACCGAGAAAGACATCAACACGCGACTAGCAAAAGCATGGACAGCTATTGATAGACTATCGGTCATATGGAAATCAGACCTGAACGATAAAATAAGACGCAGCGGTTGTGTCGATTCTGCTATATGGATGCACCATATGGATGCTAACTAAACGTATGGAGAAAACGCTTGACAGCAATTACACAAGAATGCTGCGAGCTGTATTGAATAAATCCTGGAGGCAACACCCTATAAAACAGCAGCTGTACAGCTACTTACGACCCATCAGGAAAACCACCCAAGTTAGACGAACCAGACATGCGGGACACAGATAGAGATGTAAGGACGAACTGATAAGCGATGTACTCCTGTGGACCCCTTCACGTGGACGTGCAATGGTTGGACGACCAGCTAGAACCTATATACCACAGCTCTGTGCTGATACAGGATGTAGCCTGGAAGACCTCCCACGAGTTATGGACCATAGAAACAGGTGGCGCGCGAGAGAGAGAGAGAGAGAGAGAGAGAGAGTCCAGGAGATCCGTGCTAGCAGCGGGACATGATGATGATTTGATGCACATTCAGTATTTGGTGGCCCTTGTGGCACTGTTCTAGCCGTTCTAATCATTTTGTTTGCACTCAGTTTAATGGTTTCTAGTATTTTGCTCTATAACATTAGGAATTCTATTCAACATTTCTTATTTAATATGAACAACTTTCAAACCACAGTATATGGTTCCAAAGAACAAGTAATGATAATCCCTTGTAAAAAAAAATTGACTGTTCTATTTGGCATATAGATGGGACCCTAACAGGTACTACCACTCCAAGTTAGGGTGGACCTGGGAGTAAGGGTAATGAAAGTGTAGTAAGATTATGTGGAATCCTTTGTGAATTGAACTCACTAACAATAGTCTGCAAAGACTAGCACAATTACTTTTACACCACAAGATGAATTCTTTCATATTGTTACAAATAGTCTTCTGCCATTAAGCTGCCTTTCAACCTACATACTGATTTCTTAAACTAGCCATTGACAATAATAGCAGTCGAATTTTATAATCAAAACTGGGCAAGCAAAATTAAGAGCAACTGCAGCAATAAAAACAGCAGATAAGATAAATAAAGCTTAAAAACAGGAAGGAACCTTGTCTGGCAGTCCAAAAGGCCGCTGGCCTCAAGAAGTCAAAATTAAAGCAAACACAGGGACCATATAGACATCTATTTAAAGAGACAAGAAGCAAAAATGACAGAAAAAACACCAACAAAATTCAGTAATACATATTTAAAGGAAGATAATTTCTTCAGTCTTCTTTCTGTGGAGTCATTTCTTCTCTTTTTTTTTTTCAGTGTTTCCTGGTGAACTGTTCACCTTCTTTTAGAAAACCAGTATCACTTAAATGGCTCTTCTTTTTGTTGAGCATATCAGTTCTTGCCAATGTAAGAAAAGGAAAAAAGAGGCATTCATCTCACATTTGTAATAATATATCCTGATATGATCTTTTGTTTGTTTGGTTGGTTGGTTGGTTGGTTGGTTGGTTGATGGTGTTTTTGACAGATCAACCCTTGAGGGAGTCAAATACCAATCCCAGTTTATATATATGTGGTACTATAGCTTCACGACACCTAGTTGGCCGCTGGTCTCGTGATTACCACATGTGTCAACTGGTCTTTCTCTGTTTCTTTCCACGCCCACGTTGCTTTCAGATCCGAGGAAAGAGAAGATGGATGAGGTCCAGTCGATGAAGGTTGGAATTCGTGTTGGAGAGAAGAAAAAGTTGCCAAGCAAATTTTAAAAAATGACGAAAATAAGGCGTTTGTTATAAACAGTAACAAACGTTTATTTACACAGTTGTTTAGATAATTTTTAGTCAAACACCGCAAACTGGGAGTGAAAGTAGTTGACTGGCGGAGTTTTAACTGCAATTAGGCAGTGTCAAAATGGCGAATGCAATGGCAACGGATTTGGTTCTTTAAGCGGCGAATTCCTGAACCAACTCAATTTTTCGCTTTGGGTGTCCCCTATTTATGGGCCCAAATCCCGAATAATCAGTTTCTGATTGGTCAGCCAATGGGGACTGCCGACCAATGGCTATCATCGTAACAATCCCCCCGGTTTGCCCCTGATTGGTTTAGACAATCGGCCAATCAGCCACAGTCATCGGGAGGGGCCACAAGTAGCAGTCCCGTGCTTGGTTGACCAATGATTTAGTGATTTAAGGCCTTGTGCCAAACTTGGTGACACCAACCCAAATTGTCCGCTATTTTAAAAATACATCTTTTTGTTTACGCTTTGAAATCCGATGGCTCTCTTGACTGCTCTTTGCAGGTGTGCGGATGTTTATTTTTTGGGGACAGATTTATAGGTCAACAAGCCCTGATCGGATCTCAAACTTTTTTGTACTTAATCACTTGATATTTATTTTATACACGGTTCTCAAAAAATACTTGGACACCCAAAATGAATTTATTTTTAATAAAATACTTATTATCATGATTTAATAAAATTAATTTCGCCAGCCAACTCCTTGACACTTAAATGAAAGTGTCATATATATATATATATATATATATAGTTAAAAAATAGTTTGCAGGTAAAGCACAGTTAAATGGTTTCAAGTATTGTTATCCAACACAAATAATTCTATTCAATATTAATATTAATCATTTGTTTGCACACAGTTAAACAGTTTCAAGTATTGTTATCCAACACAAATAATTCTATTCAATATTAATATTAATCATTTGTTTGCACACAGTTAAACAGTTTCAAGTATTGCAATCTAATATTTATTATTCATTATCATTAATTTGTTTGCACAAAACTAAATAGTTTGAAGTACAATACGAAAATCAAACAGTTCTATTTCACCTATAAATTGGGCCCCCTAACAGGTACTATCAATCCAGGTTAAAGTAGATCTAGGAATAAAAACAATGAAGGAGTACTCAACATTTCTCCAAGCTTCAGGACAGAAGCCTTACCATCAGATGGAGTTTAGGACACTCTTTTGGTGGGGTGGGGGTCTTACCCTTCTGAAGAGGTGCCAGTGGCATATTCTACAGCCCTTCTTGTGTGGAAAAGCATAAAACTACTTTCTCAACTCACTGTCATATCAGTGATGAAATGTCTTGGTTACAATAACTTGCTGATAACTTGAACAATACTTTGAAGGAACTACTCCGCTTTTCGAACTTGACAAGGGATAGTCATACATATTTTAAAGAAAAAAAGCAAAATTTAAATTTACCATTAAAACCGTTTGAATTGTCTGATTCTTGTGCCAGGTCAACACATCTTGGGATAGTTTAAACCTAGAGGTTAGGGAATTGCATTCATTGTAAATCCCCATATACATTTTTGTATGATTTTTTTAAGAGCTTTTGTGCATAGTCCAATCAAATATGAATAATTTTTAAACCAATCTATTTGACCCATAGATGGAAATCTAAAAAGTTACTAAAACTCCGGGTTATAGTCGACCTGGGAGTAATGGCAATGAATGGGCACTCCACACGATCCAGAGATCCAGAACAGGAGCCTCACCATCTGATGCGGTTTACAGTCGTACCCAGAACACACCTTTTTTTTAGGAGGGAAGGTCTCATTTCCCAACAATGGATACAGCTGGCATATTCTAAACTCCGTGAACGGGGCTATAAAACCATTTAAATCAGTAAAATACAGTGCTCTGTACACAAAAATACAGAGCAATACTATATTTCAACTTTAAAATAAAATAGGATAAAACTTTTTTGAGTGTTTCATCACTCAATTCATGAGACCAATCTTCAAGTAAGCTTGCATTGGCCACATCTAAGGTCTGGTCTCTCTCTATATATATAAATAGGAGTGGCAGTACCGCCTTGGGCTACCGAAACTATGTTATCACCCCTGGTTGACAGCTGATGAGGGTAGAGTATCGCATGTGCTTTCACACGTTGTATGATGAAAATTAAAATATATATATATATATAATCTTGATCCAAACTGTTTGTATTTCTCATAGTGCTAATACCCTTGAGAAAGGCACTCATGCAACTATTCTCTCTCCAGACTAGTCTCTTTAATCTTGCGATGGAAACCTGTCTTGGAGAAGGAAAACTTTGGATTCAGATCTGTTAAACACCACTTAAAAATCTGATCTTGTCTTACATACTGTTCATTCAAAAGGGTTTGGAAGCAAAATATGGAATAATTCTTAAAACGTTTTTTTAGTCTGATTATTCCAATTTTTGAAAAAGACGCAATAAACTGCTTGAAAAATATAGAAAAAACTGCCTGAATAATAGAGCTAATGACGAAATTTTTTCATCATTAGCTCTATTATTCAGGCAGTTTTTCATTAAAACTCAGCCCAATATGAGTGAGCAAGAAAAGAAATGACAAATAATCTATGATTTGTTTAATGCTGAAACCAAGCTAAAAAAAAAAAAAACAACTCCCAAATAATTGGAGTTTCTTTATAGCCTCCATCAAGCTCAGACCTTTACTCCCTGGATTACACTATATGAGGCATTTTAGAAAACAAAACAAATACAATCACCCATCCAAATATTGGTTCGCTTAAGACTACTATAGAGGAGGAATGGAATAAAATGTCTGAAGAATTTTTTGAAGGCATGCAATCGTTTTGAATGCTTGTTTATGCAATAATTCGAAAAATGACTGATTTATTTTGTTGATCCAGACATTGAGAAGTTAGCATAAAAGATTCTTGTGGCAACTGAGACAGATGGTTAACATAGGTCAAAGTCATTTGTTTTCAAAAATACTACAGATTAAGAGAAAATATAATTTTGGTTTTTGTAGAATGGTGAGTTGTCAAGTATCAGCAATGCAAATCAAATATTTGGAAAAGAATATCTAGTTGGATGCCCACTTAGTTTCAAAGGACAAATAAGATTAAGAAAAAAAACTTCTATTAATAAAAAAAGTTCTTATAAGAAGTAAGACCTGAGCGATAAAATAAAACGTAGTTTTTCCCAAACTGCAGTTGTGTCCATATTGCTATATGAATGCACCACATGGATGCGAACTAAACGTATGGAGAAAAAGCTTGACTGCAATTATACAAGAATGATTCGAGCCGTATTAAATAAGTCCTCGAGGCAACACTCCATAAAAAGTATGCCCACCTACCACCCATCAGGAAAACCTCCAAGTTAAACGAACCAGACATGCAGGACACTGATTGAGGAGTAAGGACGAACTGATAAGCGATGTACTCCAGTGGACTCCTTTACATGGACGAGCAAATGGTGGATGACCAGCTAAAACCTATATACAATAGCTCTGTGTCGATACAGGATGTTGCCTGGAGGACCTGCTGGGAATTATGGATGATAGAGACGGGTGGCAAGAGAGGGTCAGAGAAATCTGTGCTAACAGCGGGACAAGATGATCTTGCAGGCCTCAACAAATTGAATGGAAATACAACTCCAACAAAAGAACTGTCTGTTTGAAACAATTTAGGTTTCTGCTGTTGTTTGTTTTAGCAATGCTCATTACAGGATCAATCCTTAATATTTTCCTTTGCATGGTTTAAAAAAAAATTATTCCAATAATCTAAATTATTCAATGTCGAGTCTTTAAGTTATATGAAGCCAGATGTTTCGCTATTAAAGAATGTTTTGTATCTTATCTCTTATTAGTTTATTTACAGCTAAATAAAAAAAAAACAAGGTGAATATCCAGTAAGTGTATTAATTCTGTAATTTTTACCAGGTGTTGTTGATTTATTTTCTGACATTTTTGTGGTTCAGTGAGCATAAATGTTTCAATAAAGATTTTATTTAAAAGAATTGTTTTATGTTTAAATGATGCATTATATCAGTTTTCAAAATGTTTAATATACTTTTTAGTTCTTATAAAAATCTTGGCACATTTTGAGTCAATGAAAAACAACAGTAAATATATTTTATCCACACACAAAACACCTGATTCAATAATTCATAAAGGATTTCTGTCCATTTGATACTGTTTCCTTTTACAAACCACATCTGTCTGGCCACTTCTATTCAATCTCTATTGTCCATTGTTTGTACATTAGTTTTCCAATCAATGCAACATTCAGTTTCAGAGCAGAAGAGAAAAAGAAAAAAAAGAGGAATATTTCTGGCCACTGCCAATTCAGTTGGGGTCAGTATTGTAAACTCATTGAATCTAACTCGAGGTTGATTAGTGTCCTCATTTACTTACTTCCGGCTGCTGCTGCTGCTGCTGCTGCTTTGGCCAGCAAAAAAAGTACGCACGACAGGAAATGAAAGCTAAAACTGTTTTGTTGCTTAAAAGTTATTTCTTTTTTTTATAACGTTATTGACCTTTCATAAATTTGTTTATTGTACATCTTGAAGGTCAAGGTGAGTGTTTGTGAAGTCTACTACAAATACAATCATTCAATTTCTCTCTCTCTCTCTCTCTCTCTCTCTCCTTTAATACTTCTCTCTCTCCCACCTCTCTAAACTATCAAATATTTATACCCATGTCTATCTCTCCCTATTCTTTTTTTTTTTTTTTTGACTATTTCTCTTCTTTCTTGTTTCACTCCCTCTGCTTCTTTCTATCTCCCGGATAAAATTCTCAAACTCTTTACTTTTCTATTTACATAATCTCGCTCACTTTTTTCGATCGCATCTTTCTCTTTTTGACTCTTTTTTTTCTTTTTAACAATTGGAAAAGGATATTGTATCTTTTTTAGAATTTTTTTTTTTTTGGTTGCTTTTTTCTTTCTCTTAGGACTTGCATAAGAAAATCCCATAATCTAATCATTTTACTCTTCTCTCAGTTATTTATATACAATATTTTCCTTTATTTCTAAAATGTAATGAATAATAATTGAAAAATGTCAAATCCATTCCTATATCCTGGCTGTATATTCTTACATTTTGTATCAAAATTTCCAGTTCTTTTTCACTTTTAGCTTGCTGTCATCCATCTACATAAGGTCATCAATCTTTTCTTATGATTTTGTAAATTTGTAGCCCCCCCTGCACTTCCTAAGTATGTAACTGAGTGTCAGCATTGTTTTAACAAGTAGTGGTGAGAGTGAGTCTCTTGGGAACATGCTTCATTGAATTGTCCCTTCTGCAAGAGTTGTTCTCCTACTGTTAATTCCATGTTCAAGGCTTTCATAAAGTTTATGACTCGATCGGATATTTTGTACATTTTTAGACAAGTTGGCGGGATCACAGCATTGGCCTTTTCAGAGGCAGTCCATGCCATAGCTACATTTTTTCAATTTATTTTTCCAGTCATGAGTATGTGCTGATATAAAGATAATAGGGCTTCTGTTCTACTTGTTCCCTGATGGCACTCTTTCAACAAATAGTCTACAGGTTATAAGCAAGAAACAGGTTATTTCTTTCATCTGTGCTGTCAACATTTTCCCCATCAAAGGTAGATATGTTCTTAGTCAACAGTTAGGTCATATCATTCTTACAGGATCAAAGTAGTTTTCCCGTTGTCATCCATTCCGATATGCTACCTTATTCTAGATATATACGTAGTTACTGTGAATGGTTTCCATTGGGAATCTTTCTGGATTAGGGGGGGGGGTCCCTTTTAAGATCAATTCTGGTATGGTTGCTTCTTCTAGGTATTTACTAGGTTACTGGGAATCGTTTCATTTGGGGATCTTTCTAGATCAGTGTAGTTTTCCCTTTATCATCCATTCCGGTATGCTAGCTTATTCTAGATATATACGTAGTTACTGTGAATTGTTTCAATGGGGGATCTTTCTGGATTAGGCTAGTTTTCCCTTTATCATATATTCAGGTATGTGTGCTTTTTCTTGGTATTTTCTTAGTTACAGGGAATGGATTTGTTTGGGTGTCATACTGAATTAGCGTAGTTTTCTCTTTGTCATCCTTTCAGGTATACGTTCTTATTTTAGATATATACTTACTGAGTTATGGCTTCTTTTGGGTGTCATTCTGGATTAATATAGTTTTCCCTTTCTCATCTATTCCAGTTATGTGTGTTTCTTCTTCGTATTTACATTTTTGCTGGTTATTGTTTCTTTTGAGTGTCTTTCTGAATTAGGATATTTTTTTCTTTGTCATCTGTTCGGGCAAGCTTGTTCTTCTCGGTATTTGCTTAGTTATTGGGAATAGTTTCTTTTGGGTGTCATTCTGGATTATGGTAGTTTTGTCTTTGTCATTTATTCAGGTATGCCTGTTTTTTCTTGGTATTGTCACGTGATAGCTCACGAAGACGAAGAGGTAAGACTAATACTATCCTCCCGTTGAATTGACAGTATCAAGCCGTCAAAAAAGTGACCGTTAAGGAAGAATGTAGGTCACAGAGGGGATAAACAGATGTTGGTACTTAGTGACCTCAGATCGCCGGACATCGGAAGGGGAAAGAGAGAGAAGCCAAATGATTGGCTGGGACCCCAAAACGGAAGTGGGGCTCCCTTCCCCTCAGCAGAAGTAAATAGTAAGAGGAGTTTTTGAGCAGGGTTCATAGCGGGCAGACGAACCATAGCCACTTTACTCCGGGCTGAAGACAAAAGATTAACTGAGACACGAAGGACTCCAAATCCTTCAAGCCAGTATTAAAAACAGAACAAAGTCTAGTAGCCCGTGAAAGAAGAAAATTCTCCAGTGGAACCCCGTCGAAAATAAGATAAGTAACTTTGGGGACATTTTTCCTTTACACCCAAATTTCGTTTACCACTCTCTCTCTCTCAATTTGAAGAAGGACAAAAGTCAGAAAAGACGTTTATATTCGTGGACTGTCCAATTATATGTTTTTGACACTCTGAACGTGTATATATAAGTAGTAAAGGATTTTATGTATTTTCATTTTACCATGTGGTCTATGTTGTTACTTCATGCTTTCTTTCCAGCTTCTATTCGCCTTATGTTATCTTGCTTAGAATTGTCCTATTAATTCCTAAAGTATCACACGGGAAACCGGAGTTGCCGACTACTACAATATTAATATTATTACGACTAAGACCTATAGGCCCGTATTCTTCTGTTATCTAAGGGAAAGAAGTTTAGCGGCCTGGTGGGTGTGTGATAGTGTGAAATTTGGAACCCCTTTGCCAGCGGTGGTCAGTCTGGCCCTAAATTATTCCCTCACGTAATATGCCAGTTCTTATGTGCCTGAGAGAAGAACTCTGAACAGGACTTATTCTGTAGGGGATCAAGTGCCAACCTGCCCTGTCTTCACACGTGCGAAAATAAAGTCCCGTTTTGGGATTTTAGTCGATTTGCCGTCACAGTATTGACTTAATTACTGGGAATGGTTTCTTCTAGTTTTTTTTTTCTGGATTAACGTAGCTTTCCCTTTGTTATCCATTCAGGCATGCTTGCTTTTTCTTGTCATTCATTCTGTTTTAGAGCCAATCTGTTGTAGATGAACGAGTATTTTTAACACTATAATCTATGAATACCATCCTGGGAAGGTTTTTTCTAATTCTCTACTTTAAATGCTCTCTAGACGAATCTTATTGCATGTCCGTCTTAATCCTACCTCAAATCTTTTTTTTTCTTGTTGTTATTTTTCCATTTAGCCTTTTTGTTATTTCTTTTTATTCCTGTGTTTTACTCCAAAATTTTATTTGCTTTGCATACAGTTATTGTCTACTTTTTCTGCATTCTTTACCGACTTGTTCGTTGAATTTTATTTAGTTATTTTTTAATGTCCTGTTTTTTGTATTGTTTAAACCTATCCTTTTGAGTTTCCCTTCTTTCGCCAATATCTTCTGATTTATTTCTTCGACTTGTACTGTGAGAATTGTCTACTGGACTGTTTTGACAATTTCATTCTATTGCATGTTTTCCTTCCTTTGTATTTTCACTTGTTCTCGCAGTTTTTTCATTTGTCCTTCTCATCCAGGTTTTGCCTATCTTTTCAGGTTCCTTGGACAGCTTCTAATTTCATCTTTGTCTAGTTTTGATCTTGCGTAAATGAGCTTGTTTGGTTCAGTGGTTTTATCTGTTGAGATATTTCTTAATAATTAATTCAACTTTTCGGTATCTACTTTTAATTTTTTCCAGTCTTGATTCCTGTTGTATGCTAATGTAGTCGTCTCTTCAGTCATGATTTTCGTCTTTAACTCTATATTTTTTCTGTCTTCTAGTGATGTTGATGTTGTGGTGTTGGGTTCAGTGGTGATTTGGTCTTCAGTGTTTCGTGTTTCAATTCGTGTAGAGGAATATGCTCGAGAAGAATTTCTTGAGTATATTCTTCATGTCTTACCTGTCTACATATTCCTAGAATCTTAAGGTCAGAAAGCCAACCTTCTTTAAAATCATTCTAGTTGGTTCAACAAACCTTTAACTTGTATTAAATCCAGCTGATTCTGGTCAAATTTCAATCATTCTTTTTGTGCCAGATTACTCTTCAAATCACAATGGATAACAGTTTAGTTTTTTTCTCTTACTATTGTAGTCCCTCAGTTGCTTTTGTCTTTTTTGTGTACCTGTAATTAGAACAGCCAACATTCACAGGAAGCCGTTTGGGTCCCTCATGTTGCCGATCATGACACTCAGATCTGTTATGGGTCTCGCGATTTTAATTTTGATTTTTCATTTTTAGTATATAGTGGCAAGGGTTGATTATTGTCAATGCTCCAGTCACAGATGTAACCTGTTCCCCCAAAATATAGATTAATAGAAATTAATTTTAAAAATATCACACACACACACACACACACACATATATATATATATATATATATATATATATATACAATAAGTTTAGAAATGAAGATTCTATAATACCACGTGATGCCCATTTTTTTAGAATATAAATATTTAAAAAAACCGGTAGCTTCAAAAGATTACAATTAAGGAACAAATCTGTTGCTAAGAGTTGTGCCCAAAGAAAAAGTTTTGGTAACTATGTCCCTATTTAAAACATTGATTTTTCGTGTCTCGTAAAATCTTTTGCTTAACAGTTATATTTAAATGAAGACTAAATCCCCAAAATTCATTTCAGGTAAATTTTTTGAGACGACGAAAAAGATTTTTTTTAAAATTTAGCCGGTCATTATCTCTTTATTACTTATGTGATTACTCTCTATCTAAGGAAACCTGTAATTGATGGAGCCTGAAAGTATTAGAATTTTCCCATCTTCCATATAACAGAAACATATTAGTTGCTTTGTATTTATTATGATATTTCCAGTTTAATGGAAATTTTAAAATCGACCAATAAATAGAAAATAATTCCCGTGTAATCTTTATGTTAAGTTATTAAATAAATCATAAGAGTAAGTAATTGGACTTTAACTAAGTTAAAACTTAGGGTTTTTTTGTGACCCGCTGTCAATGAACAGTCACCATGACTGTCATCGCTCACATCTATGTCAGATGTGCAGATAATTAACAACCCCTGGGAATTTCGACTAGAAACTGGAAACTCTGATAAAAGATCTACAAAAACAGGCAAAAAAGATAAAACATAAAGGATGCTGCAAAGGATCCAGAGACACAGCAGAATTACTTTACATAGATCAACACATTTTAAATGAGAGCAGGACCAGACGGAAAAATCTAGCTATAGCCTGTATTGACAACAAAAAGGCATGTGATATGGTTCTGCATTGCTGGATAATAAACAACCTCAAAATGTACCAAAATATCACATCAAGTCATAAATTTTATCGACAAAACCATGAAAACCGGGTGAGTGGAATTGACAACCGGAGGAAGAAGATTAGTTGAAGCAAAGATCCAAAGAGGGATTTTCCAAGGAGATGCTCGATCACCCTTATTATTCATAATTGTCATGATGCCACTTAACCACATACTCAGGAAATGCACAGCTGGATACAAACTTAGTAGATCGCAGGAAAAAAATCAATCACCTAATGTACATGGATGACATCAAATTATTTGCAAAAAATGAAAAAGAACTGGAAACTCTAATACACGCAGTTAGAATATACAGTCAGGACATAGGAATGGAATTTGGCATAGAAAAATGTACTATGCTTGTAATGAAAAGTGGCAAACGACATCTAATTGACGGAATGGAACTACCAAATCAAGACAAGATTAAAACACTCGCAGAAAACGAAACCTACAAACCTTGGGCATCTTGGAGGCTGACACCATCAAACAAGTGGAAATGAAAGATAAAATTCAAAAAGAATATCTCAGGAGAACAAGAAAACTACTGGAGACAAAACTCTCTAGCAGAAACCTTATCAAAGGAATAAATACGTGGGCTGAACCACTCGTTAGATATTCCGGACCCTTTCTCAAATGGACCAGAGACGAACTCAAATAAATGGACCAAAGAACAAGAAAGCTAATGACAATGCATAAGACGACGTTGACAGACTATACGTTTCAAGAAAAGAGGGAGGAAGAGGACTTGCCAGCATTGAAGACAGCGTTGACGTATCGATACAACGATTCGAAGACTATATGCAAAAACACGATGGAAGACTCATTACAACCATCAGAAACGATTCTGATAACACGATGGACAACAGAATAACAATAACTAGGAAACAAAAATGGGAAGGAAAACAACTCTATGGACGTTTTAAACGACTGATAAATAACATCTCACACTACAAAACCTGGACAAGGCTAAGAAAAGGTAACTTTAAGAGAGAAACAGAATCTCTCCTAATAGCAGCACAAAACAACGCCATAAGAACCAATCAAATCAAAGCGAGAATAGATAAGACGCAGCAAAGTAGCAAATGTAGGTTATGCGGTGACAGAGATGAAACCATCAATCACATAATAAGCGAATGCAGCAAATTAGCGCAGAAGGAATATAAGACTAGACATGACTGGGTCTCAACTGGGAGATGTGCAAGAAATTTAAATTTGGCCATACAAACAAATGGTAAATGCACAACCCAGAACCTGTCTTAAAAAATAATACACATAAACTTCTATGGGATTTTGACTTACACACGGATCACCTAATCTCGGCCAGAAGACCAGACCTAATAATAATCAACAAAAAGAAGAGAACTTGCAAAATTGTCGACTTTGCTGTCCCGGCTGACCACAGAATAAATCTAAAAGAATGTGAAAAGAAGGATAAGTACCTCGACCTTGCTAGGAAATTGAAAAAACTATGGAACATGCAGGTGACAATTATACCAATTGTAATTCGTGCGTTTGGAACAGTAACTAAAGGATTACTAAAGAGACTGGAGGAGTTAGAAGTTGGCGGACGAGTGGAGACCATCCAAACTACTATATTATTGAGAACGGACAAAATACTGAGAAAAGTCCTGGAGACTTGAGGAGACTTGCTGTCACTCAGACTCCAGTGAAAAACCATCAACTAACGCTGATGGGAAAAACTCTAATGCGTAAATAATAATAATAATCCTTTCGTAATATGTTTTTCAAATATTCAAAGGGTTTTGGCAAAACAATGATTGCATTTTAGAAATTGTCCCAGAAAACTTAGTTTTTAATATTGAAGAATTATGTAGGAGAAAAATCAAAAAGGAAATAAAAGTGGGCAGAAATGTTTTGTCCACATTCAACTCTATAACTTTACACTGAATAGCAAAATACAACAGGATTCCATTGATTGTTTTTGTTTCAGTCCAATGTCACACTCTTCTGCGCTGCAAGAAATACCGAAAGATAGAAAATAACAAAATTAGTCGACTTTGAAACTCGGCCAATAGAATACAAAGAAAGTACATAGTACAGATACAAGCATAAAAGAAAGTGCATAGTACTGAGACGTGTTAGGCTATTGAAAGAGAGTGAAGGAGAGGTCAATACCCTTACCTCACTTGATTTGGATCAACAGACGTTAAGAAAGATCGGAAGACAAGCACCGACCGTTAAAGTGGTAGGGGATAGAAATGGTAAACTGACTATATCCCTTGCACTTTAGCCTGTTGAAGTGACAGACGACGGTCAATCGAGTGGTGTGATTCGGTGAGGGGGGTGGAAGAAAAAAAAAGATGATTGATTGGTCGATAGAATCTTCGCGCCAAAAGGCCGGCACGCGTTCGAGAAATTTGAAAGAAAATCTTCAGGTTGGGCGGAACAGCGTTAAGGACAAGTTGCTGTATTTCGATGAGCTCCGGGAAAAAGGAAGATCACCCGTAAAAAAGAGAAAAGGTTTGGGAATTGAAAATCCGTCAAAGATAAGTACAGCTCAAACCTTGAAGATTTTTGTTATTTCTTTTTTTTCCTGTGTTTTACACCAAAATTTTATTTGCTTTGCATACAGTTATTGTCTACTTTTTTTGCATTCTTTACCGACTTGTTCGTTGAATTTTATTTAGTTAATTATGAATGTTCATAAAAGCAAAGATGGAAATTATAAATTCTGCTTACACAACAGAAATGGTGAATATCAAGCAGAGTTTTCTCTCGAGGACAGACTAGCATTGTCAAAACATTAAATTTTTAAAAATGAAGGGAAAGCTTACACCAAGCCAAATAATTGTAAAGCACAGCTAGATTATATATTTATAAAAAAGAAGTGAATAAACAGAGCTTTTAGTTGTGAGATCTACTCCTCTTTTGAAGGAGTATGTTCTAATTACAGAAGCGTCTTGGCAAACAAAAATTTTTAAAAAAAGACTATAAAAGTTTCACAATATAACTGGTCCTCACTTGCCAATATAAGCAATCAATATATGGTAACTGTAAGAAACAAGTTGAATATTCTTCAAGAAAGGTATACTCCGAATGATGAATAGGAAAATATTGTTACCACCCATATAGAAGTAGTTGCCGAGTGCATACCAAAAGCCAAATGTAGAGTTCCATGAATGTCAAAAGCAGTTAGGAAAAAATGAGATAGTTAACCTGAAAAAAAGCATCTTAATATAATAAAACAAACCCAACAAATATCAATCCGCAGAAACTTAAGGAAGATCAGAGAGAACTAACATATATCAAAAAGAACAACACAAATACATTGAAGGCAAAATCAATAAAAATCAGAAATTCAGTAAAAGGTGGAGTTGCATGATTAGTATAGCAGTGAAGAGGAAGGAATGTATCAACGAGATCAAACCTAAAAGCTGCTAATAAAGAAAGATTTCAGAAGTGGAAAGAACATTTCTAGAAGTTGCTTAAAAATATTCCTGAAATCATTGATAAACATACCGTAAAATATCATTTGCCAACTAGGATAATTTACATAGGAAGAACATGACGCAGTATTGAAAATAAATAAATAAAAGCAGAAAAGCTGCAAGCCTCGACGAAATACCTTCTAAAGTATGGAAGACAAAATCTTCGATTATGCAACACTGTGTATAAAAATTGACGAAAGGCTGCATCCTTCCCTTGCACAAGATGACCTCGGAATCACTTGATGATAATGTAATACATATATATATATTTATATATACACACACACCTATACATATGTATACACACACACACGCGCGCACACACACACACATACATACACACACACACATATATATATGAGTGTGTGCATATATGAGTTGGTAACCTGATATAAAAGTAAAATTAGTAAAATGATGGTCAAAATTATAATAATGGTATCTAAGTGAACTTTTAAAAGTAATTCAAAGTTTCAATGAAAAGAGAAAATTGGAAGAGTTAACCTCATAACTCGAGATAATACAAAAATGTTCACTTTATGATATTTATTAAAATAATATATATTTCTGACATAATGACTTTATGGAAATAATAAAGAAAAATCTAAGACAAAATGATATTATGCTTCAGTGGAATACAATAAGTTTTCAAGACAACTCTAAAATGAATCTTTCTACTTTCTCCCCCTCTGTCTGCTCTCTCTCTCTCTCTCTCTCTCTCTCTCTCTCTCTCTCTCTCTCTCTCTCTCTCTCTCTCTCTCAACAATGAATGTTTAACTAAATAAGATAAAAACATTTAAAAAGCGATTAGGATATTCTAAAAAAATATCCCATCATTCATAATTTTTTATGTGTCCAATCAAAAACAAAATTCTCTCGACAAAAATAACCTGATTGAAAATGTTTAGAAATACCGGTCAATCTATGACATTGTGGCTTTCTTAAATATTTTTCTTATTCTGTGTCATTAAAAGCTAAAATACATAGTTTCAGTATTTCCAACGATTTATCTATTGGACTTGATAAAAAAAAAAACAGCAATTTCTTTCTTTATGTATTGATAACTTTTAATTGACTTTATTTTCCCACTTTGCACATGATAAATCGTTCATTTTTTTCCATTTCCAGTCGAGAAAATTATTTTTCCTTTCTTCAAATGAAATTTCAAAAATATTCCATCATCTCTAAATTGTTTACCATTGCATTTAAGAAATTGATCCTGAAAGATATATTTGATTATAAACAATAAGAAAAAGTAATGAAGAGAATAGAAATTGAAGTATCAACAACAAAGTTACTTTTTTGGCCTCGTTGTTTAACTTTAGCTATAAAAAGATCCCGAATAAATGTATTATAGGATTTACATTCCTATATTTTTAGACCAACCAAAGAGCACCTATAGTGGAAAATTCTTGGAAAATAGGATCAAAGACTCACTTGTAGAAAACTTGTTGGCAAAACAAAAATAGTTTGGCGCCAAAATAAATTAAGTGGTTTCGGGAGCCTGTGTGAAAAGAATAGTGAGATGCCGGTATTTTCAACTACGCCGCGCGGTTGAACCCTAAATAAACTTGTCCCGCGCAAAAATAAATCTCTCATTTAGAGCCGGTCACGTGATTAGGAAACCTATTTATTTCATGCCCTCGAAGGCAACATTCTATCCGACGTTCTCAGCTCTGAGATCTCTCAGATAGCTATGCACAGCCTTAAACAGCCTGACAGAGCAACAAAACAGCCGAACATGAGAGAACTTACTGCTAGCGAAAACATATTTATAGTTGAAACGAAATTAGTAAGTTTGGCACCTTTCAATCTAATCAACTTCTTTGATACTTCAACGTTTCCTACGACACATACGTATACGTTCAGTTAGCAGACAGACAGATACTCGTTACTCTGCGTTTTTCGTTTTCACGAGTACACACACACACACACACACATATGGACGTAAGTCCAAATATACCACTTTCTGTCCCTATGTCTTGACTGCGAACACACGTACACACATATATTTTCGAAAAACACTCACTTCCATTTGCCTAACATATCTGTGCTATACACACCCACCCACCACACATATTTATATACATAACAGACGTATACGAACATCACTATTTTCTATTGACATTTCCTCACTTATTTTATTTGATAAAAATATTTGTTTTATCATTCTTGTTATTGGGAAATTCATTTTGTCTGAATTGTTTATATTATTTATGTTGTGGAACCATCGGAGTTTTACTTCTTACAAAATTTCGAGAATAACTCATCCCCCACAGGATTTCCCCAAATCTCATTTTTTGTAAGGAATATTTGTTTCCTCAGAGATTAGAGGATCTGCTTTTTAGGGAAAGTTTTCTATTGTTTTCTGGTGCCATACATTTTTCCGATTTTTCACTTCATCTTTGTTATTTCTAACGTTTTTTGATTGATTGATTCTTTATTGAATCTGACACATTTTGTGTCATGAGTGTGACACTAAGCTGTATTTGGTGATGTAGCTCCAATTATAGAACCCTGAAGATAGTGGAGTACTCTTCAGTGCCATTACTCTCAGGTTCACTATGGCTTGGGGTGATAGTACATGTCAGGAATCACATCTCTGCGTCAAATAGATATATTTGAAAATTATCTGTATTAGATAAGAATATTTGATGATAAATTGTTTGCTTTAAGAATAATGAATTGAAACAATGTTTACTAAGGATTATTATTAGTTACTTGAAACCAAATATGGACGTAAAACGGATGTAATGACTTAAAATGCCTTAAAACATTATAAAACTAATGTAAATAACTTGAAAAAGAATATAACTATATCAAAACTTTAAAAACACTAAAAACACATTTTTTCATCTATTTTAACGAATAATGAACATAATTTTTTAAATTTACTACTTTTCCTGACATCATTAATTGATTCCAAAAGCCATGATGTTCGTGTCAATTTTCTATGTAAACTGAATGTAATGGTCGACAGTTTTTGATGTAAATATTTTATTGCACTGAACATATATCTTTTAATGTGATTTCATATTGTATTTAAAATTATTTTTAGTTTCAATTATCTGTTAATGATAATTCATATGTATTTTATTTATATTAGATATATTTTTAAGGAAAACGCCCTTCTATTATGACATAGGGGAAGTTACTGAATGATATAACGTGGGATGTAATGAAGTTCACTGATTTGAATTTTAATCTAGAAAAGAGACGGAAAGGCAGATTTGACCTCGGCTGAAATGACGTAATTCTTTATGAGACCCCACTTTTCCTAACATCCTTTTCATTTTTCAAAGTAGTCTGGTAAATAGTCTTTTATGGTAACCATCTGCTACCTTATCAAATTCTCCTTAATTTTATCGATGTTCTGAAGTTTCCTTATGTTCAATTGCAATTTTAGCTATGGGAAAAACCAGTAGTTGCAATGAACCAAATCTTGAATTTAGGAAAGCTAACTGATCTGGATATGATTTGATAAAAAATCCCTAGCTAGATATGAGATATACAAAATTACCGAAGACTTTCTACTCAGTCAATGGAATCGAAATCCTGATATCGTGTAATTCTTGCACTGTCAATCACCAATTTCCTTTTATTGTAGCTTGCACATATTCGACATTTTTAGGTGTATTGCTGAGCGAAAGTCTTCAAGAACATGAATCGAATTCAAAAGATTCTTTGGCAACTTTAAAGTGTTGGTGATGAAATTTTATCTGGACTTGAATCACCCCCCCAACTCTTCATAATCCTTCAAACAATTTCCGTAGACAAACTTCGTGCATATTGCTGATCGACTTGTTTAAGGAGGTATTCTTAGAGTAACGGTTATCCTTGTTGGAAATGGATTTAGTGACCTGAGTTCAAATCTTGTCTTTTACAAAGGGGTAAATAAATCTGTTCTCCTCCAGCTTTGATCTCTCAATTCAAAACCAGCTTTACTTTGCTTTAAAATTAACTTTATGTCACATTCTACTCATGTTTGAAGAGATGGGTAAATGTTATGTTTTGACCTTTTGACCCGGCCAAAAATGCCATTCAAGGTGATGCACCGGAAGGAAGTGACACATTCTAATGGCAGTTATGAGAGGAAATCGCGTGGGCGGAAATTGGCTGATGAAATGGGACGAGCTAAAAAAATTCCCATGGTACACTACAGAGTGATGCACCGGAAGAGAGTGACCTCTGAACAGCATGACAGTTATTTCCGCTTGATGACGATTAAACATGCGATTTCAAATATCGAGTGGGCGTCGGACGATTATATAACTCAGTTGAGTTCGACGAGCCAGTTGAATTGAGTCCGATTTGCAACCAGTTGGAGTAGAGATGAGGTAGGGAAAGCCACACCAGGCTGAAGGGGCCTTTTGGCCCTGATGAGTTGGAGTCCAGAGAAGATGCTGATAAGATGCAATAAAAAAAAGCCAGCACCCAGCAGAGTGCACCCCAGGGCTCCGGTTGAGTATCAAGAAAAGAGAAAAACACAACGTGATGGTCATAACAGGGGGGGTCTAAATATTGCATTTTCTGTTCGGTCTCCAGCACCCTCTCACACGCAAACCTTGAACAACCCTCTCGAACCTTGCAATAAAGTGAGAGGTAAATATTGTTAAAGAAGTCTTCCTGCGTCGTCTTTTGTTACTGCGTCTTTATTATTATGTCGTTGTGATGCTGTAGATGACTATATAACATAAATACACAGTTGCTTGAACATTGTAAATGCAATGGATACAATGTACACAGATTCACTCAATGACATCTCTTGACCATTGAGAAAATGGGATAGCATTCATACATACACAGTCAGGTTTCCTCTAATTGATTACCACTCTATCAATATATATGAAAATATATATGGCCTTTTCAGAAAATATCCTGTTATTTGGAATACCCTCAGAATCATTTTTGTTACTTTAATAAAAGTTGGCAACCAAGTGAAGTGATTATTGTTTTCTAAGGATTACTATTATTAGTTATATGAAACCATATAACTGTATGCCTTTCCCATTATATATATATATATATATAAAGAAATTAATATCTCACCTCTTTAAATTGTTTTTTTTTTGTATCAAAGATATAATCATCATATGAAAAGAATTATTAAATTGGGAATATTCCATGCATAATGCAGTTATAACGAAGAAGGTGATTAAGTTACCCTCTCCGTTATATTTAAAGTAAAAATATAGGAGTTGAAACGAAGATACTGAATGTTTTCAATCTGGTGGTAAATGCAAAGATCCTTAAAAGGATCGAAGATGAGAAGCAAGACATAACCTGAGAAGGAATGTTAGGTTGACTTTCAGAATGGGAGCCTTTAAAAAGATGGTGTGTTTTTGACTTTCTGTATTTTAGTTTTAATTTGAACTGTTTGAAAGAGCTGTTGTGATTGTTTGAATACTGGCATCGACTGTGCTGAATTTGCGGCTATGATTGGTTGGATCTCGCGTCGGGATGAGAGAAATTTACAAATGCAAAACCTGTTTTCTTCAGTAATTAGAGGCTATCTTCGAGATGATCAGCAGAATTAATTTATCTCGAAGATAGTCTTCGTGTTGCTAATTAAAAATTCCACTCGCCAATGAACGGGTGACGTTATTGTTGATACCAGGTTTGTTGTTTCCGGTAAGAATGAAAAATTCCGTCACTTAATATCACTGATGACTGTATTTTTTCAATCGTAGATTTTAGATTTGACTAGCCGGAGGGCTACGATAAATAAAACTCGTCGCGGCCAAAGTAAGCTCCGCACATGCATCCAGTTGCAATGTTAGAATAGGTTGTTAGCGACCGTAGTCGAGGGCGACCAGAAGGCCCCCTTTTCAATAGCAATTACACTGAGGTGTGGGGGAGGGCTCTACTCCTTTCCCTGGATTGCTCCAATTTACCCTTGATACGTGCCTTATATTGCTGACTATTAAGCAAGGATGTATCAAGAACCATTTTTAAAGTCTTTGGTATAATGCGACCTGGGATTGAACCCAGGTCTCCCTCACCACGGGCGAAAACTCACAAATAAAAAGCCCTTTTTTCAACCGATCAAAAACCTTACTTCCAAATCCTTCTGGAGCCGATTCTTTACCCTGTAGAGTACTCACAGACTTGTAAGCAGTTCAGCCCATCTTAGATAGAGAAGACCACCGGTTTATCAACGAACCTACTTCCCGACAAAACGCTGGACTTATCAGTTGCATTAGCATGCCATCGCATGCTTTCATAATATTATGATCACATGCGATGACATGCTAATTATATGTACAATGATGGAAAGACAGTAGATTAACGACCCTTTCGTTTTTCAGAAGGTTGAATGTAAAAATGTTTTCAGCTACATGAAATATTTCAGAAATTGTTTGTCCTCAATCAAATCTCGACATCAGCTTCTACAGAGCCGCCAAGAAACGAACGAGCCTGCCCATTCATTCCTCAAGAGGTTGAGGCAAATAATCAAAAATTGTCAATATGACCCCATTGTCGAAGAGATAAACTGACCCCTATTCAGAAGGAGAAAGAAGTCTACTTCTACAGATTCTACACCACTAAACCTCTGTTGGTTTTACAGTAAACAAATCTAATCAAAATGTTGTCCGTTATAATTTTTATAACAGTTTAAAACCAAAATGGGCCGCGTACAATTCTATTATAACATCCCCACATTACAACCGAAGAAAAAGACAAAACAAAAGAAAAAAAGATAGGGAAAAGTTCATCTGTACGTCAAAAGGTTTTCGGATGGCCATCATATGTATCGTTGGAGAATGATGACTTGTGTGCCACTTGGTATTGTACGACGACACTGCTGAACTTTCAAATCCAAGTTTGTCCATTGGTATTCAGAATGATGACCATAAAGGACTGATATATCCTCTTAGGGGATGATGTTTTCATAGTCAACATGTGGTCCTATGCTTGTCACGGAGCCCAATGTGGTGTGACTATGAGTCATAGTACTTGTTATATTGTGTTCGTGACTACCACATTAGCTTCCGGCTGTTTGCTTTGTCAAATCCTTCCGTGTCCACGTTTTGTGTGAAAGATGCACGGAGGAGGGAGTGACACAATTCAGCCGGATCTTCTTCTGACGGTCAGGTAATGAGTGGCTAGATTGTCTAGTAACTCAAAGAATAGAGAAACCCGTTGTTTAACAACAACAAAAAGTCGTTTTTATTGAAACACATTTGTGAGACAATAGATAACAAACAAACGAGGTTTGCTTTCCTGGCAAACAGAAGAAAGAATATCGAGAGAGGAAGAGTGACGATGACGTGCGGTTAGAGTAACACTAACGTCTCTAAAGTCTAGGACTTTGAAATTTTGTAGCGTCTGAAGGTTGTTCGGAGTACTTCGGGTCTAGAATGAAAGAGATGCTTCTTTGGCAGTCTTGAGTTTCTTCTTGGTCCCTTTTTCTTATTCTCTCTGAGGATTCGTTTAATTATCCCATTTTTTATCAATCAATATCTGGACTAAAATAATTTCTGATTGGTGGTCCAATAAGAGACAATTAGGAGTCATATTACCATTGATCAGCCAATCCTAGTTCAGCATTATATCTTACTTGTTTGAGAAAACCTTCTTTAGATGCTTTGACCAATGGGAACAGGTTTAGAGCAATGAGGCTGAACCAAAATATTCTCAACCTTACCTGACTGGATGAGGCATGCCCCAGCTCACCTTTATTTAGGATGGCGTAAAATTAAATCTCCCTTTTGACATTGACCTTCAAGATAAGGACTAGAAAAATATATTTTACGAAATGACCCGTTTCATCATTGTGATTGATGAAGTTAGTTGACAACCGGAAAATTGAATATATTTGCTAACCTTTAAAAACAAAAACAATTGTCTCGCACTTAACTGACCTTTAATATCGAAAACGATTGCCTCGCACTTAACTGAACTTTAGGAACGATCAACCAGCTTTTTACGTCAATATAAGCCTTGAACAAAAAAGATTTTAAGGATCTTTTTTTTGTTTTTGAGAGATATATATATTAATTAGATTATATTTCATGAATTCTAATTTTTACGTATTAAGTACTCAAACGCACGTCGTGCCACATCCCTCCCCCACCTACCAAACGTTTACCTACTGGATAAACGTTGGTAAGCCAGTAAAATAAGAAAATATATATACATGGAGTTGATTGCATAATAGAGTGGATGAATGATGTTTGTCCATATTCATAATGTCCATCCTGTAAAAGAATTTTCTAATAACACAAGAGAAAGTGTGTTTGTGAGAAGAGTTCTTTACAATAAGAGAAAGTCTGTGCTCCGCTTCTCTCGCTTTTTTAAATATTCAACTAGAAGTATTTATAACTTTTTTATTTCCAATTCTTAAAACGAAAAGTATTTCCACTGACGGCAACCGCATTGGCTCTTTTGGGTTAGCCGTGGTCTTTTGTCCTGGTTCCTTGCTAATCGGTCACATTTCTCTTTGTTGATCTGGTGTAACTTCTGGTTGGTCTGTGACACTTATTCCTGAGCTTCCTCAATTCCTGTGCAAATGTACTGGTTCATTTCTATTTAGTTTTTTTTAACCAAGATTGTATTATTGTGACTAATATGAAGGAAAGCAGTCCAATCATAAAACTAATGGCTATTATTAAAATTGTCCATTGCTTATTTCCTATTGGGACATCTTTTTCTTTAATAGTCTCAAGCTTTAACGTTCTGCAGTGGGGCTTTTTAAAGGTTTGGTCATTAAGACAAAGGATTTTGGAGCAACTGGAGAACTTTGTGGTGATTTTGGTGTGAAGGTAACGTACCTGGGCATTCGAAGCGCGCACGAACGTGTCTGGCTTGTCGAAGAGAAACCGATATGGCTGCCGCGAGCATATTTGACGAGGGGAGATCTCGAACCAGCGAGAGGTAATGTACACGTATGCAAATTAGTGCGAGAGCTGACTAACATACAAATACGCACGGTAACGGCTGAAAGAAAAAGCATTCTAAGTGCATTTGCCCGACGAATGCGTTACAACTCAACGAACGAACGAACGAAGGAAGGAAGGAAGGAAGGAAGGAAGGAGAACTAGGGAGGAAGAGAGAGAGAAGGAACAGCTACCGAGAGAGGGAGAGAGCGCTCAACTCAATACGCCCTGAAACCAACAATAGTGGTCTCTGTTGGATTGATACAAGAATCAGTTTCCTATTGCCTTTTACGCCCGCTCTGGACAACATTTGGATATAAATTTTCGGAGCTTTCAGATTTTGACCCAAATTCAAGAAAGTCCAAACAATTTATAGGTGATTTTGAATCTGAACTCCTCAAATTTGGGCTTCCTAATGGACTTCGTACAGGTTTTGATGGTAAACTTGGGGATCTAGGACTTAAATTTGGTGACTGCAAAGAGCTTCTAGGTCACTTAGGATTTGAAAATGACCAAGCTCTACACTTGCAATTATCTTTTTTGGAGACTTTGGCCTGTCCTTATTTTCATTACTTGGTGCTTGGAGTTGTGAGTTTCTTCGGTTTTTTTTTTGTTTTTGTTTTTTCTTTTGTTTTTTTTTTTGTTTGTTTTTTTTGTCTTCTCTTGTTGGAGTCTGTATTGGTTTTGCTTGCTTGGAGGTTTCTGAAGGTTTCTCATTAAGAAGACTTTGCTCTAGTTCAAAAGTTTCAAGTATTTTTTTGTATAGATTCTTGTGAATCTGAGCTTTCGATAACCTTGTCTTTATCTTTGGTTCGACTTTTTAGAGATTTTAATCATTTCTCTTGTATTTGCCTAATTGGGTTTTGTAATTGTTTTGAGACATTTGAATAAGAATCTCCTGCTTCCTGTACAGGACTTTTCAAAGGCCTCAACCTTAAATCTACAGCTTTTGGGCTTTTCAATGGTTTATCCTCTTCAGAATCAGGGGTTGAAAGTATTGATTTTATTTCTAAATCTGAAGTTTTGTAGGGCTTTGAGGTTTCAGAGGTTTTGACTCTACGTCTGGAGTTTGAATGGGACTTTTTGTAGGTCTTAAACCCAAATCTAAACTTCTCTCAGGGCTCTTTAATGGTCTAGCAGTATTTTCTTCACTATCTAGATTCTGCACAAATCTAAATTCTAAGTCTGACCTAACAGGACTTTTAACCCTTATTTTCAAGATCTGGACTAACTAAGCTTTTGGGGGAATCCAAGCCAACATCTAAACTTTTCTCACAACTTCCATAAAGCTTTCTACTCTTCTCTTCTAAATCTTTGGTCTTGGATTCCAACTTTGGTTCTATTTGCAAAGTTTCCATATCTTTTTTCTTATCAACTGACGTTAGATCTAAACCTTTTATTTCAGGATCCTTTGTACTTTTGTTTATGGTTTCTGTGTTATCCTTTGAACCTCTTGGTACCAAATTTGGCTTTTTCGCAGAACTTAAACTGAAATCTGAAGATCTTTGTCCTTTAGTCTCAAAGTCTAAACCTTTGCTTCGAATTTTACCAAACTCAAGTAACTCAGGGTAGGGTAAGTGCTTAGGGCTCTCAGCACTTTCAAGATCCATGGCAACATTTATCCTCTACTGGGTTTCTGGGGTGGAAGGAATCGTTACTGGTGTAGACTTGGGTCTAGGCTTTGGAGGCAATGCCTCAACAGGAATCTTAGGTTTCTTTTTCACAACAGACTCAACTAATATTACTACTTCTTCCCCTGGTATCACTTCCTCTGTTGAAATCACCTGGTATAGGGTTTCCTTCGGTTGTTCAGTGGGGCCTAATCTTGCAGTGTAGGAGACTGCGGTACGTGGAGGTAATTGGATATTATCCACTGAGTAGATATTGATCTCACCACTGGCTTCTCTACCCAGTGGGATTTCTATCCCTTTTATTTTTAGTTGATTTGGACTAAAATTTATCTGGGCTCGATTTTTTAAGCCAATCTTCGCCCAGTATCATGGTCCGATCCAGGTCAGGTGCAATGTAGAGCTTTGACCAAGTTTCAATACTTCCTATCTTAATACGTAAGTGTACCATACCGCTTAACTCCATCTTTTGTCCGTTAGCCTATGTCACTGTTAAATCTGAATCCCTCACCCGTATAGAATCAGTCCTTATGTCCTTTAAAACTGATGATTTCGAAAGTAAGACTTCCGATCCAGAATCTTGGAGTACTTCTATCTTCCCACCCATAATCTCGACCTTACATACCATGTCCGAATCTTGTGTAAGGAATTTATACTCTTCCGCTCCTTTTCTTTTTGTACTTCTAAATATATCCTGATTTTGCGACTTTGGACAGTTCTGACACTTGTGTCTTTCTTTCTTCGAAGATTTGACCTGATTACATTTTTTTGTATCTGTTTTAGTTTTCGTTGGTACCTTGGGTTTTTTATTTTTTTTGCTGAGGCCGGATAATTCGTACCTTCCCCAGTTGAACTTGGGCGACATTTTTCGTCACAATTCCAGTGCTCTCGCTGATTGGATTTGTGTGGAGTATTCCATTCCTTATCTCTTATAGCTCTTTGTGTAGGTTTTTTACAACTATAACAACCACAGCTCTCCCCAGACCATTTTCCTCTGTAATCTTCTGACTTGGGCGCCCTTAGTAATGTATGGGGGCCTACCCATTCCTGTCGCCAACCTGCCCTGCCCGGAAATCTATTAGTAAGTTTTTCTTTTATTTCTTGACAGCCTCGAAGTCACTCATAGAGCCTTTCACTCTCCCTTGCTGATAACAAGGCCTCCGAAAAGTTTGTCGGATTAGCTCTCATAACATCCTCTTGAATAAAGGATTTACTAACTCCATCAATAAAAAAATTCAGTTAGTTGTACTGGCACAGCTGATCCTTCCCTTAACTCCGTGTCCCGATACGCTAACTTTGCAAGATTCGACATTCTGCTCGCTAATTCGGCGTGAGATTCGTCTTTTTTTTTTTTTTTTTTTTTTTTTGCTTTACTTTCATTAAAGCCCGAGCGGCGTCAGTAGAGTTTACAAACTCTCCATATTGTGCCGTTAGTTCCTCGAACAAGTCTTTACTTGGAATGTCTGGGCGATCAACAAGATAGTTTCCGATCCATTCCGACACAATACCATCTGAAAAATCATAGGCTAGGTTTATTAACTCCGAATCTGTTAGCTTGTAGATCCGTTGCTTTTTTTCTAATGCTACGAGCCATGGTTTCAGGTCGGTCGGCCTTCCAGTAAATATTGGGATCTTCGATCCGCTGGTTGCTACTATGTGTATGAGACTTGGTTTCGTGTTAGTCATTAGATATGCTCTTTTTATCTTTTTTTTTTAATGGGATACTAGTTTATCTAACAATATATCCAACTAATGAACCAAAAATTTGCACAACGAATAAAGAGAAGCGAAGAAAAACAGTCACTTATCCCAAATCTGTAAATTTTCTTTGGGTGACGAAGTTTTTCTAGGTGTGGCTGCGTTGTGGAGATTTTTCTCGGTCAGGCTCTGGGTGTGGTGTGGTTGTATTATTGGAAATTCATCTGGGTCGAGTCCTATGTGTGGTGTGGTTGGGCCGTGGGGTTTACTCAGGGTTGATCCTGGTTTAAACGGCACCAGATGTGGTCCTATGCTAGTCACGGAGCCCAATGTGGTGTGACTACTTGTCACAGTATTTGTTGTGGCTATTGTGGCCGTGACCGTCAGAAGAAGATCCGGCTGAATTGTGTCAATCCCTCTCCGTGGATCTTTCAAAAACAACATGGGCACGGAAGGATTTGACAAAGCAAACAGTCAGAAGTTAATGTGGTACTCACGAACACAATAGCCACAAGTGCTGTGACTAGTAGTCACACCACATTGGGCTCCATGACTAGCATAGGACCACAAACATCTGGGTTAATATAGACTTTCTCCCTTGTTTGGAGTAATTGACGCCGATTGCATTTAATATTGATGCCTTTGTATTGGGGGCGTAGTTTCACATTTCACGTGTCCGTTGGTCACGTGAGAATTTAGACTTCAATTTTTTTTCTTTTTGCCTTCGATCTTTGAACGATCATGACCTGAATTTATGTGTTTTCTCGTCAAGTCTAACTGACATATTTTTCATTTCTGTTCGTCGGAATCAATAGAAAACTTGATCTCCAACTTAAACTTTAAACTTAAATTAACCACATCAATAAAACAATCAGAGAAAATTAGACACTAATGGTCATCTTTTTTTTGTACCTGTCTTCATATTCTGTTTTTTTTTTCTTGGAACAATATAATTCATTTGTTTTGGGACGCATCGTTAATTGTTGCAACATTACCCAACACATCAATCAATTTACATGTGTAAATTAAAATTCTGGATAATTTTCTCATTGCATTGATAGAAAATTGTTTGTTTTTTTTTTCTTGATTTGTCAGGACATTAATGTATCGTGTAAAAGAAAAAAGGAAAGATATATAAAATAAGCAAATATCCCAGCACATCAATCAATTTACATGTGTACATTGAATTTCTGAATAATTGTCCCATTGCATTGATAGAAAATTGGGCTTTTGGTGATTTTTCAAAACAATAATGTATTTTGTCACAGTGAAAAAGAAAGATATAAAAAAGCAAAATTTCCAACACATTAATAAATTAATATGCGTACATTGAATTTCTGGATAATTTTCTTATTACATTCATAGAAAATTGAATGTTGTTGATTTTTCAGGAAATTAATGAATTTGTCATAGAGAAAAGGATATATGTATGAAATAAGCAAATTTCCTGACACTTCAATCAATTTATATGTGTACATTGAAATTCTGGATAATATTCTAATTGCATTGATAGAAATTTGGTTTTTGTTTGATTTTTTAGGACGTTAGTGTAACTTACACAAATAAAAGGAAAGAAATATAAAATCAGCAAATTTCCCAAAACATTTCTCAATTTCCATGTGTGCATTGAATTCTGAATAATATTGTCATTGCATTCATGGAAAATTGTTTTTTTTAATTTTTCAGTACATTAATGTATCTGTCATAGACAAAAGTAAAGATATATAAAATCAGCAAATTTCCCAACACATTATTTGATTTACTTGTGTACATTAAAATTCTGGATAGTTTTCTCATTGCTTTTATAGAAATTTTTATTTTTTTATTTTTTATAACATTAATGTATCTTGTCACAGAGAAAAGTAAAGATATATATAAAAAAAGCAAATTTCCCAACACATAAATCAATTTACATGTGTACATTGAAATTCTGGATAATTTTCTCATTGCTTTGATAAAAAAAATTTTTTTCAGTAATTTAATGTATTTTGTGAGAGAAAAGTAAAGATATATAAACTAAGAAATTTCTAAATACAACAATCAATTTACATGTGTACATTGAAATTCTGAATAATTTCTTCATTGCATTGATAGAAAACAGTTTTTTTTTTCGGGACATTATTGTATCTTGTCACAAAGAAAAGTAATATTATATAGAATAAATCAATTTCCCAACACATCAATCAATTTACATATGAACATTGAAATTCTGGATAATTTTCTTATTGCATTGATAGAAAATTGTTTTCGTTTTTTTTTTTTTTTTACTTTAATGTATCTTGTGTAGAGAAAAGGAAAAATATATAAAAGAAGCAAATTTCACAACATACCAATTAATTTATATGTGTACATTGAAATTCTGGATAATTATCTCATTACATTGATTGAAAATTGTTTTTTTTGTTGATTTTTTAGCCCATTATTGTATCTTGTCACTGAGTAAAGTAAAGATATATAAAATTAGCCAATTTCTCAACACATCAATAAATCTACATGTGTGAATTGAAATTCTGGATAATTTCCTCATTGCATTGATTGATAATTGTTTTCGTTTTTTTTACTTCAATGTATCTTGTGTTGAAAAAAAGGAAAGATATATAAAAGAAGCAAATTTTCTAACATATCAATCAATTTACAAGTGTACAAAAAAAATTCTGGATAATTTTCTCATTGCATTGATAGAAAATTGTTTTTTTGTTGATTTTTCCTGACACTAATATATCTTGACACAGAGAAAATGAGAGATATTTAAAATAAGCAAATTTTCAAATACGTCAATTAATTTACATGTCTACATTAAAATTCTGGATAATTTGCATGGATAGAAAATTGTTTTTTTTTATTTTTTATTACATTGTCTCAAAGAAAAGGAAAGATGTGTAAAATAAGCAAATTTCTGAACACATCAATTAATTTATATGTGTGCATTGAAATTCTGGATAATGTACTCATTGCATTGATAGAATATTGGGGTTTTTTTTATTGATTTTTTTGGACATTAATGAATCTTTGTCCGAGAAAAGGAAAGATATATAAAATAAGCAAATTTCCGATCACATTACTCAATTTCCATGAACACTTTGAAATTCTGGATAATTTCCTCATTGCATTGATAGAATATTGTTTTTTTTTTTTGTTGATTTTTCAGAACACTGATATATTTTGTCACAGAGTGAAGGAAAAATATGTATATAAAATCTATGATATTAGTTAGTAAACAGTTTGCATGTTAATCAAATTGAAATTGGTTAATGAGAAGGATCTATGATCTATTTTAGGATAATGAACTAAAAACTTGAAACAGAATTTTTTTTTTTTGGTGTTACGTTCAAATTTCATAAATTCATAAACGGCAAATATGAAAAATAACAAATTGTAAAATGCAGGGTGTTAATTGTATGTTTTTCATGAGATTGAGGAAAGGTTCACAGCTTCAATTTGTGATTCCTTCTGATTTGCCAAGAAAGACTTATTTGCTTGTCATTTGAATGTTCACAGAAGACAGAGTAACCTTAAATAGCCAATAGAATGTTTTTTTTTTTTTTTTTTATTGTGAATTATAATTAAATTTGAATGTAACACCAAGTAAGCTATTTTATTTCAAGTCAGTAGTTCCATCTCCTTTTTTCATATATCCTCCCATTTCTCCTTCCATACTATCCCATTCCTTCATATGCAAATTACATATAATTACTATCCAGTATCACATCTCCTTGAGGTTTTATGCTCCTCATGAATCTTGAACTTTTTCAATAAGTTATTTCATTTTTCATGTTTCTTTGAAGTCCTTTATTCCTCCTCTTTTGAGATCTCTGGACATTTCTATTAATGGCAGATCTCTCTCATGTATTATTAAAAGCTTGTTCTTCATGTTCTTGTTTTAATGCTATGAATTTAGTTTGTTCAGCAATGACCAACCTCTTTTTGTAACAAATATTCTTTAGAATAATCTCTTTGATTTAATTTTTCCCAGTCGGCTGGGGCTGTAGAATACACTCTGCAGAGGGGTAAGACCCTCCCAATGAGTGTCCTGGATATGACACTAAACAATCTGACGGCGAGGTTCCAGTGATGCTGGGATTTGGGGGAATACGGAGCACCCCTTCATTGGCATTGCTCCCAGGTCCACTCTGGCCCGGCGTGGTAACACCTGATAGGGCCCTATCTATGGGTTAAATAGAACTAACCGCATACTTATGCTAAACTGAACTGTTTAACTAAACTGAATAGCTTGAAATAGAAATGTTTTTCACAATTAAACCGTACTTACATTTAAACTCTGTGCTTATGCTAAACTGAATTATTTAAAATAGAACTGTTTTTCAACATTGAAACTGTATTTACACTAAACTGAATTGTTTAACATAAAACTGTTTTAACATTTAACTGTGTATAAACAAAATCTGTATTTATACTAAACTGAATTAGCTGAATTAGAACTGCTTGATTAAACTGAATACCTTGAAATAGAAATGTTTTTCACAATTAAACTGTACTTACATTTAAACTGCGTGCTTATGCTAAACTGAATTGTTTGAAATTGAACAGCTTTTGACATTGAAACTGTACTTACACTAAACTGAATTGTTATATTTAGAACTGTTTTGAGATTTTACTGTGTAAACAAAATCTGTACTTGCGCTAAACTGAATTAGATGAATTAGAACTGTTTGAATAAACTGAATAGTTTGAAATAGAAATGTTTTTGACAATTAAACTGTGTACTCATTCTAAACTGAATTGTTTGAAATAGAACTGATTATTTACATTAAAATGGATTTGGCATAAAATAACCTACAAAGGTTGATATGCCATAAAAACCCAACCAACCAACATTTGATTTAATTGAATGTCGGTTCTTCCGATTGTAATCACATAAATTTTTCTTCATTGCTTCATAAGAGGTTGTAGCCCAAAATAAATCAGTGATTTTATTTTCTCTTCCATCTTCTTTGTTGTCCTTGATTTTTTTTCCTCTGGCATGGACAATAAAACATCTTATCCAAGTTTCTAAAAAGTCTGTTTCTTGTAAGTAAGTAAAATAAAGTTGACAACCATAGTCGAGGGCAACCAGAAGGCTCCCTTTTGAATAGCTACTACACCAAGGTGTAGTGGAGGGTGCTGCTCCTTTCCCAGGATTGCTCCACTTTACTCTTGATACGTATCTTATATTGCTGAGATTTAAGCAAGGAGGTATCAAGTACCATTTTTAAAGTCTTTGGCATGATGCGACCTGGGACTGAACCGAAGTCTCCCGGTCCATTGGCGAACACTCTAACCATTAGGCCAGGTGCAATAAATATCCTATGGATCCTATCAGGGATACCATATTGTTACGATGTAACCAAGTAATTCATTCTGTTTTAAGTGTGTAGTTCAATATTCCTCTTTTTCTATATCTTCTAATACCCTTGGGAAAGGTATGAATCCAATTATTCTCCCTCCAGCTATGGGTAAATAGTAGGACAGACTAGGTTCTTCAGCCTTGGTGAGGCAGCTAGTCTAGGAGAAGGAAAACTCTGAATTCAAACCTGTTAAACTCCGCTTAAAAATTGACCTTGTGTCATATCCTGCCCGAGCGGAGGGGTTGGTAAATATGATAAATATGATATCTTCTATTTCCCTCGAAGTATGACTATATATCTATCCTATTTCTTCATACACAAATTGCATACAGCCACTGTCCAATATCACTACAATAGCAAAATAAAGATCAAACATATAAGATCCTCTATATTTTATTCAGCCAATAATGCAGTTATAAAAAAAATCACTCAGAGAAAACTATCTTTTTTTGGGTAATTGTATTCATGTAAATCAAATTAGTTTGAACTGAGAAAACAATGTTTTGCTTGGTTAATAAGAAGAAATAATATCTATTTTAAAGACTGAAAGAAAAATGTCTTTACTTTTACGTTCTGTGCCATTTGGGGATGCAAATATCCATGAAAGGAACACTGAAATGTTCTTCTGAGTTCAAAAAAATCACTTATCTCTCTTGATTGCTTATTTCTTTTGCTTTTTTACATTTAACTTTAGGAACATGAACTATTGTCTTCTATTTATTTTTATTAATCAATGTGTTGGAAAGTGTACAATTTTGTTGCACCACACCGAGAAATACTTGATTGACAAAAATCATTCACATCTTCAAGAGAACTTTTTAAATCTCTTGATAAAGGACATTAGCAATTTGTGGAGAACTACATTCTTAGATAAATATTTGCTATATAATTTTTACCATTTTATGTAGAAATAAAAACAAAATTTCAAATCCAGATTTGCAAGTTGGAATGATCCTCTACACTAGAATGATTGGTACAACAAAATATTTGGACTTCTTTTTGATTTCTACAAAAAGTCAGTATTGCATTTCTTATAGAAAAAAAACAAACATTGAATACAGCTTCAAAATATTAAAGCAATTAAGATAAATTTTTATTTTCATGAATTGTTATCATATCAGTGTAAGCTGAAATACATTTTTTAAAAATGAGAGAATATTGAAGAGAACTGTTTTCATGTTTGTAAGTTTTATTTGAGAAAAATATTAATTACTATTCAACTTGATTGGCACTTTTTCTCTCGAAAATGACTGACCCTCAATACTTAAGGAGAAATTAGACCAGAAGAATCATCAAAAATTTGAAGGTTAATTTCTACGATCAAATTCTATTAATCTCATGATTAATCTTTTTATTTAAAAAACTCATACAGTAATTTGCCCCAAAATGAGTTTGTTCTTAGTTTTATCATTCTTCATTCGATAAACATTGTTTCAGTTATGTTTCTGAGTTTAATGGCATATCAACCTTTTTTGATTATTGGAAGTCAAAGTTATCTTTGTAGAGAAACAGCAGTGATATTACTTAACCTAAAGTTGGTGAGGGGATAAGATATATATACATACAATGTTTATATATATATATATATATATATATATATATATATATATATATATATATATAACCAGGCCATTGGCCGAATGGTCTGGGAGACCGGGGTTCAATCCCTGGTCAAGTAATACCAAAGACTCAAAACATGATACTTGATTCCGCCTTGCTTAACACTCAGCATTATAAGGTACGGATCAAGGGTAAAGTGGAGCGATCCAGGGAATGGAGTCACCCTCCCATACACCTTGGTATGGTAGCTATTGAAAAGGGAAACTTCGGGTCACTCTCGGCTAAGGTTGGCAACTTTATATATATATGTGTGTGGAGAAAAATTGACAGATTCTTTTCCATTATTTACTTCCTTATATATATATATATATATACGGGGGGGGGGGGTCATGGTAATCTTTTGTGTTTACACTTAGAAACAAATTCGATGTACTATAGGAGAAGACAGAAACACATATCCGAATGACGAATATGAAAATTTCGTCAATGCCCACTTAGCGGCAGCGTAATACATACCAACTAAGCAAAGAACTAAACCTAGAGTCCCATGGGAGACATTAGCGATTAGAGAAAGGCGTACAGACGTGAAAACTGCCTCCAAATACAATAGGAAGTACCCAACCAATACCAATGCCCAGAAACTTAAAAAGGCACCAAATGAATTAGCCAACATATCCCTAAAAGAACTAACAGAATACATACAGTTGAACATAGACAATCGCATGGCAGACGGTAAACGAAGTGAGCAGAAGGTAGAGGACTGCAAAAGTTAAACTGAAAGCTACTAGACAAGATCGAACACACCTGTGAAAACAGCATAAATGAAAAGCAGTTTCTTCCAAGCAGCAGTCATGTCGATAATGCTGTATGGATGCACTACATGGACGCTAACAAAACGTATGGAGAAAAAACTTGACGGCAACTACACAAGAGTGCTGTGAGCAATATTGAACAAGTTTTGAAGGCAGCACCCCAAAAAATAGCAGCTGCGCGGCCACTTATCATCCATCACGAAAACTATCCAAGTTAGACAAACCAGACATGCGGAACATTGCTGGAGAAGTAGAGACGAGCTCATAAGTAACGTACTCCAGTGGACACATTCACATGGCCGAGCAAAGGCAGGACGACCACCTAGAACCTAAATATAACAGGCCAGTGCCAATACAGGATGAAGCCTGGAGGACCTCCCGGGAGCGATGGACGATAAAGAAGGGTGGCGAGGAAGGGTCAGGGATATCTGTGCTGATAACACGACATCATGATGATATATATATATATATATTCATGAGTGTGTGTGCATATAATGTTTATATATATATATATTGTGATGGATACCGGACAGGAACCTACCCACATTCCTATCAAAATCATATATATATAAGCATGTAACTTAAAAAAAAAAAATACTAAAGCACAGATAGACTACATTTTTATAAACAAGGAATGGAATAATAGCGCATTGAATGGCAAGGCTTACTCCTCATTCGAGGGTGTGTCCTCCGATCACCGAATTGTCACGGCAAAAATACGACTGAGCCTACGAAAGAATGCGATCCGAACGACGACCACCGTACACTGACTGAACCCTGCTCAAGAACAGGGATATTACAGATAAATATACGTTAGCACTAAGAAACAAATTCGATGCACCACAGAAGACAGAAACACATACTCCGAATGACTAATATGAGAATTTCGTCGACGCCTATTTAGAAGTAGCAGCGGAATATATACCAACTAAACAAATAACTAAATCTAGAGTCCCATGGGAGACATTAGCGGTTAGAGAAAAGCGTACAGGCGTGAAAACTGTCTCCAAATACAATAGGAAGTACCCAACCAATGCCCATGCCCTGAAACTTACAAAGGCACCAAATGAATTAGTCAACATATACCTAAAAGAACAAAGAGAATACATACAAAATCAGATCGATAAGATTAGAGACTCGGTTGAAGGTTTACAATCTAGGATTGCATGGAAAACTATAAACGAAGTAAGCAGAAGGAAGAGGACTGCAACAGCCAAACTGAAAGCTACCAGCCAGCAAGATCGAACACACCTGTAGAAACAGTATTTTGAGATTTTACTCGGAAACCCCCTGAAAGTAACACATGAAACAATCACGAGAATTATAAGTAAACAAATAGACATCAAACTAGGACTGTTCACTCAAGAAGAACTCGACTAGGTACTGAGAAAAATTAAAAATAGAAAAGCAGCTGGGCTTTATGAAATACTCCCAGAAGTATGGAAGACCAGACAATTCGACGAAATATTGCTCTGACACTGTAATGCCGTATTTAATCAGAACCCAATAGACAGATGGACGAAGGGATGTATCCTCTCCTTCCCTAAAAAGGGCGACCTCGGATTAGCCAAGAACTACCGAGGTATAACCCTTATATCCATTGTGGCCAAGATATACAATGCTCTGTTACGCAACCGCGTAGAACCTAAAATCGACAACATTCTAAGGAAAAACCAAAATGGCTTCCGAAGAAATAGATCTACGACGTCACAAATTTTGACTATCCGTCGAATTCTTGAAGGTGTACATGTAAAAAACCTAAAGGCAACAATATTATTTGTCGACTTTACCAAGGCCTTTGACTCCATTCACAGTGGGGAGATGGACCAAATACTACTCGCCTACGGCCTACCAAAAGAAACCGTTGCAGCAAAAATGATGCTCTATAGAAACACAAAAGTAAAAGTCAGTTCTCCGGATGGAGACACAGACTACTTCGACATTGTTGCATGTGTACTGCAAAGAGATACATTAGCCCCATACCTCTTTATCATCTGTCGAGACTACGTGCTTATCTATCGATAAAATCAAAGAAAACGGTTTCAAGCTAACAAAAGAAAGAAGCAGCAGGTACCCTGCAAAAACAATTACCGACGCCGACTACGCCGATCATAGCGCTTCTGACAAATACACCCGCCCAAAGCCGAAACCCTGCTACATAGTCTGGAACGAGCCGCTGCAGGCATAGACCTCCATGTCAATGCACACAAGACAGAATATATGTGCTTTAATCAAACAGGTGACATCTCCACACTAAACGGTCGCTCTCTGAATCTAGTTGACAAATTCACCAACCTAGGAAGCAGTGTCTCATCAACCGAGACAGACACCGGCACGCGACTAGCAAAGGCATGGACTGCTATCGATTGGCTATCGGTCATATGGAAGTCAGATCAGACTGATAAAATGAAAAGCAGTTTCTTCGAAGCAGCAGTCGTGTCGATACTGCTGTATGGATGCACTACATGGACGCTAACAAAACGTATGGAGAAAAAGCTTGACGGCAATTACACAAGAATGCTGCGAGTAATGTTGAACAAGCCCTGAAGGCAGCCCCCCCCCCAAACAGCAGCTGTACGGCCACTCATCATCCATCACGAAAACTATCAAAATTAGACGAACCAGATATTGCGAGACACTGCTGGAGAAGTAGGGACGAGCTCATAAGTGATGTACTCCTGTGGACCCCTTCACATGGCCGACAAAGGCAGGACGACCACCTAGAACCTACATACAGCAGCTCTGTGCCAAAACTGAAGATCTTCCGGAAGCAATGGACGATAGGGATGGGTGACGAGAAAGGGTTTGAGATATCTATGCTGATGGCGCAATATGATGATGATGTTGTATGTATGTATTCAGGAGTTTCCTCTTCCACTGTCATTCCAGTGCACAAACGAGTTTACTTCATGAGTTTATTAGCTTTGTACTTTTCCTTGTGCTTGACTTTGTTTTACTTGTCGACTTTTATCACCCCACCGCTTTTCTTTCTCTTTATAATTTTTCTTGAGTTTACTGGAGGGTCATGTTTTGGTAAGCAGCAACACATCTTCTCATTTGAATCCATTTTTAGCTATGATCCTTTCGAGGAAAAATTATTGCCTGGTCAAAAACGGTTGTCATTCCTACAATTTCTATATCCCTGATTGGCTATTTTTATCCAATCAGAATTGTTCTCTTACTTTTAATTGTATTGATGGTTCAGTTCTTTTGGCTCCTGCAGCTATCTAACTGTGTAGCTACATATATATATATATATATATATATATATATTACTGCGTGGTTATATATATATATATATATATATATATATATATATCTGTGCAGTAAGATATATATATATTGAGGGAGAGAGATTAGAACAATCAAAAACATTATTTTGATGAGAAAGAAAACGTGTAGAAGTATATTCTTATTGTCGAAGTGGGGAGAGAAAAAGAAAGGAAGTGATTTTGATGTCTCTGAAAAATGTCAATGAAATCAGCAAGTGAGTTCAATTCAGAGATCAAAGCTGATCATCACATTCCCGTGGGCTGTCAGGGAAATGAGAAAATTCTGAATAACATTTTTTTAAAATTCAAATGTGGAAAATTTTGGATAAACTCTTATGATTTGATATTTACTGACATCATCAGGAGAAGAGAAAAAGACCTGCCCTCCTTTTTGGGTGGAAGTGAGAGGAAACCAAGTACTGAAAGTGGAAGGAGCAAAATTAATTAAATAATAGAACCCATGTAGGGTGGTGGTGAGAGGAAATTGAGTATTGAAGGTACAGCAAGTGGAAAGGGATGAAATTAATTATTGAAATCCAAATTAGGAGAAAATTGATATTGTTTATTGCTTCGCTGACCACCATTCCTTGAATGAGAGAAAGAGCATGTTAAATGAGTTGCACATGAATTAGCTAACGGACTTCTTGATACTCTATGTCTTGGCCTTTTACCAGAATTCCTAACATCGAGAGAAGCTGAGAGCCAAAGACCGAGAAAGGTGAACTTAACTGCAACTTAAGATTGCCAAATACCTGACTGTAGAAAGTAAGAAGAAAAAAGCCTAAGAGTTACGTAATAATTTCAGAGGCCTTGAGCCTAACTTTGAATGCCAAGAAATTACCCGACTTGATTCATGAATTAAGTCTCTGTCTATCACTACCAACATCTGGGAAGGGTGAATGTATGTACCATTTTAAAGACACTTTTTTAAACTAAATATTATTATCATTCCAAAGCCTTGTCTGGTTCTCTATTTTTTCAAGACCGACTTTTTTGTTCAACTTTCTTAATCTTGCAGTCTACTCCATCCACTCATTGACTAGTGACTCTGATTAGTGAATGATCAGCTCTCTGGATCAAAAACCCCAACTTTGGCAGATAAGCAGATTGATCATGTCAAGCAAAATGGTCTGTAGATTAAAAGTGGAATCACCCCAGTGTTTGGGGAAGGCAGGTGTACTGCCATATTTTACTTTCAGTTTTATTTATTCATTTTATAGTATATCTATGTAATTAGACATATATGGGTACAAATAATACACTTTGATCATTGAGTATTGTGCCAAGAAGTAACACTTTGAACTAAGGAAGGAGACACTCACCTAAACAGTAGTTATGAAAAAAAAGAAAAAAAAACAGATAAAGTTAAACTCGTCATTAAAAAGGTAAATTATTGTCGAAATCAAATTTTAAAATTAATCTTAAATCCTATATAGAAATTATATTAACTTCTATTCATTAAAAATATGCATGTTTCCCTGCCATTATTGTCCCACTCAGATTTTTAACTTAATCTCAACTCTTATACAGAAATTATATTAACTCCTATTCAATGTAAATATGCAAGGTTCCCATCCATTATTCTCATACACAAATTAAAATTTAATCTTAAATCCTATATAGAATTTATATTAACATCTGTTCATTGGAAATATGCACGTTTCCCTGCCATTATTTTCATAGTCAAATTTTAAACCTAATCTTAAATCCAATAAAGGAATTATATTAACATCTGTTCATTGGAAATATGCACGTTTCCCTGCCATTATTTTCATAGTCAAATTTTAAACCTAATCTTAAATCCAATAAAGGAATTATATTAACATCTGTTCATTGGAAATATGCAAGTTTCCCAAACATTATTGGTTTACTTAAATTGTTAACTAGATCTTAAATCCTATATAGAAATTATACTTGTTTCTATTAATTAGAAATATGAAAATTTCCCAGTCATTATTGTCATTCACAAATTTTAAACCTTATCATAAATCTTATGTAGAATTTTATATTAACATCTATTCATTGGAAATACGCAAGTTTCCGAGCGTTTATTGTCATACTCAAATTTTAAACTTAATCTAAAAACTTATATAGAATTTATAATATCTTCTACTCATTTGAAATATGCAAGTTTCCCAGCCATTAAAGTCCTCTTCAAATTTTCAAGTTCATCGTAAATCTTATATAGATATTCCATTAAATTATTTTGATTGGAAATATGCAAGTTTGGTGGCAATTATAGTCATAGTTAAATTTTAAACTTAATCTTAAACCCTATTTAGGAATTAAATTAGCATTTATTCATTGGATATATAGGTTTCCCAGTCATTTTTGTCATACATATATTTTAAACATAATCTTAAACCCAACATAGAAATTATATTAATTTCTATTCATTGGAAATATGCAATTTTCCCAGCCATTATTGCCATTGCCAAATTTGAAACTTAATCCTATATAGAAATTATATTAACTTCTATTCATTGGATATATGCAAGTTTCTTCGCGATTATTGTTATACTCAAATTTTAAACATAATCTTATATCTTTTATAGATATTCTATTAACTTCTTTTCATTGGAAATATGCAAGATACCTGGCAGTTATTGTTATAGTCAAATTTTAAACTTAATCTTAAATCCTCTAAAGAATTCATATTAACTTCTAGTCATTAGAAACATGCAATTTATCAGCCATTATTGTCATAGACAAATTTTAAACTTAATCTTAAATCCTATATAGAAATCATATACACTTCTATTCATTGTAGATATGCAAGTTTCTTAGCTATGCAACACACCAATGGGCATACACATTTCTGGTTTAATAATCATCAAAAATTTAATCACTGACCCATGTTCAGATCCTAGATGAATCTATTTCCATTTCTTTTTGAAAAACATGAAAATATCGGTTTTCTCATTTTGCAATGGGTATATAGTAGAGTAGACTTGGTTCCTGAGTCTTAGCAAAGAAACCAGTCGAGAAGAAGGAAAAATTAAAACCAACTGTACTCTACTTAAAATAGACCTGAGGTCACATCCTGGTCATGGCTGTATACTTATTAGGTAAATATATACACATCTCTTTGGCTGTGTACTTTGCTATATCTATATCCATATATGAAAGCTTTTTGCATTTCACATCGCACTGATACCTTTGGGAAAAATATGCATCCAACTATTCTCCCACTAGTAAATATTAGGGCAGATTGGGCTCTTTAACTTTTGTATGGTAACTAGTCTCAAAGCCAGAAAATTTTGAATTCAAACCTGTTAAACTCTATTTTTAAAAAAATGATCTTGTGTCACACCCTGCTTGTGAGGAGAAGTTGGTAAATAAATATGTGTGTTTGTGTTTTTATCTGATGTAATCGTTATCTTTGGTAGAAATGGACACAGTGATCCAATTTCAAATCCTAGATGAGACTGTTTGCTTTTCGCATAGCACTAATACTCTTAGGAAAGGTCAGCTATATTCCCTCCAGCTACTTCTGCTATTCTCCCTCCTGATATTAGAAAATATTCGGGTAGATTGGGTTGTTTAAACTTGGTATGATAACCAGTCAAAGAGAAGGAAAGCTCATTTTAAAGATTAACCCTGTGTTGCATCCTGTTCAAGCAGAGGGGTTGGGTAAATGCAATATATGCGCGCGCGTGTGTGTGTGTGTGCATGTATGGATCAGAGAGTGTGAGTGGCCACAGAAGAGGCTCCATTACCATTTTATCAATGGGATCGTGGCTGTGAGCAATTTGATACAAATGGTTGAAAATATTTCACCAAAGGTATATGGATGTATATTATGTGAGTGCATGTATGGACCAGAGTGTCCACAAATGAATTCAGTTATCATGACAAAATTAATTTATTAACTAAGAATGTGTTTGTGGACACTGAGAGAAAGAGAAAGGAAACAATAAATGAAAGAAAAAGATTCTTCTTTATCTGTTTTTCTCTCCGACTTCTCATTAAATTATATTTCTCATTGAGTAAAAGTGATTTTTTCTTTCTTTTCTTTTTTCTTTCTTTTCTCATGTTTCTTTCGAGAATTCTTTCCTTCTATTTGATTAAAAATGTGTATTTATAGTAAATAAATTAATTTCTCCTGTGGAAAATCTCCAAAAAGATTTGTACAGTTATTTGAAGAATATAATGACATTATTGTTTCTTTTGGAAACATCAGAAATGGTCACCCATTTTACTTCTTCTTAGCATGAAAAAAAAAGTCTTTTTTTCGTTTATTAATTTATTTTTCTTTTAAGTTAGCACAAAGTTCAGAAGGCAGTAAACTAGAAAAGAAACAATTATTAGCAGATTTGGTCTTAAAATATTTTCCATGTATTAAAAAAAGTGAGTAATGAAAATATTTGCTAATAAAGGCAACTAGAGACATAATTTATTGTTTGGTTATAAAGTTTCTTAAATTATACCATGAATTAACCTGACACTTGGAACATCGTTTTTGTTTTTGTTTTTCTCAAGTTAGAAATTGGTTTGTTTTTGCTCTTCTTATTTAATTGTCAGTCAAGCCAAAAGCAAAATATTTGAATCCTTAAGAATAGTTTTGCAGCAAAGTGAAAACAGTTTGCTAACTTAGAACAGCAACAAGTTGTGCAGGCTGTTTCTTCACTGCTCTCTCCGTCTCTCTGTCTCACTCGCTAATTTTATTTTGCAGACTTCAGTTAAGTCTAATTAAAATTGTTCATTTGTATATTTTCACTTGAATACTTATTTAAATAATCAGAAATCAACGTAATATCTTCAATATCCACAAAGTCCACAATTCACAACTTTTATTTTTTAAAAACCGATCATATCATTAATGTCTTTAGCATTGCACAGATTCTTATAAGGATTAAAAAAAAGATTCAAGGTTACTCTGTTTATTAGTCACAAGATGATACCCATCATATTCTTTATAAACTTTATATTTCTTTCTATAATGATGTTTTTTTAGCCGTGTTTAATTATCAACATACATAACAAATGGATATCTTATTTACAGTGACTTGAAATCTTTCACTTCTATGGTAGGTAATTTTCACAGCCTTAACATAGAATTTACATGCTCAAAATGTAAAATGGATCTTTACGCAAAGCACAAAAAGTGTGGCATGAATATCATAGCTTGAATTTAACAAAATATCCTGAATTTCATTTTTTTGAAATAGAATATATTGCTCAATATAGAATTCTCGAGTTCATTGTTAATAAATAAAGGTTGTTTTTTTTGTTATCTGTATCGGTTTGGTACTTTACAAATTTCGTTCTGTTGTTTTTTTATTTCAGGAAACTTTAAAGATAATGTAAAACGTTTTACTTGTCTATTTTTCTTCTTCCAAGTGAAATAAATTTCTGATGCCAACTGGAAAAAATATAATCACCAAAAATACAATTACCAATAATACAAAATTCATTCCAAATGTTATTCATAGCCTGTTTCCATTCATAAAAAAATTCTTTAAAGTATTTGTCATACTTTTCATTTTATATTGTAAAAATGTTTTAAAATACCAATTATTGAATCGTGTAATCTTTAAGTTATTTAAAAATGTTAGCTTGAAAGAAGCTATATATATATATATATATATATATATATATATATATGTGTGTGTGTGTGTGTGTGTGTGTGTGTGTGTATTATTTGTACAAATTCATATATATATATATATATAAATATGGAAGTAAATAAGGGATTGTAATCCGAAAATATATAAAGAAAAATTGATAACAAGGTAATCCAAGTAGAAGAAGAGATTTATTGAAAAGCAAAGTCGACACTACAGCGTTGTGGTTCTAATGAACCATCATCCGGACTATGGGGGATGTTAAATCAATGATGCATGTGTAAAAAGTGCAAAATATAAAAACCTAGGGAAAATTTGTATAACAAGAAAAAGTTGGCCGTTTATGACAAGAAAAAGTTAGCTGTTTGATAAATGAATCAGCGTTTGTTGTTTTGAATTACGCCATTTGACGTAAATTATATACGTCTGTACCTTGAAACTTCTATTCGTGATTCAAAATTTTCCAAGACACAAACATTTGAAAAAGCCAGACTTATAGGATTAGAACTTCGTCGAAAACAAGGTATGATTCGAAATCTTTTTCGATAAATAAACGGAACATAAAAAGAACAAACGCTGATTCATTTATCAAACAGCTAACTTTTTCTTGTCATAAACTGCCAACTTTTTCTTGTTATACAAATTTTCCCTGGTTTTTTATATTTTGCACTTTTTATTCATCCATTGTTGATTTAATATCACTAATATCATCCCTCATAACTCTGATGATGGTCCATTAGAACCGAAAAAATGTAGCTGTGCACTCACAGTTTTAGATACTTGGAAATATCTTTAGGAAAATAGAAAGTTAATTCTGATTGATTAGAACAATTCTAAAGGTTTTATAGAATAAAGTATTTAATTGTTTCGAATACAAAATTCTTATTTAAAGGATAAGTCATAACAATGATACCCGGTTGTAGATGAACCTATCTTTTATCAAATTCTTCAATATTTTTACTCTGTCCGATAGATTTTAACAGCATGTCAACCCATCTTGGGTTATTTTATGCCTAGGGGTTAGAGAATCGATATTTACATGGATTTCTATCTAACACCAATAATTAACGAGTGATTTGATGACTTCAAGTAACTAATAATAATAATCCTTTTCAAGTTTACCATAATATTAGTAATTCTATCCGTCTGCTTCTTTTTATCTATGAAGTACAAAATCAATTATGCATAAATTATGCATAACTTTGCTACAAGGTAAGTAAACGGCTCATTGGTCAAGTGGCTGGTGTTCGACAATGGTCTGGGAGACCGGGGTTCAATCCCAGGTCGAGTCATACCAAAGACTTAAAAAATGGTACTTGATACCTCCTTGGAAAAGGAGTAGCACCCTCCCCTACGCCTCAGTGTAGTAGCTACTGAAAAGGGAGTCTTCGGGTCGCCCTAGACTACAGTCGCCAACTTTGGTACAAGGCCACAAGGGAAGGCGATTACTATCCTAACTTTTACTAGTTCCGTTTACTGACTCAAAACATACTATGACATTCCTTTCACCATAATGTCACATCAATTTTGAAAATCTTTCGAGCTAGAGACACCAAAACAAATAAGCTATATTATGAGTATCTAACTTAATTTCCTATTTACAGAAATTATGAGAGAGAAGGGAAATAATTTTTTAAAATTTATTTACAAGGAAAAGAAATCCTCATCGAAATGTAAACTAATAAAATGAATATATATACGAGTACAATTTGTCAATTTGTATATACAATGTGTAAAATCGTTACTACTAACATTGAGTAACATCACAGAGAAACTAGTTTACCGGTTGAAAAGATGCAAAAGAAATTCTTCCGAAGAACTAAAAGAAATAATATAAGACCTTCTACAGTTACAGTCCCTAAACCATCCCTTTATGAGAGAGTTTGTGTGATTGGTTATAGCCATTGTCGGCAACCAATTGGGACACTCTAGACCTGTATCATTAGGCTTAATTTTGCCGCCTAATTTCAGATAACAAGAGTAAATCTCCCTCTCTATTTGCTGCAACCGTCATACAATTATGACGTATTCTAGACGCTAGTTACTATAAGAACCACTGACTACGTTAAAGTCAAACTACAAGAGGAGCAGATATACTTAACTCAATAAGATAGGTTACGCAAGCACAATTATTTTACAACCTACATATTACATATCAATAACACATGTATACAGTAACCTACGCATTATATTACATTTATATATGATTAACACATTTATAACAAATAATTACATGTCTTGTTAATACACTGTTTTGTTAAAAAGCTTCGGGCCCTGTTTTTTTTTTTTTTTCTGCTGCCTTTATCCTTATTTTGTCCAAGTATTCGTTACAGAACTCGAACCTCTGTCATCTAATGGGGGAAAAAAAGGAGTAAAAATAAAAAGTGAGTACAAAAATAGATAAATGAATAAATAAAAATGGAGCCAATGAGCTTACATAATCGGGCTTTTTTAAAAAAATAAAAAAAGCAAAAAGCAAGTCTCACTTGCCTGGGATGGATTTTCAAAGAACCTACAATCATTGATTGATCTGCAATATGAATTCAAGGTTAGTTCCTTTCGCTTGACAAAAAGCGAAACTTTCACCCATCTTTCATAGAATTCTAGACGTAATTTTATTTTTGATCTGGTGTTTGTGAAAAACCACCAGTGTCTGAAATGAGTGTTGTGGAGCCGATAAGCACGTTGACACCGCAAATGATTTATAAGGTTAAGCGTGCGAGTAATGACAGCCAAAGGGCAATGAAGGAAACAAAAGCGAGGTAACAATATAACAAAGATGATAGTTTATTTGTCGTGTTTACAAGGGCTTATGTAAAGTTCGTAATTGTTGTTGGTGTCTTCAGGTAGATGGTTGGTGTCGGTAGCTGGTATGGTCGAAGTCGTAGAGAGGCAGCTAGATGATCAAAGGGAGTAGCAGGTGTTGGTTGAAGCCGAAGAGGGCGGCTAGATGATCGAAGCGAGTAGCTGGTGTTGGTCGAAGTCGAAGTTGATTGTACCAAAATGGTCGTGCCTTTGCTGTGCTAAGGCACTCGAACGGACGAGGGAACCGACAGCTAAAGCTAACCCGTGCTAAAGCTAACCCGCGCTGTGCTGCCGTGCAAGCGGACAAGGAAACCGACAGCTAAATCTAACCCGTACTTTAACGCTGCGCAGCCGTGCTAACCTATCGAGCAAACGGACCAGGAAACCGCGGCTAAGATTTGCAGTATCTTAGCGCTGCGCAGACAGGGGACCGATAGTTAAAACTAACCCGTGCTTTAGCGCTGCGCAGCTAAGCAGACGAGCGGACAACGGACCGACCGAATGGTTAAGACCGGATGGTCTTAGAGTCCTCTTCGTGTGTGCCACCTGGCCATCTGCTTCGACGAGTCCGTAAGGACCGTCAGAGATACTCCGACCCGCAGAAGGAAACCTCTAATGGCCCTTAAAAGGACCTTTTGGCATATCTAGGAGATGGAAGGCGAATACGACCTCGAGCTGCGGGATTCGGCTTCGGAAGTAATGCCAATGCGACCACGAGACGTGGGACTCAGCCTTGGAAATAAAACGAATGCGACCACGAGATGTGGGACTCAGCCTTGGAAATAAAACGAATGCGACCACGAGATGTGGGACTCAGCCTTGGAAATAAAACGAATGCGACCACGAGATGTGGGACTCAGCCTTGGAAGTAAGGCAAATGTGACCACGAGATGTAGGATTCAGCCTTGAGAGCTTCGCTGTAAAAAGCGTGCCTCCGACCGTCAAAAAAAGGCTTATTGATATCCAGCAGGAGTAACAGGGGTGCCTAAGCATAAAGTTCATCTTTTAAAAAATAGGAGCGGAAGTACAGTTCTTCTTTAGCTAGGGATAGGTTTCGGAAGATAATCCACTTTATTTTGATTGAGTTATTTTTGACGGAGGAGCCCTATTAAAGATGTAAATGTTATTTATTCCCTTTTTTTCTTTTAGCTGTAACGGCTGGTCAGCGTTATATAAGGTTTTACATCCGGTCGTTGCCGGATGTAATGTTTAAGTTTTGAGTCATCCGGTTTGTTTACGTTTTTAGGGAGGTCATGATATGAGAAAGAATCGTCTTCTTCAAATCATTTCTTGACGCGTCGTCCAAATCATGACTCTCATAATGCCGAGTAAGCGTAGAAACACATAGTGTTCCTTCATTGAGAATTGGCTTCCAGGACGAAAAACCTCTCATGCAGTTTGCGAACCCTAAAGCCTCCAAGAACCTTTCACAATAACCAGGTAATGAACGAAAACATGCGCAACCGAGATTCCTCCATATCACATCACCAAACGCTTCTGGTGAAGTTACCAATTGAGCTAAGAAAAGCTTGTTGCTAATCTAGAGTGCGTTTTGAATCAATCACCAAGTGTGATATCTCATTGTTATGAGATACTTTATGCCGTGAGTCCACAGCCATAACGTGCATTCCTTTTCTTTCGTCACATTGAGCTCCTCTATTAAGTCATCTCAAACGGCCCCCACACAAATGAAATATAATGTCTTACCTGATAACGACCAGCAGTTAGAGATATCAATCTGCAACCGAGAAAAAACTCTTAAAGCATGCCGACATTGGGGATGGAAGGAGTACTTGTTTCTGGGCCATCGGCAAGTCTCACCATCATCCGGGTGCACGCTTCTCAAAGTTGAGCAAGCTTTTGTGGCATCTTCCTTCTATAATTTGTCACTCATCAAGTTGTGCACACATCCAACCAAAGAAACTGAGGCACAACGTGTGCCATCGTGTCTCCATATTAGGTACATCAAGACCCACCTTCGGAAGAGTGACAGTAACTGATCTCACGACACATCAGTTAGCCTCAAAAGTACCGTAACAAAGCTCTCTCTAGTTTAACAGAAATGGCACACAGAAAAGGAAGCACAGACAGTCGGTAAAGGACGAGAGGGTAGATATGTGACCAACACATCTTTACTCTGTCTTTAAGAGGAGCCTCCTCCTTCACCAAACACTGACTGTGGCAACGACCTTTTCCAGTACCCTCGACCAATTTTTCTTCTGATAGAGAGTGGGACCGAAACAGACGCTGAGTATCTTGCATGGACCAACTGTCCAACTGAAGGGACAAGGAGGGGCACAAACCTTCCCCGAATCCGACTGCAAACCCACCAATTTGACACACCATCATACATTACGCTTTCTTTCTGACTTTATCGACCTCGGCACTGCTTGTTACAAGCACACTAAAGTCGTTAGCATAAACAGAATACTTATTCGTGCTGGTTTCACCAGGTTGTGCAAAGACCGAATTCGTCCCTTTTTTTGCGAACAAAAAGCTCTAACGCTAGAACGTATACCATGGGCGAGAGAAGACAATCCTGACGAATTGACCGAGACAAAGTGAAGGGTTTCGATGTTAACCCATTCACCGCCATGATTCTGAGTGACACATACAAAAAGTACAAGGATCATTAAATAAGTTTCCAGACTTTTTTCGTATGGGCACTTTTATTGATAGTACACACATGAAACTCTAGTCCCCATCGAAGTAATCTCCTCTGGCTGCAATGCACTTGTTGTACCATTCCAACAACCTCTGGAAGGCCCCATGGAAGTCCTCTTGTGTGAGCATGTCAATGACCTTCGTCACGGCCTCTTTCATCTCCTCAATTGTCTCTGAGCTTAGGAAATAAGCAAAAGTTACTGGGACCAAGATCTGGACTATAGGGAGGCTGAGGAACTGTCTTGATGCCCATCTTGGTCAAATAGTCTATGACAAGGATGGAGTTGTGGACTGGTGCATTGTCCTGGTGGAAATGCCACTGACTCGATTTGAAGAGTGCTGGCCTCTTCTGACGGAATCTTTTCCTGAACTTCCTTAAAACCTCAACATAGTAACACTAATCCTAACCCTTTGGACCATCAACTCTGGTGTATTGACTTCATTACGCCTCCCACACCTCTCATCATCCCTCACAAACTCCGTGCCTTCCTTGAATCTCTTATGCCACTCAAAAACTGATGCTTGATTCATGCAAGATGGTCAAAAAGCAGTTTGAAGCATTCCATATGTTTCTGTGGCATTTTTCCAAGTTTAAAACAGAATTTTATAGCATATCGTTCTTCTAAAGTGTCCTCACGTTCAGAGTGCATTTTTGAAATTCACCAGCTGTGACAATCAGGCTTTAGTAGGGTGTATTCCAATTGCTGCTGTAGCTGTTCATTTGAACATGAAATCATAAAAATTGGTCAGTCATCTCATAAGATGTAAAGCAATAACATACTGAATTTTCAAGAGTCTACGACAATTTTAAATGCTTGTACAAAAAAGTCTGGAAACCTATTGAATGCTCCACGTAAATCCAGCTGCGAAAATTCATTCCATATTCCACCACAGACAAAACAGACTTTAAGAAATCATAGTCAACCCTATTGATGGCCTTGGACTGATTTAAATTGATTAGCACGCATTACCGTCAACTTTTATATGATTGTGCCAACCAAATTAAGACTGACATGGATAGTTCTACTCTGAACAACAGAAGATTGCCCAGGAGTGATTAGACTAGGCATGGCATCTTCTACCTTGTTCGCCATATCTATTCTAGATTTCAACACTCTTTTCATCATAGTCTGTCTAGCCTGAATCTTTAATTTTAGTCAGCTGCAAAGAACTTAATTCTATCCTTAATCTTTATTCAATAACTATTCCCCATTATGACACCCGTCAGCTCCTGCTTTGATATAAGGTCTTGTTAGTTTTAAAAATATTACTCATCCAACAAGGATGCGCTGAAAATGCGTAATAAGACATACTAACCTTTGCTTTATCCAGTTCAATTTTATTCAGACAAGTCTGTATTCACAATTCTTAAAGGATTCAAAACTTTGACCACCTAAAAGATTTAAGTCGACTCTCCTAATTAACACACGGTCTGGGTAGCTAAAAAGCTGACTCGAGTCTATTATACTCTACCTGTATGTTTCTCTAGAAGTTATCAACGAGATCTAGTCCCTCTACAAACTCTCGGAAATATTTTGCATTCATGTTGTTAGGGGTCAAGGGATCAAGGACGACATTCCAATCTCCTGCTAAAATTCGATGACGTCACAAAGAGCTAGATACGCCGAAAAAGTCGGGAAGCTCTCACTGTTGACCCACTAACCCCCCCCCCAAGGAAAGGAAATGCTTTGTTCTTTATTGTAACATTTAACACAAAGTTTGCCCGCCGGATCTGAAGAAAACAGGAGACCACGTTGCTTTAAGGTTTTCGTGTACCAGCCAAAAAACCCTTTACCACGAACCTAAAAATTTTCTGAAAAAGGTTCGTAAACCTTCGACAGAATACCTTAATTGAAGTTGGAATCAAAGTGGATATCTTTTAAGTAACAAATATCCACCTTCAGCATAGCTGAAGATGGAAAAGACTTCTCATAGAGACTGACCTAAGCCCGCAGACATTCATGATATTTACAGGACTCTAAACCAAACAACAGGAATCGATACCGATTGTCAGATCAACGGATCCAAATCCCATCTTCTCGCGGAAAAGCTAGTTTTAAAGTACAGGGAAAGGGAAACAAATAAAACATATGACATCTCATTTTCTCTCCCTCCACAAAGAGGAGAAAGAGTGGGCCGAAGGTCAGAGTGGCTTCGCTAATTATGTTCATGACCCTCTTGAAGAAAATAGGGGTTGATTTTTTGCCTGTCCAGAACGGGAAACATTGTCCAATAGCAGGTGAAACTACGGAAGCTTCCTTTTTACCATTCGTTATGAGAGGTGATAGGGAATTCCTCGTGTGGACGGGCGTTTTTTCAGAGGCCTTATTCCCTGGGCAATTTGCAGAAATATGACCATCTCTCCCCAAAGCCAATAGGCTGGTTTTCTCCCAATCACAATGACAAGCAGCCCTTCTAAATACAACCAGTTGAGAATAGAGAGGAAGGTTTTATTATCAATCATAAGATCGAACATCCATAACCTTCGTATACCATCAAGCTAGGCATCAACTATTTCACCGAAATGCAGCATGTAGGCTGTTATATTTTCATGAATGATGTAGCTAAGGAGATCATATACTACCACCACAGTCCTTCGTCGCCGTAGCTATTCTATCCAAAAGATGTGTTCTTTAGTTTTCATGGTTGTCCGAGTAACAGCGACAGTATCTTCTTTAGTAGGCAACATTGCGTCTCACAAAGCATAAAAGTGTCATCTGTAACAGCTAACATCCTTACATTCAATTTAGCATGTGATTTTATGACCAAATGTTTTGTAGACTGATAATTCGCTTAGTGCGTTAATCCACGACAAAGACAAATACAGTTCTTTTCTTGAAACAAATTGAACAAAAGTCCTTTCTCTTTTATAAGTTGGCATGTCATTTTTGTCAGCTAGACCAACTCCTTGACATTACACCACAATGGCACCCCTTTTGTGAAAAGTTTTACCTCAGTACGGGGGATACAGTCACTATTATCTAAGCTCCGTCAACAGGGTGGATTTTTTTCTTTCTTGTAACTATTTTTATTTCCATGATCATGATATGTGTGTCATATCTAACATTGTTGACTTTTTAGATTTTATATTAAATTCGATGATCTAGCTTATAATCTGTTAACAGCATCCTCCGTCGAGGGCTAAGACTCACCTCAAGAGGTATCCTAGCTGTATCTGGTGGTGAGGCCTCAGTTCTTGAGATATCGCAAGTATGGAGTATCCCTTCATTGCTACTTCTCCTCGGTCCACTCTGACCAGGAGTGGTAGTGCCTATCAGGATCCCGTCTATGAGTCAAATAGAACTGTTTGAAAAATTATTAGAATCGGATTGTAAAATGATGGAACAAATTTGTGTGCAAACAAATCATTATCAAATCGGGATAGTTACATGAAACTATATATGTCTATTTAAATTATTATATGTGGGTATAATGTATATATGTAAATATAAATTATTAGTGTTAAAAATCCTTGAGCCACTGTACACGATTGGGTGCAAATGTCTTCTATTAAATAGGAACAATTGATATCACTGTGCTCACACATAATGATTATAGGCAAATAAAAAGTACAATTAAAAAAATGAAATAGATCATTGAAAATATTACCATTATTCACAAATGACACAAATTTAGGCATTAAATAACTTATAAGGAGTTGATATGCCGTTAAGCAAATAAACGAACTAAATTTGAATGCTTTACAATTTTATTTATTCTGATCAATGGAAAATATTTTTTTCTTTTTCTTCCGCCTACAACTTTTCAACCGGGATTCAAAAATTATTAATTTCACAATTTTTTCACACAGCAGTTCTTACCACATAAATGTGTAATACAAGTGTCTTTGCAATTGTGGCAGATGCTGCATAAAGATCCCTAAATGGTCTTATCCTGTCACAGCTCCTTATAACAATACGAGCTGCAATTATTAGCAAGGAGTCTACATTCGTTTCTCGAACTGGAGCAAACTTGGTGGAGTCGGTTATGTGGAATGTTCTTATGATTGATGAGTCTTGGACAATTCTGACAAGACAAAGAGACTGAGTGTACATTTTGTCCAGACAGACACAGACTCTAGACAGGCGACTTCACTCTTGGTCAACTCAAGGTTCCTGCATCTGACACAATCACTTCCAAGTCTCTGTTTAACTTTTGCAAATACAGCTGTAAATACAAAAATTTGTCATCTGATGTCTTCTTTCTCCCAATGAACTTATTCAAGATGATTTTGGACATTCAATTTTATTCTTTATTCATCCACAAGTGATCATGTGAGAAACTGCACCATCAAACCACCTTGCATTTAGCTGCAATGCTACATCCCCCGCATCAACTCATGCAAAACCCATATTGAGCCTCCATTTAGAGTCTTCTTCCCTCAGGAACATGTACAGTGCAAGAGGCCCTTACTCAGCCACATATCTCATGCAACATCATTTTCACATCTTTCATGTTACTAATAGGCTCTTCAGTATGGTTTTATCTGCAACTGGCCCAAGAAGAGAATGTCCATCCACAACACTCATACTACTACAAAGAATGCTTGTCCATCCAACAATTACATCATCATCAGATCAAACTACAAGCCATGCTCCAAAACTGACCTTCCTACCATACTAGCATGAAGTAAGTAAGCAAAAACTCAGAGCACCAAATTTCTCTTTCTTTCTGCTACTGAACAACATTAAACATCATCCAAACCGAATCCTTTGCTGAACAAACTCTATGAAATTGCTTTTCTACAGATTTGTGATTACATCTTTTCTTGTTTGTTGACCTTTGTCATTACTTTCCTTATCACTTCACCATGATGAAGGGTGATACAGCATGTTCGTTCACTGGTCAGAGAATACACTGCTGTTTTTACCATTCTCCTTATCCCCACTACAGTCCTACAAAGATGCTTTTGGTATTAGATAACTCATGAAAGTTGATATGCCATTAAACAAAAGAAACCAAACCAAATCAAACTTGCATAACACAAATAAAATGAAGAATCTCACTAAGAAAAGATTTGTTTTGATTTAAAGATTTTGGTACTGAGTTGTGTCAGAAACAATTTCAGATCAGAAATTGTTTATCACTGAAAAAATATAAATGAACAGTTGTCAATCAATTTGGCTGAGATAAGAATAAAGAAGCCAATCAAAGAGAAAGTAAATGAGACTGCTGATTTGTTTTGGAGGTTGAAGCTTTTCTATATTCTAAATGCTTCCAAAAATAGTAAGGAAGATAATTTGAAAATTAAATTACTTTTCAACTGGTTTTAAACCAGAAAGCTAATTGAATTCCAGATTAGGTCATTATCACAAAAGCCTTTTTTTTTCTTTCAATCATGATTTGTTTACTTAATAGGTCAAGTGTCCATTTAATGGCTAAAATTCAAGTTTGCAATCAATAATTCTACGAGCTGGGAAACAATGTCATTTTATTGATGCTTTTATTGCATTGATATAGAATGGAAAGTTATTGTTAATCTGCTTATCTGACCTGACATTATTATCTAAGTTTAATCTTTGAAAAATCTTGGCTAATTCTGTAGCCATTTTGTAGTAATAAAAAATTTTAAAAAAATGTCTTTTTTACTTTCTATTTTCTTTCTATTCGGATTTAATAGTTTCCAAAATCTTCAAATTGTTCTCATTCTGATTAATCATGAAAATCTTCAAGGGAACAGTTTTCTAATTCATTTTGTGAATTCCTTGATTTTGACATCGTGAGTAGTTCTTTAGCCTCTTCAAACCATTGTTGTCTCATGCCTGTGACCATAAAAATGCTGTCACATAACAAAACTGCCTTCTTTTTATTCTAAAATCGGCTGATTTTGTTTAAAGGATTCATATCAAAATGATTAAACTTAAAATTTCATCTTCTTTAATTTACAGTATATCACACACACACACACACACACACACACACACACACACACACACACACACACACTTTCTTAATACAAGAAATAGAGAAAGAAACAAAGAGAGAGAGAGAGAGAGAGAGAGAGAGAGAAAATGTGGATATCATAAAAAGAGAGAGAAAGAGTGCATGTGTGTTTATTATTAAACTTGGATTGTGTAACTTTTAAGATTTTTCTGTCAAGTCATAAGGACACTCTTAGTGACTTATTTTTCATGGTGTTGTCGGTCAATTCAAATCTAATTTTGTATACAAGATATACTCAGACAAAGAGCATTGCATCTATGAAATTTTTCTACCTGCCAATCAATATCAATATAATTAATGTTGAACGTTTATGCAGTAATTTATTAAATGCAAAAATCCTTTTTTAAATAAAAGTGATTTAAGTAGTGAAACTTGGAAAGATCTTTGACTTGATGAACTGGAGAAAAGAAGACATATTTTAATTTTCACAGAAACGAAACATTTAAATCTCTCACTGTCCTTAAATCTTAATAAGATCTAAACAAATTAGACTCAATTGTGGCTCAAAACATAAAGAACAGAATTTTATGTGAACACAAAAGAATTTTGATAAGTGACCTCTTTTTCAGTGATTAGAGAAAAAGGGGAATCAATGTTAAAAACAGTTAAGAATGTTGTAAGTGCATTTGCTACTTTTGTGTATGTTCACATAAAACTAAGGGTCTGCTCGGTAAGTTTTCAACAACTTTATATATTCTTTTCCTTTCCTCCAAGTAAATCACTGATTTTTTATGTACCCTTTTCAACATTTCATTTTTCATAGTTAATTCTACAATTTTACTATTGCAAAATTTGACTTTTCTTTCTGGCCACCATTTTTGTTTATTATTTAAGTAATGGACTTTTCTTCTGTATAGGTGATTCAATTTGTTTATGATGTACAGTTTTTTGTGTTAATAAAATCATAAATACAAGGTATGTTTTATTTCTCTTACTATACAATATTTGCAACCAATATTTGTTGTTCTGTATGAAATTTAGGTTAACCTTAATAATGAAATCATGATAAATAAACTAAGGACCTTGCAAACTCTAGTCTAATACTCTAATTAGTCAACATATATCTAGTTTGTTTTTTTTACCTCTTTACAAATTAAAACTCAACAATCAGATTGAATCCTATTGATTAAATTATTCTTTACATAAGCTAAGTTGGTTGGATTTAAGATTAAAACATATCCCTTTGAAAATCCTAATTTGTCATGAGGGATTTTCCACTGGATTAATAACATTAGTTATGGCTTACTATTCAATGTTTCTTTGTATTTTATGGATGTAAAATTCCACTTTCAAGTGTTTTTTCATGTAAAAAATGTACAGAAATTATTTAAAAAAACACTGAGTCTGAAATTTGATTCAAATTGACAATTGATAAAAATTTTTGTGGATAATCATTTGTACTTAGTTATACGGTTTCAAGCATTCCTATCCAATTCTAAAAACTTTCAAACATATTTATTTGATCCATAGATAGGATCCTAATTGGTATAACTTGTCGGGGTCAAAGTGAATCTGGGAATAATGACAAAGAAGAGGTGACTCTACACTCCTCAGATCTTCAAAACTGGAGTCTTATTACTGGTGCCATAAAATATAAAACGTATTCATTTAGTGCCATAAGATATTAAGTATTTAATGGCAGAAAATAGATAATGGAAAAGGGAATGGATTTGATTAATAAGAATGGAAGAAAGAAAAAAAAATAGAGATGATCTTCAATGTACTTTTGGGGTGTTGGGGGAGGAATAAAAAAAGATTTTAAAAAAAGAAAAAAGTGGGTTGAACACAAAAAAAGAAAGATAAAAATAAATGAGGTTAGAAAAAGGAGCAGCTTTTTATTTGAATTTCTGCTCTAATAAGACAAATATTTGGAGATCAACAAAACAATGAACTTAGATGAATATTTTGGGCTTCAACCTCTTTAATTTTAACTCTCTTAAGTGGAATTTATATCTGCCAGCAAAACAATTAGATTTCTGGCTACATAACCTAAATGTAATTTACAAAGCGCTTTGCTTTGATGTGGCACAAGGCCGAATGAATGGGGCGCCCAATGAGACTCGAACTCACTCGTGTAGGTCTGCTAGTCTAGCTTGCTAACCGTTACACCACCAGAGGTGCCCAAACATAACCTAAATCTCCTTTGAGTTTTAAAGGCCATCATTTTAATAGGAAAAAGTTGTGTGCTTTTTTATCTTTCCATTTCATTGATATGAATAAATTACTTACTGACCAATCAATAAACAGTGGTTATTGCCAGGAGCTGTTCACCTCTTTGATTGGTTCATACTACTAAACATATGCATACCCTATTTATATACAGTTATATTTATAAACTCAAAAGCATTCAAATATTCTTACGGATGTTGCTAGCAACACAGTCTAACACTCATCAGCAAAAATACAATTTTATTTCATATTTTTCTAAATGAAAATGTTTAACACTTTTTCTGGATATAGGATCAGATACACTGATATATAGTAAATGATCGCTTATGGAGACATGTCCATCAAGCAGTAAAACTACAAGTCGAGGACTTCAGCTTTCTTCAGTAACCAAAATTCTAAATTCATATATGAAGTTGGTCTAGAAAATTTGGTCCAAAAGAGTCTCAAAACCCTGAATGATAAAAATCTTTTTATGTAATCGATTGTTAATGTAATAACATCTTATCGTTCCTTTTTTTTGTTTTTTGTTTTTGTTTTTTTTACATTTCTGTTATTGGCATTATAGAATGTTTGCCAATTGTCTGAGAGACCAGGGTCCAATCCTAGGTTGAGTCATACCAAAGACTCAAAAAATGGTACTTGATCCCACCTTGCTTAACTAGAACACTTCTTATTTTTTGGTGGGGAGAGAGTTCTTACCCTTCCATCCAGGATATTACCAGCAGCTGGGTGGTTTTCTTTTCAGGTTAACAGACAAGAGCATTTACTCTTTTTATTAGAGAAAAGATACCATGTTTATTGATGGAAGGGTTGGGTAAATACATACATAACTTATTTATTTATCTTGTAATAGTATCAACAGCAGAGCCTGTTTAATCTCACCTGCTAATTGATGTCACTTACTGATCTTATTTACAAAAGGGGATCAGTCACTGGTTTTGGTTGAAACTGTATAAGCCAGCACGATAAATAAAAAAAAGGAACAAATAAAACCAAATGTACATTTATCATTTTCATTCATTCTTAGACCAATCATGATAGAGAGACAGTGCATCTGATACTTCACTTTCAGTTTAAGTGAGAAGACCTTAACTATCACTCTCCTGGATGTTGGAGGAAAACTTGGGCGATGGTCAGTTGCCTCCTCATTCTGTGTCTAACAAATACACCTTTCTCAAACTGCTACCATTTCAGGAAACTCACAACTGTCCCCATAAATAGATGAAGCATTGTCTAACAGAAAAGAAAATTACCTCTTCCACGTGGACCACTCAGAACCAAAATACTTAACAGAAGACTTAATGGCCATCAAAATTAACTCTTTTCTTTTCCTTATTCATCAAAATCTGCTGACCTTCCAAACTTGTTTAGCTCTTCATTTGACGCTAGTATACACACACATCCATGTACATATACACAACACTTGCATTCACACACAGCCATTTAGATAAGCTTGTTTTCACATGCATAAACGGTATGCCTATACACATACATACTCATATAGAGACAAGCTTTGTGTGATGATTTTTGTCTTATGAAATTGAATTGGTGATCTGAATGCAACTGTTAGCATTTCAATCTGGACTAATACCCTTGGAAAAAGTATGAATCTATCTGTTCTAACCCAAAACAGACTGCTCATTGCAGAGATCAAATACATATACAATACTCATGAATACACACTCACACGAACATGTAAATGCATTACAGCAGCTAAATATTTGCATTTAAGGACAGAAGAGCTTAGAGTGTCACATTCTGGCATTTGGTAATCACAGTTCCAGTTTCAAATAAATACCCAATATACATACTTGAATATATATATATATATATATATAATGATGAAGAAAGCATAGAATCTACCGATGAACACATATTGCATGTTATATTCCTGTTTAAGTCAATCTTGTTTGAATTATGGTTACAGAATCATTAATTTTCTGCAATTTTGAAACCTTATTTGGTCTTAGTCGTTCCCATTATTTGATATTCAACCTAACAAAGTAATCAGTCATCAATTGGTGGACACCAATTTTTGTCTAATGTATAAATCTCCAAAGTTTTACTGTCGGTGTGACATGTTTAGTTGTAAATACAACAGTAATTCTTTTAGACTTCTCTTCAAGAATACATCTCACATTTGAAAATGTTAATATTATGGATTCTTTTTCATGTTTTTTTATAATAAGACACAAGAGATTTACTTGTCCACAGATCTAACAAATTGTGAAAAAATGTTTTTTTATTAACTATTTATTCTTATTTTAATAATTATTTACATAGGGATGACCATTTTTTTAATTGCAATCCAAATCTGTATAATTCAACTTGTTTATTTATACAACCATTAGACTTTTTCGATTGAGAATTGGACTGTTGTATTTATCCTGATCTCAGATTTGGAATGAGTAATATTGTCTGAACCAGAAAGCAACATAATATTAAGAGGGAAAAAAGAGGTTAAAAAAAACGGCTAAAAGACAGTTTGAAAGAGGAAAAATAGAGGATTACAGAGCTAGACAAAATGAAAATAAACTGATAAAAAAAGAATAGGTATATATATATATAGAGAGAGAGAGAGTGAGAGTGAGAGTGATCAAAGGGAAGAATATATAGATAAGAAATATCTGATTGCTAGTTTCATATTTACAAACAATGAAAGCCACATGTCACTCAGAATTGCCTAGCAGGACACATGACATAATGGTTATAGGCTTCTAAGAAAAGTCATCAAGAGGTGGTAGGTTCAATCCTGGCTACAGGTAAATAACAAGGAATACTTATTATAGTTTACCACTCATATCTCCTTTTATGGTAAAGGGATTTTGGTTAAAGAGCTTCTAAGGGAAATGATCTGGAGGTTGCTAGTTCAGTCCTGCCTACAGGTAAATAACAAGGAATAATTACTATAGTTTAACACTTGTTCCTAGTAACGGTTAATGGAATTGGAATAAAATCTACCTCCATGGATTAGATGTAAAGTTTGCTTCAAATTTCCATGTAGGCTCCTAAGTTCAACATAAAACACCTAATGAAGGCTGAAGGTTACATCAGCATAAACATTGTGAATATAACAATAAAGATGAAGTTCGACTACACAAAATGATAAAAAAAAGATGAAACTGATAAAGGAGAACAGATGTATAAAATAGAAGATAATTTTGCTTGTCAATTTCCATGGAATTTCAAAAAGTCCAGCTCACTAAAGCAATAATGCTTATCATAATAAAAATATTCATGATGATAATAATTGAGGCAATGAAATATATGTTGTCTTTTTGTCCCTCTATATATTTTCAACAAAATAAATGAAAGACCAATTTTTTAAAATTAGAAATCAATTTGATATATTTTTTATCTTGTAATTTAAGTTATTTTTTTAAAAAATGTTAAATAACACTAATGATCTTTTTAGATCCAATTCTAGCCTAACAATTAGACTTGATATAAACAACAAAAACCTTAAAAGCTGTGATTGTCTACAAATGGAAAAGAAAAATTGATAATTCAATTTTATCACTTGAGTGTTTCCACTCATTTCAATATTCAAAGTAAAATACACTATTTCCCCATCAGGACTTCTATAAGGTACACTGTTGTTATTTATGAAGGTAGACTGAGTCTGGTACACAGGCTTCAGGCTGGGGGTATATACCAGGTGTTTAGTGAGTGATCACCGATCTAAAAACTGAACAGGTTCATTGCTAAATAACTTTGGTATTTTAGAGGATTCTTCTCATGTGACAAAACTGTAAATCCTATTGTGTACATTATCACTTTAAACTTTAATGTACGAATTTGAATATAGTTTACTTGTTGATTTGATTCAAATTACTCAGAAAACTGAATTCCCCTTTCAGCAGAGCTTAGATATACCAACTGTATCTTTTGTAAGACTCCCTTCACAAAGGAGTATCTGGATATGACACAAAGCTGTATCCAGTGATGGGGCTCCAGTTCTGGAGAGTATGGAGTCATCCTTTTGATGCCATTACTTCCAACTCCACTAGAGGCTGCTCCTACGAGGGTCACATCTGTTGGTCAAGTAAACCTCTTTTGAAACTATTTGCATTCGCTCAAAATACTTGACACTATGGGACTGTTTTCAAGCAAATTATTATTAAAGTGGAATAGTTAATTGAAACCCTCAATTGTGTTATTAATATTCAATTGGAAAACTTGAAACCATTTAACTCTGTGAAAATTATTGAATAGTTACATGAACCTAAAACTGTTTACAAACAATGAAAGCATATAATTGCTTGCAAAAAAAAGGCTGTCTTTGGGATTAAATAACCTGACAAGAGATGATACGTGTAAAACCAACAAACCAACCAAAACAATAAAGGTTCTCATTAAAAATATAAAAATTGATATTTTTTATAAGAGACATTTAGTTGACTTGACAAAATTATCGTTTTAGAATTGTACTTCACTCAAAATATTTATTTATCAGAAACACATATTTTGTAGTTTGTATATTCTTAACAGTAGGTGAAAAAGAGTCCCAAATATTCCATTGCTTTTGTCAATAACTCAGGTTATTTCTGTCATCATTTACATTTGCCTAGTATATAACAACTCCCACTTCCCTTGTGAAAACTTCAATCAAAGGAAAATATTGATTCAGGCAGAACTATGCCAACAAAAGAATCAATGAAACTGTTGTGAGGAGACCTACAATGATTATGGAGGTACAGATGGAGTCTCAATTGGAGAAGTAATAAAAGCTATGAATACTAAGTTTAAGAGGCAAATATTGTATTTTGTAGGTTTTTTTATTTTTATGATAATTTCTTCTTTCTGTGTGTGTGTGTGTGTGTGTGTGAGAGAGAGAGAGAGAGAGAGAGAGAGAGAGAGATAACAAAATAGGTGGATTATATTTTTAGTCTTTATATATATATATATATATATATATATATATAGAGAGAGAGAGAGAGAGAGAGACTTCAAACAATTTAAATCTCATTAATTTTATTTAATTATAGTGTTATCTATTTTAAAGAAAACATATGACACTACTAGTTCTGGAATAAACCAAAGGGGAGATTTAAATTGTTTTTAGTATTTATACAACTCTGTTAGCTGCCATTTGAGCGCTGTGATAATCATATTATTTTATTTATTTGGTAAAATTGCAAGTTAGCTAGAAATCTTTGAATTAAAGAACTAGTCAAATTAAAAAGGTCATACGAGTGCACAGGTGGCGACCAGGTTTATTACATCATGTCAAAATAGGATTTACACTCCTATATTTTAAAATGCCACTTGTTCCTGAAACTAAGATGGCGGACGTCGGTAAACTAATCAGTCTCGGGAACCTATTGGTCAGGAAAGTCACGTGGTTAGTGCTCACAACAACGTCCGCAACTTTGATTTTGTCCCGCGATTTTGGAGCCGACTGCATGACAAGAATTGCCTATATATACTCTCGTCTTTCAAGAACTTATTCTTTTCCATTTCACTCACAGAGACAACACGCTCTCTTACACTGCGACTTCCAGAGACAACACACTCTCTCTCTCTTACATTGGACTTCCAGTAGTCAACCCCACGAAATGTATACTCTCTGGAACTATTTTCTTCCTGGTTCTACCTTTACGGTTAAACTTGTTACAGCCTCGAACACAACCACAGAAATTTCGTAAAACCACCGAAAGAAACAGACAACCAACATGGGAGAAGACACGTTCCTCCTAAAATACATAATTAAAATTCTGTTGAAATACTTAGTCAACATGCATTTTATAATCTACAGGACACTTATTATTTAATCTTTTTTTCATAGTATTCGTGTTAGTCACACACACACACACACACACACACAGAGGAATATTTAACAGACAGTAGTAGAACACTCGTAATGTTTTAAAATATTTCATTTAATGTACTTGTTGATATATAAATTCAATTTGGTTTTTACTGCTTTGTTTTAAATGTATTTTTGTCCGCGTCGTTTTCACATCTTTACTTCATTTGCCTTTTCAAATATAAACCCCTAGAAATTGTGAGACCAAGCAGATCAATCAAAAATACATCACAAAATGGAGAGTAACACAAACACCAAACGAACAGGTCACTCTACAGATCCTCGACAGGATATGGATAATATCATGGCTAGTCAACAGGCGTAAAGAAATAAAATTTTGACATATGTTATGATTTTAGGAAGTATGATGCAATAATTTAATAAAATGACGTCACACCGAAAATATTTGCCGATGAAATATATAATATATGTAGCAGAAAGAATTTCAAACCATTATTTAGTGCAGGAATTGTTTAGCCATTGGAATATTGAAATCATACATTTCATCCAATGAGAACGACCCATGCCATTCTGCCCGGGCACACTTCCCCGGGCACCATAAAAGCCAGAGCTAACCACGCTCGCTCTCTTTTCTTTTCTCATTCCTCTTGGCTGGCAGCTAGGTAAGACCAGCAGACACGAGAGATAACATTTCTCTAACTCGGGACGAACCCAACAGCAGACAGGGACGATCCATCTCGAGAGAGCACACTTCAACAATTGTTCCTCTGCATACCTTAGGAGACCATTTCCTGGTCAATTATTTCTCCCTCCTAAACCAAATGGACCGGATGCCTCTGGCTAAGCACTAAACTCCCGCATAACCATTTACAAGTGTTTTGTCATTCTCTTCAACTCACGGTATAAGGAAGACTTCCTCTCAAGCAGTCATCAAACTACTAGATTGAAAGCCATCAGTATCTACGCTTTCATTATTTGTTTCCTTTCTATAAAAATAACAAGCGACAACAGAACGATGCTACGTCAATTACCATTTATGGCAAAAGAATATTAGTCATCTTATTAAATCATAACATAAGGGCAGATGATGTTACCATTTATACAAAAATGGCAGTTGAGGTTGTAGAGTTCTGTTGCCTCGTGTTATATTTTAAGGAAGAACAAATGAGTTGACGAAGATATTGATAGTTTTCAATTTGGAAGTTTTATCAACAGCTTGAGACGAAAGGAAACCTTTGTGCTGTAAGTCGCAGGGAGAAGGAAACGGTTGTAAATGATAGAGTCAGTATTAAGACGCTGTCGTCAGGACAGGAATTAAAATGCTGAAGATAAAGGCAGGAGTTGAAAATATCATCTGTCTTCTTGTTATATATATATATATATATAAAAAGATAATTTGAAATTCAGTCACATGGGAGTTAGTTGGGAGACAATTGCAGAGTTGACTGATCAGAGGTTGTTGTTTTGGTGTACCATCGGAGTTCGTTCATTGACCTTAACGATATCTTCGTTCTCTCGCGTTGGTTGACTGGTAGAAAATGGATTCAGTCAGTAATAAAAACTCTTTTGTATTGAAACAACGGAGTCGCTTTGTACTGTGTGAAGAATGTGAAAATTGTTGATATTAGAGATGGTACCATAGTGTGACACACTTCTCATTTGGTGCTGTGACCAGTTCTTGTTGGCATGGCATGTTTTCGAACCTGCAGTACGGTCGAGCACACGAGACAATCTGAGAAAACGCAGCCTGGGGAGACAGGCAGTGGGGAAAAATAAGGAATGAGAGCATCCGTGAAGATCTAAAAAAAAAGAAAAAAGAACAGGACAGAAAGAACGAACGACGAAAAATAAAAACAGCAAAAGCTCACATGACCAAAGAAAGAAAAAAGTGGAAAACGAAATTAAAAACTGAACACCCGAGAACGAAGAACGGTGCGTCGAGGTCATTCTTTCTTATTGTTACTAGAAAGAATGACCTCAACACACCAAAAGACGAAGTAAAAAGTTAGACACAAGTCTTAGAATGAAAAATAGAACAAGTAAATCGAGGTAAAAGAAAGAGTTCAGCATATCAAGAAAATCGAAAAGAAATAGCGTTAGACAAGACCGACAGCAAACACTAAAAGACTGTTACAAGACGAGATCTTGCCTTGATTTGAAAAAACAAAAAGAAAGGAGAAAAGAAGAAAAGAAAAAAAAAACGGAAGTTACCACTTCGAGTTCTCAACTCAAAATGAAAATTAGTCGCTCACGCATCGGCTCCGCGCAGAACTTCCGTTTGCGATAAATTAACAAAAAAAATACATTAATAGATATCCAATCGGAACGCTTCCCGCGGGGCACAAAAATTGCCGTTTCTGAGCCTACAAAAAAGATATAAATAGACGGACCAAATAATTATTAGTCAGAACTGCTCCCTCACACGACTCGTGTTAAGGATTCTACGCCCCGTCCGGCGCCTGTCATCCGATACTTCAAACGATCGCCGCCGTTCGGAACGCTGCCCTTGTTTCCAAGAAAACCATCCCTTCACCACGAGACAAGTACAGTACATGAACTTTGTAACTATCACCCTGAACTCATTCTTTAACTATTAACATATCTCTCCATTCTATTCTCTGTGCTTAATTTATTTATAAAAATTTTCTACAACATCTCTACTGTGTTATTGTGAGTATCTATACGTTCTTTGTTTTGCAACCATACGCATTTCTCGCCCACAACATTCATATCACAGATATCAACAACTCAGAATATAACACTGGTGTCAAGCGTGCAGCAAAACAAGTATGGAATACTCCGGCCTTTCTCGATCAGAAATCTTGGAACTTATAAAACAGCAAAAAGCAGTGATTCTCCAAACGAAAATTGACATGGAGCCTGCAGATAACCCGCAAGCACATTTAATCATTAGTGAACTGAAAACAGACCTCCACGAACTTTTAACTGCTCTGCAAACTACCGCGCACGATCGATCGCACTCATTGCAACAACACACCACAAACTATGAGCTTCTATTGCGACAGCAGTCACTTCGGGACGCCACAAAATCCATCCGGACCTTTGAACCGGGCAGCGATGCAAACCGCTTCATTACCGACCTTAATAAGGCTTACACCATACATGTTAAGCCAGAATTAAGGGAATATCCTGCAATGGAGAAGGAGTTTGTCAAGCTGGCAAAGCAACTACTGAACGAAGGCATCTTTCAGCAGATGGAGGACTCAAGACAGCACACGTCCACGTTCGAGGAACTAAAGGCTTACCTTATATCCACCCACGGGAGCCAAATGACAAACTTTCAGTACCTAAGCCGAGCATGGGACCTTCAGCGACATTGAGGGAGAGAAACTCACTGATTTTGCAGGCCGACTTGAAAACACAATCCGAGAGGCCACAGTCCACATCACGACTAAATTCAAGTCGACAGACAAAATGCTGAGATGACGGCCGAAACTGCGTTTTCCCGAATGGGGGCCATGCTCATGAGGGAAAAGCTCAAGGTATGGGCACCTAACATCTATCCACACCTCGTCAAAACCATGGACAGACACTACTCGGCGGGTGGTATAGCCAGCGATGCGCAACGCTATCTTGATCGTGGTATCAAAACGGACATCACCACCGCCGCTGAAACCACTGCGCTGATGGCGAGCCAACCTACACACTCTGACAAATCTCGTAGCCTTGAAAGTGACAAGATACTAGCCGACGTACAGCTACAGTTGCTGGATCTGAACAAGCAACTGCGGCAAACCCACAGGCGGAAACCATCCATTGTTGACTGGAAAAGTCGAACCACCCCCCCTACAACATGAAGCACAACTGGGCACAAAGAAGCGCTGGCCAACCCAGCCAACAAGCAATGTGCAAAAACTTTTTACGAGGCTGCGCATGCTTTAAGGGCAACAGGTGCCCATATTTTCACCTCCCTCATGCTCAAGCACACATAGCGACCACAGACACCAGTTTACCTGGAACAGATAGCGATCAGCACAACCATGAACACGCGACGCGCTTCGACGAACTGGATTTTCAGTTGGGACCGAACGAGATGTGATGACTCGTTCCCAGGTCCATTTATCCACTCAGCATCATCACACATTTAACTTTCAAATCCGACCTGATCTCCGATCGCCCCTTGTTCAGATCAACCTCCGCAACAACGGCATCACATTCTCTGGTGTAGGCATGTTGGATTCCGGATGCACGACTTGCATCATTCCCATTTCTCGCTTACCCGAAGATGCAAGAAGACACATGTCCAAATCCAACATCCGAGTCAAGGGAATCGGAGGGAACATCTCTATTCTGGGCAAGCTCACCTGCGACATTACCTTGGGTGACGATACTTCCCCCGCTTTCTGCAACGTCGACACACTGATCACGACATCAGACATTCCCATCTTGATCGGTCAGAACATACTCGGCCACCACACACTGTTATCCTATACTATCGATAACCAGAAAGCCACTGAAGAACTTGCGCGCACATTCCCATCTGGCAAGCTAAAACATAGTTCCGCTCTCTACAACCTTCCATCCAAGGATAAAACCGACCCACAACCTTTCACACGGCGCCCTAACCATTTCTAATGAGGAACCACGAGCCACAGCCAGATCATCGCCTAACGGGTTGACTCTCAACCAAAAACTCCATTGGCTTAAGCAAACCGTAGGCCTATCGCTTCCAGACCATCATAGCCGTAGTGAATTAGAAGCTACCGCCGATTTACTCATCAGCTATGCGGACATTCTCGGCACCGACGACAATAGAAGGGGCACTTTCATCAAGTCCATACGCATACCAACCAACGGCCAGTCCAGGAGCCAAAAACAGCACCCTATAGCCCAAGCACTGGAGGATGACGTGGACGCGGAAATTGCCCGCATGGCAAGTGAGGGCGTTATCGAACCTTGCAACGACCCTAAAGGATTTAACAGTCCCGTTTTTGCCGTCCGTAAGAAAAACGGAAAGATTCGAGTGGTCGCAAATTTCAAGAGAACCCTCAACAAGGTTTTAGTCGATCTCGACCCATACCCAATACCTATCATTGACTCGACATTCAACAAGATTGGCGAAGGTAACAAGTACTTCTCAACACTCGACCTCCGCAATGGCTACTGGCAAATCGTTATTGACGAACTTGACCGCCATAAAACGGCCTTTACTTGGAAAGGACGCTGTTTCCAATACACCCGTCTGGCCTTCGGTCTAACATCCGCTGGAAAAATCTTCTCTCGGTGCATAGCTGAGGCTCTCGACACAGTGGCCTCACGCACGAACATATCGTCATATATCGACGATAATCTTGTCCACGTCAAAACCTTCGAGGAATATGACAGCGCTGGAGCAATTATTTATTGCTCTACGCAAGTTCGGATTAAAACTAAACCCGGAAAAATGTATTTTTCTTGCGTCCGAAGCTAAATTTCTCGGTCGCATCGTGAATAGCGACGGGTTCAAGTCCGACCCCAAATATGTCCGCGCCATTATCGACATGAAACCCCCGACAACGAGAAAAGAATTACAAAGTCTCATCGGACGTCTCGTATGGATTCGGCAATTCATCGAGACACGCCTTAACGAGAGTATCAGAATAGACATGTTCTCCAATCTAATGGCCCCCATAAACGAACTAAACAAGCCCGGACGGACATTCGTCTGGACCGAAGGGGCCAACAAGGCTTTCAATAAAATTAAGAAGCGCCTCGCTTCACCACCAGTCATTTCATTCCCCGACTTCACCGGACTCTTTACCCTCACCACCGACGCCAGCGATATCGCATGTGGGGCCATTCTCATGCAAGAGGATAAACACGGCGAAAAGAAAATAATAGCAATGGCCTCACACACCTTTAACGCGACGGAGCGCAACTGGTCAACAACTGAACGCGAGGCATATGCGATAAAATGGGCCATCACCAAATTCGATTACTTCTTGCGTAGTCGTCCCTTCGTCGTCCTCACAGATCATCGATCTCTCACGTACTTGGATCAACGAGAATTCAACAATGCGAAGATACGACGATGGCAGGAGGAAATATCGTGCTACAAATTCGTCTTGGAATATGTAGAAGGTGAATCAAATGTCTGGGCAGACATGCTCAGTCGGAGATATGGCCACAGCAAGGACAAGCTTACGGCAGACCCCACACCTGCAGGGAAGCGCTTCAAACTCCAAGGCTCCAGTCTAAACATCTAAGTTCCATCCTGGTGCCTTGGCGAAATCAAGAGCTCCCAGCTGCTCCCTGGAACTCACACAACACGGAACATTCAGCATCATCTGCAGGCCATCGACGCATTCCTCGCGTTTCATGCCACATCGACCATCCCGGTTGAAGAGATAGCTGACCACATGGGTATTGCAGCGGAACAAGCCTCTGATGATACACTTTCAAAAATCATCAGAGCTCTTCAGTTGGCAACCCCAAGACCGGACGCTACCCTACTCGACCCCAAAGATCATCGTACCGGGCTATATAACAAGCACATGCACCAATTCTACTTGGAACCTGGTACATCTGTATTGATGATCAGGGATACTACAAACACACCAAAACTGGTAGTACCCTACAAGCTCCGGACAAAATATCTCCACCAAGCCCATGACTGTGTCAACCACTCAGGGATCTCCCGCATGCAGGAACACCTATCCAGCTACTGGTGGGAGTTCAAAAATCGCGATATCAGGGCGTATGTTCAGTCATGCCAAACCTGCGCTAAACGCAAGGGAAATTACGGCATGCGCCGAAACTGGTCCACGGGCCATTGCAAGAGAGGCGGAAAACCATTCGAGGTTGTCTACATAGATTTTGTCTCAATGCCCCTCTCAAAGGGCAAGCGGTACATCCTTACTATTCTAGACAGCTTCAGCCGCCACCTCATGGCCATACCATGTGCCAGAGACCGCGCAATCGACGCAGCCCGCGGACTCTACCAGTTCTTTCTTCGTCACCGCGAGATTTCCCGCATCGTCTCCTCCGACCGAGGAACCCACTTCACTGGTGAGGTCTACAAGGAATTTTGTGACCTAACCTCGATCACCCGGGAACTTCAATGCCCGTGGCGACCACAAAGCTCGGGGAACATTGAGAGGCAACACCGGACCTTAAAAAACGCCCTTTACATGATCTGCGAAGACAGAAACTGTGAATGGACGGACGTTCTCGAATCGACAGTTTCCTCAATGAATGCCACAGCCAACACCGCCACTGATGCATCCCCGCATTACATTATCACCGGCCGCCAACCAAACATTGGTCTACCGAAGATCCCCTGCCAAGACATCGCTAACAACAACCCAGGTGCTTACGGTATGCAGATAAACGCTTTGCTCCGACAGGTGTATCAAAGAGTCGCCTTGGCGAACAACGAGGCTGACCACAAAATGGAAGCCAAACTGAACCGCAGCATCTTCAAAGACCCGATACAAGTCGGTGACAAGGTGCTACTCCACCGACCGCAATCCGCAACAGCCCACTTGTCTCACCTGCCTTGGATAGGTGACTTTGAGGTCACCAAAACGAACGGTTTGGTGGTCCAAGTGAAAAACGAAAACTGTGAAACGCATTGGGTTCACCGTGGACACGTCCGTCGACTCGTACCGCGACCTAATGACCTGCAGCACATGTATCGACCACCCCCACCTCCAGCTCTATCCCCACCTCACCAAATTCCCAATCACCCGTCGACACGACCACTCCTACCTCCTTGTCCACCCCGGCAACCTACCCATCACCCGTTGTCATGACTCCCTACACTTTCGTAAAGGGAGCATCTTGTCGCAAATGACTGCAGTTCCGGAGACAATACCCAAAACCCAACGAAACAAACAACACGCGGGCAACTCCCAGCACGCTTTAAAGACTTCGTTATGTGCCAAAAAAACAAAATAAATAATACACACACCAACAAACAAAACAAAACACGCAAGCAAGCAAGCACTAACAACATAGTAACCTCAAATCATGGTAAGATCTAGGGGAGCTGTTTACAAGACGAGATCTTGCCTTGATTTGAAAAAACAAAAAGAAAGGAGAAAAGAAGAAAAGAAAAAAAAAACGGAAGTTACCACTTCGGGTTCTCAACTCAAAATGAAAAGTTAGTCGCTCACGCATCGGCTCCGCGCAGAACTTCCGTTTGCGATAAATTAACAAAAAAAAAAAAATACATTAATAAATATCCAATCGGAACGCTTCCCGCGAGGCACAAAAATTGCCGTTTCTGAGCCTACAAAAAAGATATAAATAGACGGACCAAATAATTATTAGTCAGAACTGCCCCCTCACACGACTCGTGTTAAGGATTCTACGCCCCGTCCGGCGCCTGTCATCCGATACTTCAAACGATCGCTGCCGTTAGGAACGCTGCCCTTGTTTCCAAGAAAACCATCCCTTCACCACGAGACAAGTACAGTACATGAACTTTGTAACTATCACCCTGAACTCATTCTTTAACTATTAACATATCTCTCCATTCTATTCTCTGTGCTTAATTTATTTATAAAAATTTTCTACAACATCTCTACTGTGTTATTGTGAGTATCTATACGTTCTTTGTTTTGCAACCATACGCATTTCTCGCCCACAACATTCATATCACAGATATCAACAACTCAGAATATAACAAGACCAAATAAAAAGACACCAAAGAAAAAGGAACGAAAAGACCAAGAAAAAGAACAAACGGAATGAGAAAAAGACAAATGAAAAAGAAGTTAACAAAAATAAATGAAGAAATAAACGAAAAAGAACTGAAAGAAAAAAGAAAAAAAAACACCGCCTTTTAAAAGAAGGGACATTGCTCATTCTAAAAATCTCGTTTTTTTTTTTGTTTTTTTTTTGCTACCTCTCTTTTAAAAAGCGTGGGTTCGTGCCGGATAGAATCAAGCTAATTACGGAAACGATGAAAACCTGTAATGAGGCCAGTATGTATTCATATTGTAAAACTAATAGCCTTTACTTTAAATGAGGTTTGGAAGGAAAAAGAAAGAAAAGACAAAATGGGAGACATACAATGAGGTTGTCGCGTGGATAGAAGGAAATAATCATTGACAGTTTGAAAATAACAAACTTCCGGTGAATAGACATTGGAATTTTTAACGTAAATAGAGATTTTTATTTAATGAATTTTAACGTAAATCGTAAATAGTTAATAGTAACGTAATACTTTGATAATGTAAGAGGTTTTTTTTCTTTATGGTATTCGATTCCAGGGTCGGATGATTTTTGTGCGGCTGCAATATATGGTTCAGTGGAGGGTCATTTGCTGTACTGCATAGAATGGGGTGTGTTTTTTTCAGAGTTGTCTCTGTGAGTTGTGTCAGAAAAATTGTGGATTTTTCTTTGAATAATGGAATAGTTGTGTTTGACGTATTATTATCACTCTCTAGAATGAGAGCAAAATTTACCGTGTGCCGAAATTTTGGCAGAAAGCCACACTATTACTCTCGTTGAAGACGAAATCTTTCGCACCCATCTACAGAAAGAAGTGAATAGTGCGAATTAGATAGGAGTTATAAATGTACGGACACTCTTAACCTAATATGGTTAAGTAGACAGAACAAAGAAAAAAAAGAGAAAAAAGAAGGATGATACGAGAAGAGACTTTTATTGACTTTTTTTTTGGCCAGTTTAAAGGGTTTCGATTTTTTTGGTATTTTTTCTGATTGTTTGATTTTTTTTTTTTTTTTTTTTTGCAGTATTTGTTGTCATCGCAACACGAGGGAAAAAGGTTACAAACTTATAAATTACGAAGGAAAAAAAACTCGTTTCACATCGTTAAATAGGTTTTAAGAATTTTTTTGCCATGAAAAATTTATTGGTTATGTAAGGGGTAATGTAGTATATTTAAGGTGATAATTATATTTGTTATTTTATTTATTTGGTAAACTTGCAAGTTAACTTGAAATCTTTGAGTTAAAATGTAAGTCAAATTGTTACGATCATACGAGTGCACGAATGGCGACCAAGTTTATCATCTAATGTCAAAATAGGATTCTAGACAGGATATGGATAATAAATCAAACAAGTCTTGTCAACTGGCATAAGGAAATAAAGGTTTATAATACATGGTATCAATCAAGAAAGTATCATGAAATAATTTTGTAGCAGAAAGAATTTCAAATTATTGTCTGGCGCTGGGATATTTTTACTGTTTTGGTCCAAAACTCGTATTTTCGACCAATGAGAATATTTCATGCCATTCTGTCCGGGTCACTTCTCCGGGCAACTATAAAAAGGCGAGGTAACATTCTTTCACTCTCTTCCACGCAGAACTTTCGAGCAGGACAGACCTGTCCTGTCTTCCGCTTCTCGCTTCCTGTCCTGTTAGCGGCAGGACAGACCAATCAACATGATAGAGACATTCTCTCTTCTAGATTCCCCATTGGCTAGCAGCAGGGCAAGCCAGCCAACATGACAAAGCACACATTCTCTCTCTTCGCTTCTTAGCAGCAGGAAGGACCAGCCAACATGAGAGACCACATTCACTCTTCTTCACTGACTCTCTAGCACATGTTTCGAGCAATCCGCTTTGCACCATGAAGAGACTTCATCCAATTTATGGACCACGGGTGTCTGGGAAATCATTCATCATTCATCTTTCCTTCTAAACCAACAGATCTTCGGAGAAACAAATTGGATATTTTCAACTCCTGCCTTTATCTTCAGCATTTTAATTCCTGTCCTGACGACAGCGTCTTAATACCGGCTCTATCATTTACAACCGTTTCCTTCTCCCTGCGACTTACAGCACAAAGGTTTCCTTTCGTCTCAAGCTGTTGATAAAACTTCCAAATTGAAAACTATCAATATCTTCGCCAACTCATTTGTTCTTCCTTAAAATATAACACGAGGCAACAGAACTCTACAACCTCAACTGCCATTTTTGTATAAATGGTAACATCATCTGCCCTTATGTTATAATTTAATAAGATGACTACTATTCTTTCTCTCTCAAGGAAGAAAAACAGTAATCCGCTAAACTATATGGCAACTATCATAGATTATTTAGGGTGAAGAAGAGTAATAAAAGAAAAACAAAAAAGCCTGAAAGTATATACACTTATATGGACACGAGCGCCCACGCAAATATACAGAATACACTCTTGTGAAATAAAAAGAAAAAAACTTGTCACGGATAACAAACTCGAACTAAAAATTCATTGACACAAATCTTGGAATTAAAAAGAATCACAGACTTATCAAAACAGTCGCCACTACATAAATCAAATGGAACACGAAAATAAACCTTTATTTCCTGAAGATAGAATAAAATGCCAGAAACACGTGTTGAAGAGAAATAAATAACTTAAAAATAAATGCCCTAGTGGACCTATTCATTTTAAAATACTTAATTTTTCTCTCATTGGACCAACAAATATATATATATATATATATATATACACCCACTACAAAGAGAGTAAGCTACAAAAGAAAAAAAATGATAACGATTCTCATCAATTCAAAAAATGTAAAGGAAAAACAAAAACTTCTCGAAGAAGAAATAAGACAAATACATTTTAAAATAGATGCGATTACAGACCACTTAACATCTCAACAAAGGAAACCCGACTAAAAGGACACAAAGTCCATCATAGAATACCTAGAAAAAAATTATTGTTTCTGGGAAAATATGGGAGATATTCATACGATGGCCGAAGGATATAAAGTAAAAAGTAAAAGATAAAAAATATAGGGAAATCTACGAAATCAAAGAAAAATATATTTCTTCAATGTTATTAAAAGCAAAGAAACGGCAGAAATCTATAAAGAATTCATAAAAATGGATGAAATCTTCATCCCCAGAAAAAGAAAAAAAGAAAATAACACAAGAAGAAGAAGAGAAAAAAATTAAACCTTATGAAATTAAAAGCACAAACGGATATATTGGTGGACAGAGCCACACATTACGAGACAAAATATCGGGAGATTGACCAAGGATTATTAAGAGAAATCAGGGAACTCCGCCCGATAGAAACATAGCAAAATTCCTATTGACATAATGGAAGGAAGATTGAAAAAGAGAGGAAGAAGAAAAGTCAAGAAAAATTCTAGACAATAAAAACTACATGGCTGACATATCAAGCCAAAAGGAAAAAGAAAAAAATTAGGGCGAAAATGAAAAACAGAAAAATAAACTACGCATACACTCCACAAACAAAACCCACAAAACAACAATCACAGAGTCATCACCTACAAACAACCCTATACAAAATAAGAATCAATCCCCACCTAAATACCACCAAACACACATAAATCGGCCGAAATACCCAATAAGTTACAACCACCCAGGAAAAAATACTTTTCAGATAAAAATAAAAGGAATCCTCATAAATACCATTGCACACAAAAAGTTGACCCAACTTCTCCACACCCCATAAATGCTAAAGGAATTAAATGACAACCATTACAGAAAACGATATAATAGAAATAAGACAAAAACTTTTCCTATGATGAAAACAAGGTAAGAAACCTCTTCTTAAACAATAAAAAACATCATTTAAATAATAACACTAGAAAACATCTTTAAACAATATAAACAGAAACCATGTTGTTGACAATACAAAAAAACATTTTTAAGGTAATACAAACAGAAACAATCTTATAGACCGAAACGATCTTTTAGGTAATACAAACGAAAAACATCTTTTAAACATGACAAACAAAAACCATCTTACAGACAATACAAAGAGAAACCATTTTTAGACAATACAGACAAAAACTATTTGTTGGTGATACAAACAAAAACATCTTTTAAACGATACAAACAGAAGCAGTCCTTTAGAAAATACAAAAAGATCAATTTTTTTAGGTATTACCAACGAAAAACCTTTTTAGACAATACAAGGAAAAATATCTTTTAGACAAAGCAAAGAAAAAACATTTTTAGGTAATACAAATAGAAACCATCTTTTAGGCAAGACGAACAAAAGTCATTTTTAGACAATAAAGCTGAAACTATTTTTAGACAATACAAAAAACCCTTTTAGACAATATCTGACGTAGAACTCAGCCGCCGGCCACTGTATCTCTTCTACTCTGGCAATTTTCGCCGAAATAAAAACACACGGCTCCCTTTGTTGACCTGAAGGAACCACCACTATTCGCCACGTTGTGAATTTTTTGATCCAAACATCGGTGTTCTAGTCCCCTCAGAACGGTCCAATTGTGGGAGTTGATCAGGCTTGGCTCCACGTCGAAAGGAATTGCTATTTATGAAGAAAAAGTTCTTGTCGCAACCACAAGAACACAAAAAGAGACAAGCAACACTTTCGATTCTCGTATGATAAAACTTTTTTTTAAGGCTATTGTCTTTATTTTACCACAAAAGAAATTACACAAATGCGTAGAGTACAAAAGAAAAGGTGCATGAGATTCACTCGTTCGGTTGAAAGTGACAGAGAGGGAAAAGGTGGATTGAATCTTTGAAATTCTGCAGGTGAATGCTTTTCAAGTGGTACTAAAAATGAATTTGGATTCCCCGCTGAGTTTTTCTCTGCCTGAGACCACTTGAGCCGAGCAAAACCTACTTATCTTGTCTCGAACCTTGGGTCTGGATTTCGACCTCAGACCACCCAAAATCCCATTCACCTTTTATTATAGGATTTAATCAAAGAACCCATTCATCCTCTACCCCAAACCATCACCTTACTTAACTAACAAACTCAACCCCAGAAACTTTAATCCAAATGAAAGAAAAATAAAAATGAAAATAAAATTGGAAATTCCTTTTCCTATTCTTTGTATTAAAAACAAAAACTTATTTTTAGAATTACTAAAAAAACATTTTTATGTAATACAAATAGAAACAATCATTTAATAAATACAAAGAGAAAACATCTTTTACAGAGAATAGAAATAGGAAAAGTTTTTAGACGATAAAGACAAAAACCCTCTTTTAGACAATGCAAACAGAAAGAATCTTATTGACAATAAAAGAAAAAATTATTTTGTAGACAAAAAACAAAAACGAAACCATCTTTTAGACAACAAAACAGAAATTATTTTTTGGTAATGCACACAGAAACCATCTTTTCGACAATACAAACAGAAAACATTTTCTTGGCAATGCAAACAGAAACCATTTTTGGACGATACAAACAGAAAAGTTTTATTTATGTAATACAAACAAAAAACATCTTTTGGATGATGAAAACAAATTTTACACAATACAAACAGAAACCATTTTTTAGGTAATACAAATGAAAACCATATTTCAGACAATACAAAGAGAAACCATTTTTAGACAATACAAACAGAAGCCATTTTTGGACGATACAAACAGAAAAGTTTTATTTATGTAATACAAACAAAAACATCTTTTGGATGATGAAAACAAATTTTACACAATACAAACAGAAACCATTTTTAGACAATACAAACAGAAGCCATATTTGGACGATACAAACAGAAAAGTTTTATTTATGTAATACAAACAAAAAACATCTTTTGGATGATGAAAACAAATTTTACACAAAACAAACAGAAACCATTTAGAAACTATATTTTTAACAATACAAGTAGAAAACATTTTTAGGTTAGACAAGGAAAAAACATATACAATATAAAAAGAAACCATTTGGAAGAAAATACTAACAAAAACTATCTTTTTCGCAATATAAACAGAAACCAATTCTTAGATCATACAAAAATCTTTTAGACAAATACAAACAGAAAGAATCCTATAGACAATACAAACAGAAAGAATCTTATAGACAATACAAAGAAAAAACTATTTTTAGGTAATACCAACAGAAACCATCTTTTGAACAATACAAACAAAAAATATCTTATAGACAATATAAACAGAAATTTTTTTTTTGGTAATATAAACAGAAACCGTCCATTAGACAATGCTAAAGGAAACCATCCTTCCGATAAAACAAAAAAAATATTTTTTGACGATGCAAACAGAAACTATCTCTTAGGCAATACAAACAAAAACCGTTTTTAGACACTAAAAACAAAACCATCTATTAAACAATACAAACAAAAAGCATCTATTAGACAATACAAATAGAAACCATTTTTCGGGTAATACAAACAAAACTATCTTTATGACGAAAAAAAAAAACAACTATTTCTCAGATAATAAAAACAAAACCAGCTTTTAGACAATACAAACAAAACAATTTTTTGGTATTACAAACGGAAACCATCTTTCACACAACACAAAGAGAAACCATTTTTAGACAATACAAACAGAAAAAAAAAAGAAAAAACAACACAAAACAAACCCTCACTTAAAAATATACAGGAAAACGAAAATATAATTATGGAAGAAGCAGATGAGGAAAGCGCTGCAGTTATTTTAAATAAAACATCTTGCAAAACAAAGATCCAAGAAATACTAAGAGATAAACTAACTATAAATTAATTGATACAGACATTGTGGGGGGACTTATATTTATGGTAGATATGCTTCCCCCAAAATTTGATGTTAAAGAAATTTTATATGAGTTTTGCTTGGAATAAGGCACATGGAAAAAAGTAGTAAATGAAGGAAGCCAATGAGTAAAAGATATGAAACGGTGCGGAAAAAAAGAACATTTAAAACAAGGCTACGAACAAAAACAAATTTATATATTATAATAAAACTTACATTGATAGATAAAAAAATATCGCTAATTCTATTAATAAAGTAATCGTGTGTGTGTGTCTAACATAACTAAACTACAAAAGGATTACATATTTAAAATGTCTTTCTTTTTATGGTTGGAAACAGTCGGTTTCTCTGAGACTGGAAAAAGTCTCATCGTCAATGTATGTCTGCGAGGCCCATCCATGTTGTTGCTATTTGACGTCTGTTGAGTCACACTGGGGGGAGTGTGTTGCCGCTGCGAAGAAATTGTGTAAAAAGAGAAAGAGTGTTTGAAGACGACGTATTTATAGAAAATACGTGTCTTGGAAGTGGCTCCAAACGCAGGACGAAAATTTACGCGCAGACGTAGTTTTACGCAGGTCATGTGGTTATCCTGGCCAATGGTTTCCCGAGACTGAATATGTGAGCGTCCGCCATCTTGTCGTGGGAACAAGTTGCATACCGCCCAAATTAAATTATAGGAGTGTAAAGTCCTATAACATAGACAATAATATCATATCATAAATTAAGAAAATTCTGCAAAACACACAATGAAAAAGATTTCCTAACTACATTCCATAAACTAGCAATTTTTACGGACTACAAAAAATTCAAAGGTCCGAGGAAATAAAAAAAGTTGTAGAAACAAAAATCTGAATTCATAGAAATTCCAGAGGCTTGTGACTTCAAACTAAGACCCATAGTAGCAAAAGTCCATCATTTCCCAAAGACTCAGCAAACTAATAGACATTTTACTACAAACTTTTCTTAGAAAAATAAAAACGATATTAGAGATGACATCCACTTTTTAAACTCCATGTCACAAAAAACTGATCCCGACACACTCATTGATACATTTAACGCTATAAACCTGTACAGTAATATGCCCCATAAATTAGGAAAAGAAGCCATCACATTTTGGATAGGAAAATACCCAGAAACATGACACAAAAAAATTTAAGAGAATATTTATCACAGATGGTATAGAACTAATCCTAAATAATAAATGTTTCCAGTTCAATAACGTAAATTACATCCAGATCCTATGAAGAGTTATGGGAGATAAAGTTGCACCAACATCGCCGCCCTAACCTTAGCATATTTAGAAGAATTTCTATATGAAATCATAGGTAAAAGATAAAAAAAACAATATAAAAACAGGATTTACAAGATCATGGATACTTAGATGGTTGTTTCATATTTTGGAAATGCCCATGGGGCGAAATTTGTGATAAACACAACTTATTCCAAAACCTGCACCTCAAAATAAAATTCACCAGGGAACACAGTTTTAAAGAACTATCCATTTTAGACATACTCATTAAAAACGAAAATGACAAAATTATTAGACGTTTTCCAAAAACCCACAGACACCCAACAATACCTCCACTTCAAAAGTACCCCCCGCAAAAACAGAACTGCACATAATCCATCCCTTACACGCTAGCACGTAGAATATAATAGTCACTATAAATATCTCAGAAAAACTCACCAAAAAGAAATTGCACGTAACCCTCAACCAGAGAGGATATCTAACCACACTAATAAATAAGTGATTTGAATTAACAGAAAAATACCATTAACAGAATTAGGAAGCGCCAAAAACAAAAAAAAAAACAAAAAAAAAACACATAACTACGAGAACCCTTAGCGTACGTCTCAACTAACAAAAAACCCAGAACTATTCACAGAAATACTTATACTTGAAAAATATGACAGAATCAAAGAAATACTAGACACAACCAAAATCATTAAAAGCCAGAGAAAACCAAATTTTTTTTTCTAAAAGTATTTACCTCATTTACATTTGGGGAACGTATAACACATGGGGTCACAAAATGCAAGAATAAACGATGCAGAGTGTGTAATATGATTATAAAAGGAAAATCCTTTACCCTCGAAAACCCTAAAACGACATAAATAAATAAAAACTTAAGCTGCAGTGCAAAAAACGTAGTCTACGTAATCGAATGTTGCAAATGTAAAAATTATACATAGAGTCTACACAAGTTCTTAAAACCAAAATATTCCAACACAAAAGTAATACTAAGTTACCAGAAAACAGAAAATTCTATTTTTAAAAACACCTATACAAATGCAGGAATGGTATGTTTAAAATGTCAATTTACCAAACTGACGACAATCCAAATGAAAGAATACTTGATAGAAAAATCAAAAACACAATAGAACACACACATACACACTCACACGGGGAGAAAATTAGTTGTCAGTTGAATATTATGGCACATCAACTAGCATAGATTATTGATGTGGACCCAATTTGGGACCAGGAAAAGATAACTCGGAACACGGTATAAGTTTAAGAATATATTGAAGTAACAAGATAGAGAGAAAAGTGGTGGTGTAAGCTCGGCTTACTTGTCAGTCGAATATCCAGTCTTTACGACCGGCTGACCGTTCATCCCATCGACGAGAGTACTCGGCTCTCGACTAAAGTAAGATTTGGAAGTGTCCATCAATGGGGTGGGTAACGGTCCTACAACACCCACCTTCCAAGAGGTTTTATTTTTCTGTAGAGACAAAAAAGCTGTTTAGAATTCTCTTCCACCTCGATTTGAAGATATACGTATGATAATCTATTTTTGAAATGATTTTGCCACCATTAAGTTTCTTGAATATCTCTTCAGGGCTCGGGAGAGGATAGTGGTGGTCTTTTAGTGCTTTGTTCAACCCTGTTGAAAAATCGGCGCAAACCCTAATTTGATTAGATTTTTTCTTCACATAGACTGTTGGCGCAGCCCACTCGCTGAAATCTTCTTTAGACAGGATACCTGCTTTTTTCAACCTGTCCAGTTCTTCATCTATTTGCTCTAGAGCCGCGAAAAGGACGTTTCGCTTTTTAAAAAATATGGGCTGGGCATGGTCCTTTACCCGGAATTGTGCTTTCGTTTTTGTACATTTCCCAAGGCCGCCTGAAAATACCTCAGGGAATTTTTGTTCGAGTTCCTGTTTTAATTTTTCTGTGTTAGTAATTGGGCTTTCTAATTTACGGCATAACGTGCTCATAGGGCAGTCCCAAAGGTTGAATTTTTCAATCCAATCTGTACCGAATAGATTGTGTCTGTTTTTTAGCACATATGCTATGAGTTTCTTTGTAATTCCATTCAAGGTTACAGTGAGAACTACTTCACCCAAAATGTTTATACTATCACCTGTTAAAGAAAGTGCTGTCTTTTTCGTTCTCAGTAAAGCTGGCTTGTTTAGACATCGCCACGTATGCAAATTTATTATCGAGAGGCCGGAACCCGAGTAAAGCTGGAATTTTACGGTCTTGTTAAAAATTTTAACCGTTACGTATTTGCGTAAATTCCCGTCTTTGTTATCGCCTGACTGTGTTTGTCTTATTTTATTTCTGGGTTTCCTCGATTTTTTGGCATACGAACAACGTGTTACTTCGTGTCCAATTTTACCACAGTTTTTACAAGTTAACTTCTTTTTCGCTAGACAAAACCTCATCCAGTGTAGATCACCTGAGATATAACATGGTCCTGCTTGTGGATCTTTTCGTCTATTCGTACTTTGTCGGAAATTTTTGATCGCACAATTTTACTTTTCTCTTTCTGTGGGAAATAGCGTGTCGGTTTGCTCTTGATTTTTTTTTATATATGAGCAACTCCCGATTCCTCAATAGTTTTAGAGTCACTTTTAATGGATACTACGCTCTGGCAATCCTCAGCCAATATTTTAAGGGTCAGACCTTGTTCGTTCTCTAACTTAGTTAACACACGGCGTCTAATTTCAGCGTCTTCTGCTGATATCAGACCCTGCGCGAAAATAAAACATTTGAAGTCGTCTGCAGTTAAATCTGCTAACTTGAAATCGATGCAGTGTTTATTCACTGTCGCCGCAAACGTCAAATAATCTTGTTGGTCATCCTCAAATATATTAAGGCATTTCCATCTCTTATGAAAAAGTGATGTGTTTGGCTTAAATAGTTCAGATAATAATTTAATTGTCTCTGAGAACTCCAGATCCACTGTTTGTTTTTTGGGGAGGATAAAATCAACGAACCTACTGTGTTCAGTTGTTCCCAATTTCCTGGATAATAAACGTACTTTTTTTTCGGTTGACCATTCTTTGCAGTCCACGATAAATACGTCTCCATATCGTGAGTAGAATGCATCAAAGGTTTTATCGTTTTCTGGTACATACTCAAAAGTTTCTATGATACTGTACATAGTAATATAATTCTTAGGAGCTTTCGTGCAGTTTAACTATTTTAATAGTAACTCTTCCATTTGGTTCTGTCGTTCCTCACTTTTCATTAATGCTTTTAGGAGTTTTTCCTCATTTCTTTGTTGTTGTAGATTTTTTTGTTGCTGTACCCACTGTTCTTCTATTTACTGTTGCCTTTCATCACTCTTCTGTTGATGGTCCATCTGAACTTTTAACATTTGTACAATTATTTGCTGGAAGTCTTCCATTACTGGATTACAGAAATTTTTGTAATATCCAAATAAAATTGACAACGAATTTTTATGTGGAAGAAGAGAGAGAGACCCTATATCCGTCATTCTTTAGAGCCTCCTCTTTTTCCTGCTTAGTTCGTTCAAAAATTTCCCTGTTGGAGGAGTTATTAGATAATCTATGCTCTATTCCCTTAGGTACATGTTTAAACACCTGTATTGGGTGATTAGATCCCCTGTTTACATAACGCAGATCCTGGTTCCTTTTTCTAAATGGAGATACCGTTCCACTATATAAGTTTAAAGTAATATCAAGATAATCGGTTATTTTTAGATCTGTTGTTACATCTAACCTAAATCCAAAGTCCTCAAACAGCTTATGCAATTTTTTTCTAATCCCATCACACTTCCTCGGTGTACTTTTATCCACTATAATCAGTCCGTCATCATGATAAAGCCCATGGCTATTAGGGTCCATAATCTTATTAATACCACATAGTAATACACACCCGACGAGCTCTCAAATTTCTGCACCATCATAGGCTCCAATTAAAACGTCAAAATTTCCACCCTCCCCTTTTTTTATCCATACACTATCTTCATAGTATAACAATGTTTTACGACAATGCTTAATTATTTCCACCTTATCTAGAGGTATAACCATATATTCTTTAGCCAAATCTAACACTCTATCCAATGTCCTTTCTGTTATTGAAGGATAAAAATCCTTTATATCATATTTAATAAAGGAGCACCTATTATCCTTCTCATACTCCTCAAACCACTTAATACAGTCATTAGTGCTCCTCCACTGGTTGATGTTCAATGCCAGCCTAAGTGATTCACGCATTTCTTGTACTATTATTTTACTAATCCTACCTATTTGTGTCTTGGCCGGGTTAATGAGCCTACATTCCGGATTAGTCTTGAAATTACTTTTGTGGTCTTTTATAGTAATAAAACAATTCTTGGTATTGTATTTTTCTACTCTATCAACAATACCTAATTTATGCGCCAACAATTTTGCTTCGTTATTTAACTCTTTTTCGAAATCAGGTGGTGCTTTCTTATAATTCTTAACCACCTCCTTAAATATCATTTGCCTATATTTTTCCTTTTCTATCTTATATAATTTGCCCGACTTATCTGACTTTACAAATATTTTTTCGGACTCCTTAAATCTCCTCATATCCTCATACATTTTTTGTTGAATATTATTGCGCATTTTCCTGAATTTTATCTCCTTAACCATTCCTATCATTTCAGCCTCAAGTTTATCCATCTCTTTGATATGGGGGGTGTTTCGTAGTTTTAAACCCATATTTCTCCCTTCCCTCTTTTTCTGTACAGTTAATTGTATTGAGAAAAAAATATGCTTTCCACCTCATATTTTTTACAAAGGATTCTATCCTCCTCAACAGAACTAACTTATACTGGTGCCTATCAGGTATTGGTATGTTCTTGTATGAATAACTTATGTTCGCTCTCTCCATAGTAACAAGAGCAGAGAAAGTGCTCAATGGACAAATACCAGAGCTTCAATATTTACTAATCTAATATCTACCAGTATTCACGGTACCAGAAAAAAAAACAAAAAACCCCTGGCCAGGAACAAGAGATAAAAATATCTCGAATCACCGCCCAGAGGAAAAAGAAAAAAGTTTTTTGGGTAAAAAAAGAAAGAAAAGACCAACCTCGTCCGACTCCTTGAAAAAAATCAAGGGGTACTCCGTCAGTGGTCAAAAGAAAACCAAAAAACCCTCCGCGAATGCTGCAATGCTACAATTACTAAAGTGCTCAACATAAAACAATGGAGCCAATTATAGAATTAACTTAAATCTGAGAAAAACAGTATGGGCACAGAAATCAACACTGCATACACACACACACACACACACACACACACATATATATATATATATATATATATATATATATATATATATATTATTCAATACAGTTAAACCGGAGTCGGGAATTATTCCTTCAGGACCAAAAATCATTCAACTTTGAACATTAAATTTTCCTAGTAACGAGCTCAATGTAACAGACATCACAGAGCAACAATTTCATTTACTATTATTCCCGTGGTGTAATGGTTATCGTCGTAGGAAATGGACACGAGTTCAAATCCTGAACGAGACTGATGGCATTTCACATAGCACTAACACCCTTGGGAAAGGTATGAATCCAATTATTCCCCCTCCAGCTATGGGTCAATTGTAGGACAGACTAGGTTCTTCAGCCTTGGTGAGACAACTAGTCTAGGAAAAGGAAAACTCTGAATTCAAACCTGTTAAACTCCGCTTAAAAATTGACCTTGTGTCATATCCTGCCCGAGCGGAGGGGTTGGTAAATATGATTATTCCAACTGGTAATAAAAACTAAAAACCGGAAATGGGGAGGAAACTCTTTACCCCTCTTCTAACCCCTCCCACCTTTCCTTCCTGTGTCTATTCTGAATTATTTTATCCATTAGATCAGAAGAAGTCCGGTTATTTTTGGTGTTATCGATTCATATCAATACCCATAACAGGATGGAAATAAATTTATAATCCTAATATGACCGTTTTTTTTGTTTTTCTTAAAGAAAAAGCATTTTCTTTATGCCAAGCTTACATTAAAAAGTAAAAAAACTTTTCTTTTATGCCAGGCTTACTTTGATAAGTTAAAAAGGCTTTTTCCTTACTCTAGGCTTACTTTGAAAAGTAAAAAAGCTTTTCTTTTATACCAGGAATACTTTCAAATGTAAAAAAGCTTTTCCTTAATGCCTAGCTTACTTTGAAAATAAAAAGGGTTCTCCTTTATGCCAGGCTAACTTTGAAAAGTAAGAAAGCTTTTTCTTTATGCCAGACTTACTTTGAAATGTAAAAAAGCTTTTCTTTCATTTTAGGCTTATTTTGAAAAATAAAAAAGCTTTTCTTTTATGCCAGGCTTACTTTGAAAAGTAAAACAGCCTTTTCTTTATGCCAGGTTTATTTGAAAAGTAAAAAAGGTTCTCCTTTATGCCATCTTTACTTTGAAAAGGAAAAAAAGCTTTTTTTTATATGCCAGGCTTACTTTGAAATGTAAAAAATCTTTTCTTTTATACCAAGCTTACTTTGAAAGGTAAAATAGCCAAACTTACTCTGAAAAGTAAAAAATCTTTTCTGTAATGCCAGGCTTACTTTGAAATGTAAAAAAGGTTCTCCTTTTTGCCACACTTAAGTTGAAAAGGAAAAAAGCTTTTACTTTGAAAAGTAAAAAGGCTTTTTCTTTTTTCTTTTTCTAACCCTGGCTTACTTTAAAAAGGAAAAAAGCTTTTCTTTTATTCCAGTCTTACTTTGAAAAATAAAAAAAAAACTTTTCTGTTATACAAGGCTTATTTGAAAAGTAAAAAAGCTTTTCCTTAATGCCAGGCTTACTTTGAAAAGTAAAGAAGGTTCTTCTTTATGCCATGTTTACTTTGAAAAGAAAGAAAAGCTTTTTTTTATGCCAAGCTTACTTTAAAAAGTAAAAAAGATTTTCTTTTATGTTAGCCATATTTTGAAAAGTAAAAAAGCTTTTCCCACATGATAGGCTTACTTTGAAAAGTAAAAAAGCTTTTCCCACATGATAGGCTTACTTTGAAAAGTAAAAAAAGCTTTGCCCACATGATAGGCTTACTTTGAAAAGTAAAAAAACCTTTTCCCACATGATAGGCTTACTTTGAAAAGTAAAAAAACCTTTTCCCACATGATAGGCTTACTTTGAAAAGTAAAAAAGCTTTTCCCACATGATAGGCTTACTTTGAAAAGTAAAAAAGCTTTTCCCACATGATAGGCTTACTTTGAAAAGTAAAAAAGCTTTTCCCACATGATAGGCTTACTTTGAAAAGTAAAAAAGCTTTTCCCACATGATAGGCTTACTTTGAAAAGTAAAAAAGCTTTTCCTTTATTCCAGACAAACTTTGAAAAGTAAAAAAAGTTTTTCGTATGCCAGGCTTACTTTGAAAAGTAAAAGTCTTTTTCCTTTATGCCAGGCTTATTTTTAAAAGTAAAAAAAGGCATTTCTTTTATGCAATGCTTACTTTAAAAGGTAAGACAGCTTTTCTTTAAGCCAGGCTTACTTTGAAAAGAAAAAAGCTTTTCTTTTATTCCGGGCTTACTTTGAAAAGGAAAAAGCTTTTCTTTTATTCCGGGCTTACTTTGAAAAGAAAAAAGCTTTTCTTTTATTCCGGGCTTACTTTGAAAAGAAAAAAGCTTTTCTTTTATTCCGGGCTTACTTTGAAAAGAAAAAAGCTTTTCTTTTATTCCGGGCTTACTTTGAAAAGAAAAAAGCTTTTCTTTTATTCCGGGCTTACTTTGAAAAGAAAAAAGCTTTTCTTTTATTCCGGGTTTACTTTGAAAAGGAAAAAAGCTTTTTCTTTATGCCATGCTTACTTTGGAAAGTAAAAAAGCTTTTCCTTTTATGACAGGCTTACTTCGAAAAGTCAAAATACTTTTCTTTTATTCCTGGCTTACTTTGAAAAATAAAAAAGAATTTCCTTTATGCTTGGCTTACTTTGAAAAGGAAAAAAGCTTTTCTTTAAGCCAGGCTTACTTTGAATTTAAAAAAAACTTTTCTTTTATGCCAGGCTTACTTTGACGAGTAAAACAGATTTTCCTTTAAGCCAGACTTACTTTAAAAAGTAAAAAAGCTTTAGTTTCATGCCAGGCTAACTTTGAAAGGTAAAAAAGCTTTTATTTTATGCCAGGCTTACTTTGAAAACTAAAAAAGTTTTTCTTTTAGGCTAAGTTTACATTGAAATGTAAAAAAACTTCTCCCATATGATAGGTTTGCTTTTGAAAAGTAAAAAAGCTTTTCCTTAATGTCAGGCTTACTTTAAACAGTAAAAAAACTTTTCCTTTATGCCAGGCTTAGTTTGAAAACTTTATTTCAGGCATACATTGAAAACAAAAAACACTTTTTCTTTATGCCAGATTTTCTTTGAAAAGTAGAAAAGTTTTTCTTACATGCCAGGCTTACTTCGAAGAGTAAAAAAGCTTTTCATACATGCCAGGCTTACTTTGAGAAGTAAAAAAAGTTTCACTGTTATGCTAGGCTTACTTTGAAAAGTAAAAAAGTTTTTCTTTTAGGCTAAGCTTAAATTGAAAAGTAAAAATGCTCTTCTAATTTTCTATGCAAATTTTTAAATCTAAAGAACTTAATTATCTGTCATGCTTCCTTTCAAATGCAAAAAGGTTTTATGTTTGATGCCTCCTTACTCATCATCATCATCATCATCATCATCAAGTATTTGCTAATAACATGGATTTCCCTGACAAATAGTCATGATAATCTTTTCATCACTGTTTTTCTTTTTCTCATCAATAGATCAATGAGATAGTTTGATTATTATTGGTGCTCTCGTCACAGATGTGACTTGCTGTTCTTCCAAGGAGGAAAGCATTATGTAAGTCTTCCCTCTTTCCTCCACAAAAAAAAAGAAGTGATTTATGCTTATTTGTGCTCGTGTCTTTTCTTTTAAATTTCTATCCAATTTGATGTTTTTTTTTTTGAGGTTTTTTATCCTCTCTTGAAAATGGGTCAGGAGAAGGATGAATAAAAGAAAAAGTTGTAGCAAACAAAGAACATTTTAGTTATCAATATTTAGTGACTCTTTGAAAATAGTGTCTTCGGTTCATTTTGCTTCAGAAGTAAAAAAAAAAAAAAAAAAATATTTAAATTTATGCCATAGTTATTCTAAATTAAAAAAATTAATTGAACTTTTGGCTAACCTTTGCCTTAAATGCAAATCTTGCTTTAAATTTATGACATTTTCTTTTGAAGGAAAAAATGTAACTTTATGCTACGTTTAAATGTAAAAGAAACTTTATTTGGCTAAATCTAAAAAAAAAGGTCTTTTACTGTATGTCATGTTTACTTTGAAATATAAAACATGTTTTAAATTTATGTCTTGTTTACTTTTAAAAAATAGCTTTACTTTGATGTTATGTTTATTTGAAATACCAATAACAAAATCTTTTGTCATGATTACATCTAAATTAAATAAAAGTTCTATCTTGATGTCATGCTTACTTTTAAATCTAAAAAAAGCTGTTACATGATGCTATGCTTACTTTTAAATACAAAAATATTTATGCCATGCTTAATACTTAATGCCAAATAAATAAATTTAAAAAAACAGAATTTAACTTTATGCCATGCTTACGTTAATACCAAAGAAAAATTTTAATTTTATACCATGATTACTTTTAAATGCAAACATAACTTGTACTTTACGCCAAGCTTATTGTTAAAAACAAAAAAAAAAGTTTCGAGTTTATATCACTGTTATTTTAATTCAAAAAAGCTTTAACTTTATATCATGCTTTCATTAAAATCTAAAAAAAAGCTTTAACTTACCGATTGAAAGGAGGAACAACAACAATCTGCGAAGATGGCTCGGTCTTGCAAGAAACCTAAGCAGTAATGCATTTTGTGGAACTCCAAACAAATTACAACTTCCAATCAGCAGACTCTCTGAAGAATTCGTAGTGACGCAGACAAGAGAACTGATCTTGAATTGGAATTCACATAATCCTAAAATAGCGTCAGCAGGAATTGAAGTTCATACAGACAGAAAAGGCAGAACATCACAAGAGCTCAAAATTACAGAGGAACGCCTGAGACAAAAAGCCCTTGTCAGTACAGTCGTGATAGGAAAAGCAGGATTGGGGTATAACCCAAGTACCCAGGTTGACAAAACCAAAAGGAAAAATGAAGACAACTCCTCCAGGAAAAAGTACGAGTAGGAATAGAAGAGACATGGATCAGCAAAAGGATTTGCCGAAGCCAGTAAGGGGCTTGGACTATAATTCCTCTACTTAAAAAGAAAAATGTACACTTATATCCTTGCCCTTGAGGTTATAATAATTATGCGGATCTGTATTTCCAATCCTCCTGGGAAGACGTGGCCCTGGAGGTGACCGTGTCCTCTGTAAAGAGTACGGATGTAACATTCAGGTTAATTGGCCGCGCAATTACCATGACTAGTTTGTCATCACTGAAGTGCGATGTGGGCTGATGGCTCCGTGGTAGAGTTTCGGCTCCACATTCTGTGGTCGCTGGTTCGATCTCCAGTGAGGTAGATCATGGTATACACTGCTGATGAGACCTAATAAGTTTGAAACAGCTGTTGGCCGGATTTTCTGGTCATAGTAATTCAATTCACAATATAATTCCTCTGCTTAAAAAAGAAAAATCTACTCCTGGTTTGGTTTGGTTTTATAACATATTTACCCTTGTGGGTTATTTAATGCCAAATGCATTTTCATTCATATAAACAGTTCTATTTCAAACAATTAAGTCTAGCATTAGTACACAGTTTAAATGTCAAAAACAGTTATATTTCAAACATACATTTTTTGTGGTTTGTTTGTTTTTGTTTTTTTTTTGTTTTTTTTTGTATTTTGAAGATAACATTTTTAAAACAAGTTTGAGCTCATTTTTTTGCACACAGTTAAATGGTTTCACTTAATTTCAAACAATTCAGTTTAGCATAAGTACAGGTTTTTGTTTACTCACAGTCATTGGTTTTAATAGTTTTTTGTTTACACACAGTGAAATTTAAAACAGCTCTATTTCAAACAATTCAACAAAGTTAAATGGTTCTAAGTATTGCTATGTATCGTGAACTATTCAATCAGTCATTTGTTTACACACTATTAAATGATCAAATAGTTCTATTTCTAACAATTCAATTCATCAAAAGTACACAGTTTTTTGGTTTACACACAATTAAATGTAAAAACAGTTCATAACAAACAATTCAGTTAAATGTAATTACAGGTTAGGTCTATTTGATTCATAGGTGCTACCAATCCAAGTCAGAATTGACCTGGGAGCGATGGCAATGAAGGAGTACTCTGCAATCTCTAAAGCTCCAGCATTACTGGAGCATCACCATCAGATTGTTTAGTGTCATTTGCTGGACATTCATTGGAAGAGTCTTACCCCTCTGCAGAGATGCAGTCATTGTATTCTGCAACCCCAGCCGACTGGGCCACAGGATATTCATTGGAAGAGTCTTACTCCTCTGCAGAGATGCAGTCATTGTATTCTGCAACCCCAGCCGACTGGGCCACAGGACATTCATTGAAGGAGTCTTACTCCTCTGCAGAGATGCAGTCATTGTATTCTGCAACCCCAGCCGACTGGGACACAGGACATTCATTGGAGGAGTCTTACTCCTCTGCAGAGATGCAGTCATTGTATTCTGCAGCCCCAGCCGACTGGGCCACAGGACATTCATTGGAGGAGTCTTACTCCTCTGCAGAGATGCAGTCATTGTATTCTACAGCCCCAGCCGACTAGGCCACAGGATATTCATTGGAGGAGTCTTACCCCTCTGCAGAGATGCAGTCATTGTATTCTGCAGCTCCAGCCGACTGGGCCACAGGACATTCATTGGAAGAGTCTTACCCCTCTGCAGAGATGCAGTCATTGTATTCTGCAACCCCAGCCGACTGGGCCACAGGACATTCATTGGAAGAGTCTTACCCCTCTGCAGTCATTGTATTCTGCAACCCCAGCCGACTGGGCCACACTTATAATAAATCACTTAGAGATGGACATTACCGTTAATGTCATGACTAAATGCTTAGAGTGATAGCAGATATTGTAAGGGAAACCATACAAAGATGTGTTTATGATCCTGATAAACATATGAAATTCATAAATTCAAAAGAAAAATTTCACTCAAAAGTAAATACAAGAACGAACTGGCTTTCAACTGCCAACGATTGACAAAACTTTATCTTTAAATCATGCTGAAACTTTTAAATGAAAACAATTTTAGGACATGTTTACTTTTTCATGCAAAAAAATAGTTTACCTTAATTCTATGTTTACTTTCAAACGTAATAAAATCATTATATCCTGGTTTTTTTCAATAAAAAATCATGAGACAAATTTTAAATGCAAAAAAGATTTAAATTCATTTTTTGCCTAATTTTAAAACAAAGATTTAGCTTTATGACATGTTTACTTTTTAAGGAAAATAAAAATTTATGTTTATACTAGATATTTCGAAGGGAAAAAAAAAGATTTAACTTTTGACATGCTTTCTTTTTAATTATTACTATGCTTAAAAATTATATGATGGTTATGTTAAAAAAGAAATAAAAGCTTAAAATTTATGTGATGCATAATATTAAAATCAAAAGGTATTATCCTTGATGCCATACATACTCTTTAAAGAAAAAATGCTTTAAATTTATGCAAAGCTTATTTGTAAATACAACAAGTCCATAAATTTATGCTAAGCTTACTTTTAAAAGTAATTCTTAATTTCAATTGCAAAATATCTTTATGCCATTCTTACTTTTCAATGCAAGAAGTCCACAAATTTATACTGAGGAGTATTCAAATATAATTCTTTATTTTAATAGCAAAATCTCTTTATGCCATGTATGATTTTAAATGCAACAAGTTCATAATTTTATACTAAGTGTAGTTTTAAATGCAATTCTCTATTTTAATTGCCAAATATCTTTATGCTATGCTTACATATAAATACAAGTCCATAACATTATACTTAGCTTAGTTTTAAATGCAATTCTTTATTTTAATTGCCAAATACTTTTATGCCATAATTCCCTTTAAATGCAACTTGTTCATAACATTATACTAACCATATTTTTTAATGCAATTCTCTATTTTAATCGCAAAATACTTTTATGCCATGTTTACCTTTAAAAGTAACATGTATATAACTTTATACTTAGTTTTAAATGCAATTCTTTATTTTATTTGCTAAATATCTTTATGTCATACTTACTTTTGAATACAACATGTCCATAACTTTATAAAAAGCTTTGTTTTAAATGCAATTTTTTTTTTAACTGCTAAATCCTTTTATGCCATCGTTACCTTTAAATGCAACATAGCCATCACATTATATCAACATATAGTTTTAAATTCAATTCTTTATTCTAATGGCAAAATATCTTTATGTCATATTTACCTTTAAATGCACCATGTCCATAATTTTATAGTAAGCTTAGTTTTAAATGCAATTCTTTATTTTAATTGCCAAATATCTTTATGCCATGCTTACTTGTAAATGCAACGAGTACAAAACTTTTTATTAAGCTTAGTTTTAAATGCAGTTCTTCATATTTATTGCCAGATACGTTTATGCCTTGCTTAACTTTAAATGCAGCAAAAGCATAAAGTTTTACTAAACTGAGTTTTAAATGCAATTCTTTATTTTAATTGCCATATATCTTTATGCTATGCTTACCTTTAAATGAAATATGTTCATAACATTATACCAAGTTTAGTTTTAAATGCAATTCATTATTTTAATTGCAAAATACTTTTATGCCATCTCTTCTTTTAAATGCAACATATCCATCACATTATACTAACCATACATTAAATGCAATTCTTCATTTTTATTGTCAAATATCTTTAGGTCATGCTTACTTGTAAATGTGTGATAGAGAGAACCACCCCCCAGATGGATTAATCAATTAACGATTCTAAGGGATTTATTAATTAAATGGATAGATTTAGAAATAAGTTTGTTTTTCCATAATACAGAGAATAAGTAAAGAAAATTCCTATTATTTTTTCTTATCATTTTATTTTCTGTTTTATTTTTATTTTTATTTTTTCCTTTTGGAAAAACATTCCTGGTGTTGAGTCTTTAGTAAGTAAGGTGAGAGGAGAGATGGATTCGTTGATTGAATCCTGTGATAAATGGGTGAATGAAATCTTGTGTGGCCTAAAGAAGTTTAGGCATAGAAAGCCGAGACAGGATGAGTGGATTTTTTCCAACTTAGTGATATTTGTCTGGACAGGATGCAGCGGGGCGTCCAGAATTCTTTTTTAGTACCACTTAAAATGCAACAACATGTGGAGTTTAAAAGATGATACAAAATATGGGGTGGTCCAAGCAATTCACATATCATTATTCATGGGCGTAAACAAAAATTATCGATACCCTGCTTCCAATTCATATAAGCAGTGCGTAGAGTCCAGTCAGCAGAGTCGGGATTGCAGTTCAGTCCAAGATCACAGTTGAGTTCAGGAGAGTTGAGGGTTAGCCTCAGAGTCTGAGTTCGCAGTTCAGTCAGATATCGCAGTTAAGTTCAGGAGAGTTGAGGGTTAGCCTCAGAGTCTGAGTCCGCAGTTCAGTCAGATATCACAGTTGAGTTCAGGAGAGTTGAGGTGAGCCTCAGAGTCTGAGTTCGCAGTTCAGTCAGATATCACAGTTGAGTTCAGGAGAGTTGAGGTGAGCCTCAGAGTCTGAGTTCGCAGTTCAGTCAGATATCACAGTTGAGTTCAGGAGAGTTGAGGTGAGCCTCAGAGTCTGAGTTCGCAGTTCAGTCAGATATCACAGTTGAGTTCAGGAGAGTTGAGGTGAGCCTCAGAGTCTGAGTTCGCAGTTCAGTCAGATATCACAGTTGAGTTCAGGAGAGTTGAGGTGAGCCTCAGAGTCTGAGTTCGCAGTTCAGTGAGATATCACAGTTGAGTTCAGGAGAGTTGAGGTGAGCCTCAGAGTCTGAGTTCGCAGTTCAGTGAGATATCACAGTTGAGTTCAGGAGAGTTGAGGTGAGCCTCAGAGTCTGAGTACGCAGTTCAGTCAGATATCACAGTTGAGTTCAGGAGAGTTGAGGTGAGCCTCAGAGTCTGAGTTCGCAGTTCAGTCAGATATCACAGTTGAGTTCAGGAGAGTTGAGAGTTAGCAGGAGAGTAGAGAGTTTGATAAGACGAAACGACTTTGTGAATTATGCTGGCCCGATCGGAACCAATAGTTGAACGTAGAACTTTGCAAACCCAGATCGTTATGTCAACAAAAGCCGAGAAAAACAAACCTTTAAAAGTCACCAAGAATCAATATTTGTCCCCCTTACACCTTCTCTTGTTCTCTCTGTTGCCTCCAAAAACGAGCGAATAAGTCTCGTGTGACCTTTTTTTTTCTTTTGTACTCTACGCATTTGTGTAAATTCTTCTATGGCGAGATAAAGACAATCACTTTGAGAAAGTTGTATTATACAAAAATCGAAAGTGTTGCTTTTCTTTTTTTGTGTTCTTGTGAATCGCGACAGGAACTATTTTCTCCATAAACAGCGATTTTTCTTCGGCGTAGATTCCAGCCAAAATTAGATCTACTCCCACTGTTGAAACGATCTGAGGTAACTAAAACATCGCTATTCGGATAAAAAATTCACAATGTGGCGAATGGTGGCAGTTGTTTCAATTCAACAAGGGAAGCCATGGGGTTTGATTTCGGTGAAAATTCCCTGGCTAAGTTAGACATACTGTCCAGCGCTGGATGCTACGTCAGAAATGCAACAGTCCATAACATCATAGTAAGCTTAGTTTTAAATGCAATTCTTTATTTCAATAGCCATATTTTAATATGCCAATGGTCCCGGGACCGGGTTTCAATCTCTGGTTGAGTTGTATGAAAGAACAAAAAATGGAACTTGATGCTGTCTTGCTTAACACTCAGCATTATAAGGTAAGGATCAAGGGTAAAGTGGAGCAATCCTGGAAATGAAGTAGCACCTTCCACTACACCTTGGTGTAGTAGCTATTGCAAAGGGAGCCTTCGGGTCACCCTTGACAAACATCGCCATCTTTACTTTACTTTTATGCCATCTTCACTTTTAAAAGCAACATGTCCATAACTTTATATTAACCTTTTAAATGTAATTCTTTGTTTTAATTGCCAAATATATTTATGCCACGCTCACCTTTAAAAGCAACAAGTCCATAACTTTATATTAAGCTTACTTTTAAATACAATTCTTTATTCTAATTGCCAACTACTTTTATGCCATCATTACCTTGAAATGCAACATATCCACAATATACCAACAATAGTTTTAAATGCAATTCTCCATTTTTATTGCCAAATATCTTTATACCATGCTTACTTGTAAATGCAACAAGTCTATCATTTTATACTAAGCTTTATTTTAAAGGCAATTCTTAATTTTAATTCCTGAATATCTTTGTGCCATGCTTATCTATAAATGCAACAAGTCCATATCTTTATGGCAAGCTTATTTGTAAATACAATTCTTTAGTTTAATTGCTAAATATCTTTATGCCATTCTTACCTGTAAATGTAACATGTCAATAACTTTATACTGAGCTTTGTTTTAAATGCAATTCCGTATTATAAGTACAAAATATCTTTTTGCCATGCTTTCTTTGAAATGCAACATGTCCTTAACTTTATACTACGCTCAGTAATCTCACCATCATTTCCCTTGGTAATATTTTTTGGTGCATCGACTTAAGTAGTGACTTTTTTTTTTTAAAGTATTTTTACTCAAGTTAATGAAATAAAGTCTGTTAAATTCTTAGATCAGTGTTTTACTCAATCATTTACACACACACACACACACACACACACGCACACACACACACAGAGTTACCTGTTCATTGGCAAAATGCTTTAGTGTTTTGCCAGGTGAGTGGTGCCAAAAGACTCAAAAAATGGTACTTGACCCCCCCTCCCGGTTTAACACTTAGCAAAATGTGGAGCAATCTAGGGAAAGGAGTAGAACCCTCCGCAACAGCTTGGTGTAGTAGCATTTGAAAAGGGAGCCTTCGATTTGCCCGCTATTATGGTCGCCAACTTTACTATATATATATATATATATATATATATATATATAATAGGGTGAGTCAAAAGTTTTTCAAACTTAGATAATTGTTATTGCATATATCATGTGATCGAATCGATTTTAGACTTGATAGGTTCTCGTTCTTGACGGTAATATCATGATTCTTTGTGAGCTGACACGTTGTGCATGATTATCACCGTGTGTGATTTAAATGCAGCACAGATGAACGTATAACGTAATCTAATTTGGGAACTTAGAATTCAAGGGATAGAACTGGACCATAACGCCGAAGAAATCACAAAAAAAAAAAAATTATTGTGTGAAAGGTGAAGGTGCTGTTCAAGATGTTTTGAGAAAATTTACTCGGGTTGCAAGAGCCTGTCCTATCAGAAAAGGTCGGATAGGACTAAAAGCGTAGATTTCGAGGCCTACTCCAAGCCCTATAATCAAATCCGGTGAGTAGTTCTCGGAGGAGAATTTACGATGACCTTGGCAACTCTCAATAACGTGCAGTTCGTCACCAGCACAATATATAGTTGCTAAATTTTGTATAAGTTTACCAAAATGTAGCAAAACTTTTGACTGTCGCTATTAAATATGTATTTGAAGTTTGATATTTAAAAAAAATTATAATCACAAATCCTTCTACATCAGTAGGTTGTAATTCAAGGTCAGTTTTTTGAGCTGAGTTTAACAGGTTGAAATTGAGAGTTTTCTTCCTCTGATACCAGTTGCAATTCTAAGATCAAAGTTTCCAGTCTGCCCTACTATTTACTCACAGCTGGAGGGAGAATAGTTGGATGTATATATTTCCCAAAAAGTTATTAGCGCAATCTGAAATGCAAAAGCTTCGTTCAGGTATTGAACTCAGATCACCGTACCCATTTTTGTGAAGATAACAATTACTCTTCAAGCAGATCTTAATAAATGAGAATGATAAAACGCAACAAAAGTTCCGACTCAAAGTTTCACGTTGTTGATCCTCAGATGAGAAAGTATTAAACTCATTTGATTTTGTTAGATTCAAGAGATGAAAGAAAAGTGAGTTCTTTTTCTGACACTTGACTATCAAATGTTATTCGTACAAATGACGTGACTCAATCAGGTACTAAAATAAAAAGTAAGTATTTGCTTTCATGTCGGCATTTAGATAACAACTCTTTTTTTTATTTAGTTAAGCATTATTTAGAATTTCTAAAACGCTCACTATAAACATAAGTTCTTTTTAGAATGGACACTTTCATTTCCGGTTTCTTCCCATGCTTTTCTTTATATTACCAGATATACTGAATAGTCACGAGTTATTTGCGTATTGTACGTTCCCGAAAGAACCTTGCTTATTTCATCTTTTGATTAATGTTTTATTGCTGAATATCAACCAATGTCGGATATTTAATGTCAAATTATATATATATATATATATATATAAATGTATTTCTAAGGAAAAAAAATCAAACCAACCATGTGAGGATTTGATTTGGCCGGAGTGGAGAAGGGAGAAGTAATCCCAGACAGTGCAGCACCAAAAAGTGACTTCCTTCTTTTGTCTAGAACTACTACTCAGACCCTCAGTACGAATTCGGAGACCGAACTGATAGCACAAAAAATTTAAGCTAGCTTCTTGAATGGAGCTTCCCAGGAAATATAAGTAAAATTAAACGAAAGTCGTTTACTTAAATTCTACCAAGTTAAACGACTGAAAGAAAATTCAACCGGGAATTCTGCTGAAAAGAACTTTAAAGAAGACTTGTGATTGAATGAACTCTGAAACATTTCTACAAAACAAAAACAAAAAAAAAAAGAAAAGAAAAGAAAAGAAAAGAAAAATACTCAAATTCAAAGTACTTTGTTTGCTGGACACTCTCTCAGATAAGTTCCAGTAAATTATACTAAAATTTGCAACACTTTATCTTTTCTATTCTTTTGTAGCAGAAAGAATTTCGTATTTTTGTTTGGCGCGTAATTTAATTCGACCGTTAGGGTCGACGCATAATTTCACCCAGTCAGGATGACTTATCATATTCACCCAGACCATCTTTTCGGGCAGCACAAATTGGGGAAGCTGACAAACACTCTCTTTGGCAGAACAACTTCGTTCAGGACAGACGTCTTACTGTCTGTTCTTCAATAGCAGCAGCAGCAGCATCAAACCAACATGAGGGGAGCCGTGTAACTTATGGACCCCTTGCGTCTATTCTCTTAGACCAAGGGTTCCCAGTTGAATATGAATTGGATGAATTCAATACGCCACACACAGGAACAACTTTAAGTCACCCCCAAAATTGGCTTTGTCGACTGCGATGCAAAATTCCGCTCCGACACCTAGCTACTTCCCCTCCTGGCAACATTTTCTGGAGACATTCACGCTTCTCCACGAAACAACCAGAACCACAAACTCACGGTGACTACAATCGTTTCTGTCCTCAAGCAGCAAACACGACTTTTGCAACACTATGGCGAACATATCTCCCTCAACAAATTCAACAATGCCTTAACCTAACGATGCACTTTTCGCTCTAGCATTTAGCTGCTAAAATGCTTTCTCCACTCCATAACAACTTCATTTCGTTTCCTTACTTCTTTCCTTCCTACAAGACTCGCAGCATAAACGTAAAAACCCCTTTATTGCATGCTGCCATTAAAAACCTTCATCATAAAACATTTCGACATCTTGTAACTTCTCTCCTTTATATACCTTACAAACTTAGCGAGGAAACAACTCAATGTAACAACACGTAAACAATAAACAACAATTTTCCTCACTAAACCTTTCTTTCTTGTTTCCTTTGTAAAAAAAAAATTCCTTTTTAAAAGCTTTATTGTCTGTGTTATCTTTTTGAATCAGTATCCGAACTAGAAAGCTGCGGAACTTACTGTTTAAACTTAATGTTTGAATTACCGTTTAATATTGCACACTAAAGCCCCCTAAAAACCTTATCCAGTTAAATACTAAACTTGGCTTTTGTGTCACTCATTTCATATCAAATTTTTATCCCTCAAATCATTTTATATTGAAATTTTATTTTATCTTATAAAATTTCTTTATATTGCAAATTTTAAGTGTAACTTTTGGATACCTGGTTTGAGAAGTTAATAACAGTATATTGGTAACCTGTCTGTGAGATAGGTGTTGGGTTAGACACAAATTAATTTAGGAGACTTAGACATTTAATATGGAAAAATTGAAACTAATAAAAGACGTTAAGACTTTAACAGAGGCGAGAGAAAGTCACAAGAGAAGAAGAAACACTATGCTACACGTTATAGCTAATAACAAAAACTTATCTGTGTCTCTCTTTAAAGCCTATGAACCTATAATTAATGAATGGTAAAGTGAAATTGACAAATTAAATATAAAAATTGTAGACTCGAGCTGTAATGTACTCTATTCAAAAGAAAGTGGCGTAAAACAAAAGGAAATTGAAGAAAACACTTATTCTCTGGCGGTCACCTCTAAAATACAAGATATGTTGCATGCTTTAGAGAAAGTTAATATTAGCAGTACGCCGACAGATGATAAAATAGAAAAATTCTACAACGGTAGAAAGTTCACAAAGGTATATACAATGCATGAAATTTAGCGGGAAAAATATCACCAAAAAGATATCTGAAATCTGAATCTCCTCACCCCTTGAAAAATTTTCGACCTTTGAAAAAAAAATCCGTAGCAGAAAAAAAAAAAAACTGTTTCTACTTTAGAAAACTTTGCTACGCCAAAAAACTCCCTATTGCAAACTGGGTTATAGTGTTATTTACAAAATTAGTTATTGTAGTGAGTATCCAAATGTCGCGTTCTGAAAAGCTAAGTGCAGAGAATTGAATCTTTGCATTCTATGTTCTTGCGCATGACACAAAAGCGAAAGCTGTTTTGGAAATTTTAATAAGTTACCCTTTCAACGTGACCAATGTAAAACGAATAGATATGTCACTCCCTAAGAAAGATAATACCGCTACCTTTTCGGCGGTATACACTAATTTTATATTACCAGACCCACCATATAACTGGCCTATAGTCAGTTTTACGATAACCAAAGAAGGCAAAGAAACCCCAAAGTTTAACTGTTCATTTGAAACTGGAAGTCAGAGATCTTATTTCTCTAAACGTGTCATTAATAAATTAGGTTGTGATGAATCTGATCCTGCTCCAGTAGAATTCAAAATAAAAACGTTTCAAGATTCTAAGGTTAAAAAATTAAATGAAATTACTTTGGAAATCGAAGTGAATAAAGAAAAAAAATTACCGTTACCTGTCTTAGTTGACAATGACTGCGACATTAAATTTAAATTTGACAACTACAAAAATATTTTACGCATAATGAGAGACCTAAACTACAATTTAACCTTCACTAATAATAATGAGAAAGTAATTCACTCTCCATCGTCTTGTAGGTGTAGACAAAATGAAATTTATGAAAAATGTAAAAATTATAAACTACATGAAAAGGTCTGCTTGGATGTTTCCCTGTAGTATTGCTCCCTTTGAAAACGCCTATAACGCCTATAACCGTTACGCCATGTGTCCTGCTGGAGACAATCATCTGGAGGTTGCAGGTTCAATCCTGACTATAGGGGAGTAACAATACAGGAATACTTAACACTCGTACCCGGTTATGGCTAACGGAATCAGAACAGGCGACCCCCGTGGATTCAATAAAGGACGTAGTTCGAAGTTCCGTGAAGGTTCCCGAGTTCGACAAACACCTGAAAAAGGCCGGAGGTCATATTGGCCGAAACGTTGTGGAAATAACAAGAAAGATGAAGACAATAGTCTGAAAACCCTTAATGATAAAAATACACTTTCACCCCCCAAAAGACGAGGCTTTAGAATAAGCTAAAAACACAACATATTTATAAAAAGGGAGTAAGCGCAGAATCCATTTTAAATGGAATATATTGCAGAAAAAAATCCAGGATTTATGAAGAAATGAAACTAACAATTAAACAGTTAAATATCCAAACAGTTCTATTTCAAACAATTCAATTTAGCATTAATCCTTTGTTTACACTCATTTTAAATATCAAACAGTTATATTTGACCCACAGATAGGACTCTTTCAGGTGCTACCACTCCGGGCCAGAGGGGACCCGGGAGCGATTGTTATGAAGAAGTATTCCATGTTACCCAAAATTCCAGGTACTGGAATCGAGAGTTTTTAAGTACGGTTCAAAAAACTAGGGCATCCCCACTCAGGAATGCGACTGCAAAGTGCATTTATCGTGGAAGATTTGTGGACCCTATTATGACCTACCTTAGATCATGTTTTTGTGCGTAAAGGACTACGGTGAGGGCCGTTGATTTCCCTATGCGACGCTATGAGTTGGATATATGCACATACATGTATACATACGTGGGTGTGTGCACCCATACATGTGTGTGTGTGTGTGTATATATATATATATATACGCCCACGCACATGCGTGCACACACACACACACAGACACACACACTTACATACACACAGACATATACACACATATATAAGTGGAAAGATGAGTTAGATTCGGCCTGGGTATCAAATTTCAAATGTTAGGAAAAGCTATTAACTAGATTAAGGAAATCTAGATAAGAAAATGTTTTTACATATGGCCACGAACGTGGGTAAGTGTTAAGTACTTGTCGGGTACTGTTCAAAAACTTAAAAGGGTCTGAATTTAATGTCCCTGTATCGGAGACGGCCAGTCTAGGAAATATTTTTATGTCCAGTTTTTTTAAGAGAGAAATGGCTCCCAAAAAAGTTATGGGTTTATTTTTGGGTGTCCCATTAGCCGGAAATGATAATGAAACATTCTGTATATATACAGGTGCGTTTTGGGTCCAAGCAGTCAGACTTAGTTTGGGTTCGATGGAAGTTGATTAGGCCGGGACAAAGAAACAACGAACAGCGACATTACAAGCCGGACCCAGTTAGTTAAGATAATCTTTTGCCAGCCGAAACTCAAACTAGAATTAATTATCCACAAAGTGTTACACGCTCTCCATCCTCCCTTGACGTTTTAACCACAAGTTGTTGCTGTGTTTTTGTTCTTTTTTCTGTGAACCTGCTTCTCGCTTGATCCGGTCACACATAAGTTCTCGACGTGGACTTAGTAACTTACGCAACGAGTTGCAGAAGCGGGTATTATCACACCTACACACCTTATGTACTCTGACGATGCCATGTCTCAGAAAGAACACAATAGGTGTCTCAGGATGAGGTGTGGTTTCAAGTGATGATGAAGGGCTGCTTCGGCAGTTGGAATACTAAACCTACCGTCTATGAAAATTTCAAAAAGGTTCAAGCGTACCAGAGGCCTGTTGATCTGTTCATCGATTGTACCTTCTTACCATCTTATTTGGTTGTCCTGTGGGGAGGCTAATCTTTAAGAACAATTTTGCTAAGAGATCACCGCCACAAAATTGGGTGCACGGTGAAACCATCCCAGCTGATTTTAGAGTTCTCCTCCCCGCCGTAATCTGAATCAGATTTTGTTTTCGTGGTTCAAGGTGGTAGTCCCGGTCTCCTTGGTCCAAGTGAACGCTTCTTATCTTGACTCGCCCGTTCGGCTAATTATTTTCCTGTTGTATGGGCCTGGATTAGCTAATGTACAGTTGAATCTCGGGTGACTGCAACTGCGTCGCTTGTTAAACTTGTCAGTAACAGCTTTCAGGGTGGTGACTTCGGCTACAGCGGCTGCTGTTTCATTTCAAGCTGCAATTTCTACAACTCCATTTTCATTTTCACCTTCCTTTCAATGAATGCTAAAAGAGCCTTAGCGGCTTCAGCTTTTGATTGGGCGGCGGCGGCGGCGGCGGCGTTAGTAACTGTAGACGATTTATTTGAATATGATGACTTGCCTGCCATCATTGAAAAAGGACAAAGTAAAAAGAAGTAATAGCTGTTTGGCACGCTGAAAAAAGAGTCGCTCCGCCCATATGAAACATCTGAACACTGTCGTCGCAGTGATTGTGTCAGCAATTTGGGTTAACCGTTCTATTCCTGTTTGTGGAAGTGTCATAACTCAATTAGGGATTGATATACACAGCTGTATGGATGCTAATATTGACAGGGTCTGTTGTTTCGGAAGCTGGTGTTGACCGCATAAGTCCGTTTAATTTTCGGTCGTCATTTTTACTGTATCGTGCTTGATGACATTATAGCGGTTTTAGAGGATAACACTATCGTTTTTAGGCACACAAATGAATTACGAAACTATTCTTTAACAACACACAACAACGAAAGTTTTTATTTGCAGCTTTGAGGCGGTTTGTTCTTGGTGCTGCAAGACTCGTGGTGTTTAGGCTAGTTGGATGTTTGAGACGAAATGGCTTAGCTAGATGTTGAGATGGCAGCGTGTTGTTGGACGTGTGAGGGAAGTATTCAAAGTCACCGTGTAGTTTTGTGTCGAGAGCGGAGTGGCGCTCGGATCGACATAGTCAATTTTTGGGGTGACCAGAAGTGGTGCCTGTGGAAGGCATGCTGAATGTTTCTAATTTATGTTCCACTGGGATTCCTCGTAAAGAATCCATAAATTAGATGGTTCCCTCGTTGAGTGTCCATGTTGTTGCTGCTAGTGTTAAAGCCACAGTGAGATGTCCACACTGGGTGGCTTGTTTAGCTAAAAAGCATCGCTAAGCAGGGACGACCAGAGACACGTCTGTTCTGGTCGCCGCCTCAGGCTGAAGAGAGTGTGTTTGGCCGCTCACCCGTTTTGCTAGCCGGAAATGAAGGTCCGGACTGAATAGGATATGTCATCCTGATTGGGTGAAATTCAGTGTTGAATTAAATTGCGCGCCAAAACAAAATACGAGATTTTCCTCTTCTCTACAACATGTAACCATTTAGGGGAAACGTGTGAATAGCCTCTGATGGTTTGCTGAACACCTTTCGACAATTAAAACTCTGAAGCAAATTTCCAGGAAAGAGTAAAAACCATGATGTTGAAAGTAACGGACTGTTGGGGTGTTGTGGGGATTTAGGAATTAACAATAAAACTCCCAACCGGATATTGACTCGTCGGCTGTCACATACAAAATGTATAAACGCGTCGCCACGCATAAAGCTCCACGCATCCATCCGGTTTAAAATCAGAAAAAAGAAAGATAATAAAAAGTAAAGTAGCCAATGGGAAGCGGTCGCGCCAAAATTAGAAGGATTTTGGAGTAGCGAATTTGGAGCCGGTGTAGAGAGATAAATACTCAGGTTTTCTGTGAACCGACCTCTTTTTCGGGTAGTGACGTCGAACCGACAACACCGATTTTACTGTCTGGTGTTTTGGGCACCACGCTACGTCTTGGGACGTAGCGTTGGTTAGTCCATTCACCAAGTAAATAAAGGAAAGTATGGAAGAAATGTTTTCGTCTCTTATCTGTTTCTATCTTTTCTTTTTGTATATTTCTTTTGGACTTTCTTTGGGCAAGGCATTGCGCCAGCCAGTCAACGTGGGGTAAAATAATATAACCAAAATATGGAGTCAGATATCTTACGGCAACACAGCCTTGCCCTTAACCCCTGACTACCTAAAAACCTTTTAAACCCCGCATTGGCGACCTCGACGCGAAAAACCTTTCAAACCCCACAGTGTCTCCCCTAGAGATGGACTCGCCCTCATGTGACACATACCGGCTAAGCTCTCTTCTGCACGGTCTCGGCGAACCGTCACCAAGAACGGATGTAATGTTCATGATTGTGTTAAGCTGAGGAGAGGTTTCTCCCAGTTATCTTTTATGTATGTACTATTTTCCTTCAATATATTTTTTATCACTCATTTTCGAATCGTGTTATCATTTCAACCTCCCCTTGATCATAACATGGACTAAATCAGGAAGTATTAAAATAGCAAAGCTCTTACCGTTTTCTTCAATAAGTGAATGAAACTGGAAGTTATTTCCCGGTTACTCATCTAAAAAGCGTCCCATAAAACTCAAGAGTCGCTTAGGAATCTAAACTATGGTGTAACATGACTTTATAATCTAAAGTCTCCTCTCTCTCTCTCTCTCTCTCTCTCTATATATATATATATATATATATATATATATATATATATATATAATATTAACAACCAAATATATATTTTCAGAAGAAATGGCTATCCTCTAGATTACAATTTTAACATTTCCAGAACTACTTCACTTCAAATTTTAAAAATCTTAAATGTTTAAAAAAAAAATGACCGTTAATACGAGGAGAAATTTCTTCTGAAAAAGACAAACAAAAACATTGATGGTCATTTTTTATCACACGGTGCATTTCGTGAGAGTTCAATCCTCTCAGGGGCTTTTAGAATGCAAATTTGTCAGCAAATTGACATTTCCTAACAATTATTTTAAAATACTTGAAGTCAAACGAAAAAAAGAAGAAAGACCCATTCAATTTCAATTAATTGCATTTTCTTTTGGTCCAAAAAGAAATTTATGATTTCATCAACTCTGCATTATGTTTTCTGGAAATAATTATGCAAATAATAATGAACTCTCTCTCTCTCTCTCTCTCTCTCTCTCTCTCTCACACACACACACACACACACACTTAACCACCCATGCACTCCCACACACACATATATATATATATGTATGACTCTATTTATATTTCATTCTACTTCTACACATATAGTGAGTATATCAAAATAGAAAAATAAAACTTAATCCAGTAAAGCAAAAAGTTAAAAATGATTAAAATTATATATAAATTTGCTCATAAAAATACAAAAAGCAACATGAACAAAATAAAAAAGTTAAAAAGACTAGGAAGAAGGCAAACAAAATTTCTGCTGAAACTTTAAAATATTAAAAAAAAGGATTAAAGAATCTGTAAAAAAAGAACAAATAAAAATAAATGCTACAAAAAACACAGATAAAAAATGAAGGAAATTGAAAATGATTTCTATTGTCAACAACAATTTGCCTTCACCATGGAAACAGAATGAGAAAAGGTTTCTAGATTTTTGTTTTGATCCCTTTGCCCAAATCCTTGTACAAAATAAAAACAAGATAAGAAAGAAGACTTTTGTTTATTTCAATTTATTTACTATTCTTTCTCTCTCTCTCTCTCTCTCTCTCTCTCTCTCTCTCTCTCTCTCTCTCTCTCTCTCTCTCTCTTTGAAATTTTTTTTTCCATTCCATCAAGTGCAAACAACTTTTTGATTAATCAGCTTTGGGATATGAGCTTCTGGTGATCACCTCAGATATTTTTAGAAGACAGAAGAAAGAAACAAAAAGAGTAAAAATGCACTTCAGCCTTTTTAGATGTAGACATTTACATTCCGAGGTTTACACTTAAGTAATTGTTTTACTATGAGATAATTCTTTATCTAAAATTTTTACATTAAGGAAAATCAATTATTTTTATATATTTTCTTACATTTTTGTCCTTATTTTCTCAATTGAATAAATTTTACTTTGTTTCATATTGTGATGCTATAGAAAATTATTTTTAGTTGCACTCTGACAAGATTTTCTTATCTACATTCTCTAGTTATGTAGTTAAAAAAAACTTTAAGCTATGATACGTTAGAAAGTAAATGGCATTTTAGTTCTTGACTGAATTTTGCTAGCCAGAGGGTTTACAGCAAAAAAAAAAAAAAAAAAAAAAAAAACAGGGAAAAACAAAGGAAAAGGATTATAAAAATGGTCTAAACAAAACTAAACAAAATTTTAAGATAAAATTACATTTTACATTAGACAGAAAACTTTCCATTAACTAATCAATTCATTTTGTTTTAATAGTTTTTCCTTGACTTTATATTTTCTATTTTGTTAAGCAAATAATTTTTTAGGATTATCATTTTCTTGTCAAAAAATATAAAAGCTTTATAGAAATTCTTTTTTTTTTATTGGTGGGGTGAAATAAATGAGTTCCTTCTTTTTCAGAAGTAATTAAGTCTTTGCTATTCGTAGATAATTGTAAATTGATAGAATTTATAGACTGAAAAAGATGGCAACTCTAGAACTAGAAATCTATAAAATCTTATGGAAATATATCTATTGAGATATGGCAGTTTGTATTAAACTAAGATTAGCAAACATCTATCAAACAATTATTTAATGAGATCAAGATTAGATAAGATTAAAAGATTAAAGAAATGTTAACTTTAATGCGGGTGGACCTTTCTGCTTATTGGTGGGTGATGCAAAAAATAATTCAGTTCTGTCAATATTTGGCTTCAAGAATTGACTCTGATTCTCCTTGCTTTTTCTGTAATGAGTGTTCTGGGGGTGGGGAGCAGTGCAGCTCCCTGAAATTGAGCCAGATCACTTTTCCCAGTAAGAGATTATTTGTTATTTTACTAGTGGAATATAAATTTGGTGATTACCAACTAGTATACACTGATCCAGATTAAATCTATATGAAGAATTGCTTTGTTAAAGGGATTTATATGGACCAGGCAACTATTGCAAGTGTCTTCATAAATCAGATTTTTTTTATTATTGCAGAGGTGTTAAAGAAGACAATGATTTCTTTTAATATTGGTAACCACATTTTACTCCTAATAGTTGCATAAGTCAAGTCTTTTGAAATGATAAAGATTTGAGAAGATTAAAATATTATGTCATTCTTACTAATGGTGCATTTAGATGTGCACTGTTAATATTTTTTTCTGGAAATCACAATTCCTTCTTTACTTTGTTTTTACTTTCAATATGCTTCAGTCAGTCAATTCTCCAAACTTCTTTTTAATGTGAATTACATTTGGTCAATTTTTGGCAACAGTAGAAAAACAAGATTTACCTTTGCCATTTTAACATTTGTTCTATATTGATGAAGAAATTGTAACCAAATACACAAAAGGATAAACTAAAAAGAAAAGGCTTGAGGCTCTTGAATTTAAAGCTTTTTGATTTGAGGTTTTGTATACGTTTTCAACATTCTTTTTCTTAATCAATTAGATCTTAATAAATGACATTGAAAAAGAGATTAAATTGAATTAGCAATCTTACACATAATAAACAACTCATTCCTTAAGCCCCTAAAACTGTTAATCAAAAGAATTAATGATTATTCAATTCATCTTTTTTATATTTAGTTTTTATTATAAAAATCATATTCTGAAGATTCTGAGAGTTGATTTTTTTAGGAAAGTTACAATGGGCACAATTTAAAAAATTCTTAGAATAAAGCTCAAAAACATCTGCTAAGAATTCCATTTAAAACAATGGTATTCTATTTGCTTTTCACTTTGCTTTGCTTCTATCTATTTGTATTTGAAAGCAATGAAAGTGAACGAGTGAACAACAAGAAATCAAATCCTGGAAACCATGCTTGCTGGTAATCGATATTTGATTAACAAATAAAATGTCTTCCTTTATATTCAGATTTAATCTCCCAATCTGTATATGATATTCAATATTAGAAATACCAAAAGTTTTATTGAGATTCCTTATAAACTGACTCAACAGTCAAAATTTACCTATCTACCCAGAGATCTATCACTGAATCAGTTAAAAATAATAAGCAAGAAAGATAAACTTTTGATAGATTTGAGTGATGAACACTGTTGTTATTGTAAGGAACCTATTTCCCCACAACAACAAAAAAACTTACTGTAATTTTATGCATTCACCCATGCATACATGTAATGAGCAAATATCAAGAGACTTGTTTATTCTCTTGTCACAAATAACATCTTTTCTAACTGCTAACAAAACTGCCTTTCCAAAACAGAATAATTTTTCCTTTTCTCCAATCAACAAAGCCAAACAAAACTCTTTTTCTTTCTTTCACACTGACAAAGTTCTGCACTTGATGTTCTTACCAAATATCATTCTTGTTCAAGTTTGCTTCCTACTGTCCCATATTTTTGCTTCAGTCAATAACTCATGTATATTCCAATGCAATAGTAACGTAAGGATTTATGGTCTAGTCATGCTGAAAGCATCAGTTGCAGCAAGATCATCCAAGTTAAGAAGCCATGAGCCGGTTCAATACTTAGATAAGTGATCACTTAAGTAACAGGTATTGTGTTTCTAATCTAAGTAAAGCTTAATGAATAACAACATAAGCATTCCCACATGCTCATGATGTATGTATGCTCCTCATATTACAAAAATGAAAGACATTTGACTTTTTTCTTTAGTTAAGTAAAAGTCGTCACAATGCATGAACACCTTTTTTTACAATTGAATAACCTGATAGTATATTCTCTTCTAAATGGATTTCATTAAATGTGATTCTAATAAAGATACAGAAAGAATTTTTCTCAAGGATTATTTTAATCCTTAAGAGAAATTCTTTCTGTATCTTAACTATGATCTCTAAAAATATGAGAAGGTAGCTACGATTAATAAAACTTTTACTCATTAACTTTACTAAAACATTCACCAATTATTCTTATTCTATAAGACAAATTTAACAAGGACATTGTTGCAAAAATAGGAATATGTGAGTGTATTGTGGAATGAATATTGAATGATCTATCACTAAATATTGATTATCTTTATATATGTTTATTCATCTGCTTCATTTGTTTTTCAATTTATCAATCTTAATGGGTTCAAGTTTCAAAATAGCGGCTAATATTAGATTGGATGAAGGAATAAGCACGACAAGAAACAATAGAAATCCTTTTACAATTTATCTATGGCTCTATTAAACTAGTTCAGGGCCCGTAGCATATGTTCTAACAGAAACTGAAATACTTTTAGGTTTTAAAATTGGAACGAACAACATACGAAAAATTAACAAAAATAATCATTTGCTCGTGGCTTTCTTAGTACAATTTTACCTAAATTACTTGGTCAAATGTTTTTATAGTAGTTAAATTACCTCTCCCTTGTTAAGAAATTATCGAGTAATAAGCCTCGTTTAGTAAGGGAGAGGGATGGAAATGAGGCATAAAAAAGAGAAAGTGAAAGAAAAGGAAGAGCTAATACTTATTTTATCTGAAAAAAGAGGAGAGTCTATATTTCTTTATAACAAAAGAAAAGTTTCCCTCAAAAGTTATTCATTTCAAAGGAAATAAATTAGGCGCCCATTTGACATTCATACACACATTCACATTGTATATTTTTCCTTATGGATGTCGAAAAACTCTAGTTCACTGAACCACAGTAGTAATAACTGTTAAGATGCCATCTCGGAGTCAAATAGATTTGTTCACAATTATTTGTATTGGATAGGGACACTCGATATTATATAACTGATCAAATTCACTACAAAATAAATCTCGGAGGATCTTGAAAGGTCTGTAAGATGGATGCAATGTTTAGTATTTAGCTAGGTCATGCAAGAGTCTAGACATATATGCTGGCCTTTGATTGTACAGGAGAATTGTTTGCTAAGTTTGCAATTCAAAAAGAATCACGTTCAAAAGTTTTTGTGCGGGTCGCAGAAAAAACTGTCCAAGGAATATGAATATGGTCCTATACAACATCTCAGCAGATGAACATTTGATGTCATCTTTAAATACACTGCTGAGTCCCAGAACAAAAGGTAGACACTCTAGCCTTTTTGATTGATTTCATGGACCTTAAAGATTATCTGGGTGTACGATGAAATCGTTTTACTAAGCCATGGTATGCTGTAGTTCTCATTCTTTTCTCTCTAACATCCTCGTCGACTAGCTGAACAGATGTGACTCAAATTGCCGACCTCTTTCAGTGGTAATGACAGCAGGAACTCTAAAAACCCAAGTTGTCCAACATTGGAAGAGGCTAATACTAATGGGAGAAAGGATCAATGCGCATCGATATCCCACACGAGAGGAGTGTTCCATTGATGTCCTCATGTTCAAACCACTCATTGGAAGATGAGAAGGAGCCGAGAGATGTGCGAGTATGTCTTCCGAGATGGCAAACAAAGTTTTTAACCAAAGTCGAATGTCAAAACTATTCGTGACAGGCAGTATTGAAGCATTAGTACCAGATTAGTTGTGCATGAAGAGGAATAATGTCTACAGTTTTGGAGCTCAGAGGAAAGTGGAGTACCCCCTTATTTGGCTTGGTTTGGTGGTGTTTCATGGCGTATTAACCATTGTGGGTTATTTGATGCCCAATACTGTTTATACATGTATATTATATATGATTTGTAAACAAATAATTTTTAGGTGGCATTTTTAAATGAGCCAGGGCTCATATTTTTACACACAGTTAAATTGTTTCAACTATTGATATCTAATAATAAAAATTCAATTTAATATTAATCATGTTTGTTTGTTTTTTGCTCACAGTTAAATTGTTTCAAGTTTAGTAAATGATTAAACAATTCTATTTGACCCATAGATCGGTCCCTAACAAGTATTACCACTTTGGGTCAGAGTGGAGTTATGGTATAAAAGGAGTACTCTAGATTCCCCAAAGCTCCTCCTCCTGCTAGTTTCGTGCCATACCCAGGACACATTTTGGGTGGAGGTCTTACCCCTCTACAGAGATGCAGTCAGTATATTCTACTACCCCCCCACCAAGGCAAACACCTCTTCATTGCCATTACTCTCAGGTCCACTCTGGATTAGAGTGAACCTGTTACAGTCCCATCTATGAGTCAAATAGATCTGTTTGACAATTATCTGTATTAGATAAGAATAGTTGATACCATATAACTCTTACTTGAAACAATAATTTCTATTGTTAGTTACTTAAAACTATCTGGATGCCAAGAAATAGTTACTTGAAAGCATATAATTGAATAGAAATTACTGATATTATATAGGAATAATTGAACTCATACAACTGTGTGTGAATTTATCTAGACAAGTAAAATGTGTAATTTAAAAAAATTCAATGGAACATTGAAAATATGGTTACGATTGTAATCAAATATTTAGAAATGAATCAAATTTTGGCATTAAATAACCCATAAAGATTTGATATGCCATTAAACAAATAAACCAAACTAAATATAAATAGTTATGATTACAATGAAACATTTAAAAGTGAATCAAATTTTGGCATTAAATAACCCATAAAGATTTGATATGCCATTTAAATTGGCCAAACCTTCATTACTCCTAGGCTCCTGCGATAATGGTGTGTCTTGAGTTAACACTTTCGAGCGAAATGCCAGCCACCACAATTCTAGCAACCAGATTGAGGTACTTTATGTGTTAACTTGGTGACACTGAGTTCTGCTGTTTTTGAATGGTGTTGTCTGCGTGCGTTGTTGCTGGGCAGAATTACAGTACGAGTGACAAGATAAGTTACACAATTGCTACTTTTCGTACTTATTAATAACTCTTTATTTTATAACCTAAAGTAATCATCAATAATGCATTATTCTGCAGGCTACACATTACTTATTGATAACTCTTGATTTACTACCTACACAGTATATTACAATTTACACCACGTTTATTGCAAATGTTGACATGTCTTGTTAATACATTGTTTTGTTAAATGCCTCATGTCCTGTTTTCCTTTTTGTTGTCTTTATCCTTATTTTGTCCAAATACTGGTTACACAATTGACTAAGAAAATAAGCTGTTTTAACTTGTTTTAACTTGTGCCGCAGTCAAATGCGTTTGTACAATGTGTCAAGGCGAATTCAAGTCTGACCTTATTGTCTCTCACGTGTATCCGTTTTTCCAGTTCCTACAGTCCCACAATACACTGTCCAAAGGAGACAACTCCCTTTCTATCCCTAAGAGGAAATAACTTTGAGATTTTTTCGTTAGGTTGGATCCCTATCACTGAGGCAGTAAGGGGAAGGGTTAAAACTGCTGTATACAACAAACAATATATATAAGGGACTTCCACAAATAACCTTCTTAGTTTTTCGATCAAAACACAACGTGGACAGAAGGGAAAATAGCTGTGAAGAACACTGACTCAGTTAAACTAAGCAGATCTGTGCCAAACCACACAATACCAGTGGTGGACCCTCATCAGTCGGTTACACTGCTGGTTGCTGATTGGTTAGGTGTGACCCAGGAGGTTTTATAATGTGTGCTACATTTAATTGTAAACCCTGAACAATGGTTGTCTCTTGCTAGAGTCCCATCAATGCCATCATCACCATCTTTTATAACGAGTTATCTTCCCTTGTTTGACACATTTCGAAACACAATATTCTGGTCATCATTTGCTCTAAAGGGCAAAGAAATAAATAATAAATTCTGTCCACACAGCAATCCAAACAGAACTGATGAAAATTTAGCAATTTTTTCCCAAGAACAGGCTTGTTTGCCAAAGCATAAAATTTTTAAAAAGGAAGGGAAAACTATAGATTAACAACCAATACAAATAACTCAACTAGATTTATAAACAATGAAGGCAATAAATACCACTTTGAACTGTGAAGCATATTCCTTTTATGAAGGAATATTTTCCAATCACAGAATCATCTCAGCAAAGATTTTCCTGTGTCATACTTTGATAAATATTAAAACTATGTTTCCATTCACATAGAAGCAGCCCTGAGTGGATAAAAATCAAACCAAAAACCAAATGTAAAGTTTCCTAGGAGTTATTAGCAGTTAGGGAAAAATGAGATCATATGAAAAAAAAGCATCCTTACTTAATAAAAGAAACCTAACAAATACCCATGCATAGAAACTTAAGAAGACCCAGAGAAAACTAACTAGAATATACCAAAAAGCCAAACTTCAAGGCAAAATCAAGAAGATCAGAAATTTTGTTGAAAATAGACAATCATGAATAGTATAGCAGACAGTAAATTAAGTAAGCATTTCCTTACACACTTCATGAACAAAACTAAAAGCTGTCAGCCAAAAAGAAAAACTTCAGTAATAGAAAGAACATTTCAAGAATCTTCTTGAAAACTCTTCTGAAATCACTGATTAACCAACTGAAAAAAATCATTGATCGCCAATGAGACATTATACTTGGACTATTTACAGAGGAAGAACTTGAAAAAAATCAATTAGAGGAAAGCTGCAGGCCACAATGAAATACCTTGTGAACTATGGAAGACAAGAAAATTTGACAAGATAATTCTTTGAGGATGCATCACAGTGTATAAAGAAAAGACGATAGGGAAACTGATAAAAGGCTGCATCCTCCTCTTCCCCAAGAATGGTGACCTTGGAATCACTAAGAACAATAGAGGCATAACCCTTACTGCTATAGCTGCTAAGGTTTATAATGCTATGCTTCTCAATTATGAGAACAAGTGACTTTGGAAAGGTTCATCTTATCAAAGAATTTTCTCTCTTGACGAATAATAGGCTTAAATTAGCAAAACAGGATTAGTTTTTTGATAACTAGTTGTTATCTAGTGCTAAATTTTACATTTATTTATTGGCTTCTTTTATCAACCGAATCCCTAGTCTTTCACATACTTTCTATCATCATTCTGCTTTTTTTTCTATAGATTATAGATAGAGTAGATCTTCACTTATTTATAAACATACTTTGTTAAGCTTGCTTTACCTCAGATACTAACTTTTCAATGCTCTTAAAGTTACATATACTGTTTATATTACCTTTTCTTTATGACAAGAGAGTTTTCCCTCTGAACTGGTCCTTAAGAGAGAGACAGAGAGAGACAGACAGAGAGAGTTTTCTCAAAAGCAAATCCCAGTTTGTACTTTTATGTGGTATCTAATTTCTTTCTCAGACACAGATAATCAAAATGTAGACTTTTAATTTGTTCAGCATCCACAAAGATTTAACAACAGAAAGTTTTGATATCATTAAATTTTTTCCATACAAATAATTATTTAATGATTGACTGCTCTTAAAAAATCTTGCAAATACAGACTGATGTTCAATTGTTTTTGAATACAAAACACCTGCACTGTACAATAAAATTCAGGAAAATATTCCAGTAAAGATTGGAATAGGTAAATAAAGAAGTAACCAGAAACTATTGAAATAAAAATGGAATTAACAAGGAAGTAAGAAAGTAGAGTAAAAATTTTTTTCTAATCAAGAAAAATTTCAAGGTCTCTTTGGTTTGATGGGGTATGAACATGTAACAATGAGTGCTTCTCAAATGGAAGATAATTACCAGTTAAAAACAAATTTTCCTAATGGAAAAAAGAAAAAATGAAAAAAGAAAACTGAGTCACTATCTGAACTTTTGATGTTAAGTGTATGAAGAGAGATTAATGATTTGGAAATCTGCAGAAACACTGGATGGTGAAACGCAGCTTACGGCTGGTGGCACCAAATTGTACTGATTACAACTTACAATTCTTTGCATTTCGAAATTGGTTGAAGAAAAAATCTAATAAATTTGAGTGTTTTTTGGGTTTTTTTTTTTATCTTGATTCTATATTTTCTTCACTTTTTAGAGTTCTTTTTTCATTGCTTTCTTTTTTGATTTTCTTGTTTTCCCCTTTTTATTTTTTTCTTCTTTTTCTGTTTACTTGTGTTTGTCTCTTATCTAATTTTGATTTCATTTCTCATCTTCTACCTTCATTTCTTTCATATTTTTTGTACCATTTTTCTTCTTTTATTTTGGCTCCAGTCATTCACATCTTTTCTTTTTTTCTCTTAAATAATTTTCAGAATTCATACTTTTTTTTTCCCTTTGGAGTTCATTCTTCTTTCTTCTTTATTTTCTTGAATATTTTACTTTTTATCTTCTCTCTCATTTTTTTTTCAACGATCGGTCTTCTTTCCAAATTGTTTGTTTTCTTTTCAAAATCACGGTGAATATAATGATGGATGTTTATGATCGGATTTGAAAAAAATCATCTCAAGAATCACGGACGTGCATACACTCAGGTACAAAATGTGTATACGCGAAGACACTCACAGAAGATTTTTTCTTTATTCTTTTTACAAAAATCATGAAGTTTTTTGTTATTGTTTTTGATTTTAATTTGATCAGTTCAGATTTCCTCTGATCATTCACTTTAAAATCATTGGCTCCATTGTATAAGATAAATTTTTAGAAAATTATTCAAGATGTTCAGTAATTATTAAAGTTTATGTAAAAAACATACACGCCTTTGTGGCATAGAGACTAAAATAGAAATTAACAAATCCTATGATTTATCATTCACCATGAAATCTTGTGTGAATTTCTTGTTTCTAAATCCTAACACAATTGATTTTATTTTTATTTACAGATGTATAACAAAGAATTAAAGTTTTCACCTGATACACCATACATGTCCACATTTCAAACAAACTTAAAAAATAGGTAAATAAATTTTAAAGTCAACAATATATTAATTAATTAATATTAATTAATTTTTTATCAGTATTTCCTTAATTTAAGATTTAATTGTTTTTAAAATAAAAATCTAGTAAAAAATTAATAATCATGGTTGATCAAATGAAAGTAAAATCAAGATAATCTTGTTGGTAATTTGTTTTATCATATTTACCCAACCCCTCCGCTCGGGCAGGATATGACACAGGGTCAATTTTTAAGCGGAGTTTAACAGGTTTTAATTCAGAGTTTTCCTTCTCCTAGACTAGTTGCCTCATCAAGGCTGAAGAACCTAATCTGCCCTACTATTTACCCATAGCTGGAGGGAGAATAATTGGATTCATACCTTTCCCAAGGGATATTAGTACTATATGAAATGCAATCAATCTCGTCCAGGATTTGAACTCGTGTCGCCGTGTTCATTTCCTACGACGATAACCATTACACCACGGTAATTTGTTTTCTATCCAATATAACACTTACTTTTATGTAAAGTTTTATAAGAAAAGTGAATTTTCAATTGCACATATTCAAGTACTTATACACATATATACATATATAAACCCAAATAAAAGCACAACTAAATTAATACTTAGCTTAGGTTTTTATGTTCTTTTTTCGAAGAATAGTTGACTTTGAAGTTTCATTCCTTTTTTTCTAAATGTTCGTAATTTGAAGTGACATCATTTAAAAGTGCTGTCTTTCCATGTTGAAAAGTTTTTGTTGACTGTGTAAATATTTGTCATACGTGTCTTTTAAACAACGTCTGCTTATTTATAGTTATAAAATTAATATTTACACAAAAACAGCTTTTTATTCTTAACCAATAAAAAAAAAAGTCCTTTTCATAAGAATTAATACTTGTGAGAAGTTATATTTATTTTATATACTTATTTAGTTATTATTTATTATTATTTATCTATTTAAATTTTGTAATTAGTTTCGCTTTATATTGCAAAATTATATTGAAGGAATATATATATTTCTAACAATCTTACTACTTCTCTACAATACTAATTTTTTTATGTTTTAATATTCTTCAGAAATTATTTCATTATTTTAGATAATTTTAAAGATTATGATAAAATCTAATGAATAGAGAAAATAAATGTCAGTGTACAGAGAAACCTGAGTTAGCAGGAAAAATCTCAAATGAAAAAGAAAAGTGGATATGACTTGAAACTAACAAGAATTTTACATTCAATCATTCTATCTGTTGATTCAATCAAAAATTATTTCACAGAACATTTATGGCTTCCATGAGAGAAGAAGAATCCATTTCAATTTTTCAAAAGTCCTTGAGAGAATTGATTTCTGCAGCTTTTATTTGAGTTAATCATTTGCCTTCAGATCATCTTTAAAAATTAAAAATATATCTGATAGGTATAGACCTATATTATTATTGTCCCATTAATATTGATATTTTCATAAATAATTGACAAAAATTATTTTATTCAAACTAATTCAGTAAAAATCTTTTAAAAGTAGCTTTTAATATCTGGATCAACCATTTCTCTTCAAATTTCAACCAAAAAATCTAAAGAAATGAAAGGAAATTTAATTATCCATTTTGTACCACCTCATTACCATCTCAAAGTAATTGCAGGTTGTCCAGCTAGGAAATAAATCTTTTTTATATCTGATTTGAACTCAAGTTTATATGATTGAAATTTTCATCTCCATTTTTCATTTTATTTTATGGTGAGAATACATTTGCATCTAAGTAAGCAGAATTGTATTAGTTTAAAAATTTAAATGCAAATGTGTGTACAGCTGAATGATTTATATCATAAAGTGATTATGTTATAATAAGTCAGTGCTAATTTGAAAAGAAAGCCAGTTTCCATACTTTTGGAATGAAATGTTTTTGGTGATACATGGAATTGTGGAATTGCAGCACTTTTCATACTCACCAGACTTATTCTTATGTGACTGTCATTTTCTCAACTAAAAAGTTCCTTTTAAGATTTGAAGATGTGAAAGACACTAAAAGAAATATAACAACACAACTGTACGTCAGAAAAAGTGCTTTAACTAAAGGAACATCCACTGGAATGGATTGAATATCAACAAAATAGTTTGAAGAAAATTAATATTTTATTTGTAGTGTGTTTCTGTCTTGGTAGCTTTTGAAAACTTCTTGCATATTCAAATTACTGTAAATGGTCAGTTACCCAAATCCCATGTATAGTTTCTCTTATAATTCCCATAAAAAATGATGATATTATTCATGTATAGATTGATTGACAAAACAGAGAGAGATATCTGTACCCCACAAAATTTCAGTTATTTCAAAAACTAGAAGATATAAAATATGCACATTATATATATATATATGTGTGTGTGTGTGTTTGTGTGTGTGTGTGTGTGTGTGTGTGTGTGTGTGTGTGTGTGTGTGTGTGTGTGTGTGTGTGTGTGTGTGTGTGTGTGTTATTAATCTTATATAATTCATTAACTGGAAGAAATGAGAAATGAGATGTTGGCTAGTTAAAAAATTGGTTTCAATAATATGCAAATAGGGAGCCTTTAATATATGATATTACAAATATACCTAATTCATTCTTTTTGAAGTACATTGTTTATTATGGAAAAGACAAACATGAAGAAAATAAACAGATTTATAGCAAAGCTATATATCTATCCTACTCCTTTGTATACAAATTACATTTGGCTACTGCACAATATCTCTTCTTAAGTAACACTATTTATAACTTATAAACTTATACACAATTATATACTTTAAAGTAACTTTTTCTGTTTAATAATTATCATTTATTATATTGTTACAAGTAACTAGTGATTATTACCATTACTATAATTATACTTTGCTAATGATTATTATTCTTAGTAAACAAAGCTTCAATCAACTAACTCTTAATACAAATACTTTGCATATATTGCTCAGTCGGCTGGGGCTGTAGAATACACTGACTGCACCTTTGCAGAGGGGTAAGACCCCCCCCCCAACGAGTGTCCTGTATATGACGCTAAACAATCTGATGGTGTGGTTCCAGTAATGCTGGAGCTTTGGGGAATGCGTAGTACCCCTTTATTGCCATCGCTCCCAGGTCCATTCTGGCCCAGTGTGGTAGCACCAGATAAGGCCCTATCTATGGGTTAAATAGAACTAACGGCATACTTGTGCTAAACTGAATTGTTTGACAAAACTGAATAGCTTGAAATAGAAATGTTTTTGACAATTAAACCATACTTACATTTAAACTGCCTGCTTATGCTAAACAGAATTATTTGAAATAAAACTGTTTTTTGACATTGAAACAGTATTTATACTAAACTGAATTGTTTTATATAGAACTGTTTTGACATTTTACTGTGTAAACAAAATCTGTACTTACACTAAACTGAATTAGCTGAATTATGAACTGTTTGAATAAACTGAATAGTTTGAAATAGAAATGTTTTTGACAATTAAATTGTGAACTCATTCTAAACTGAATTGTTTGAAATAGAAGTGATTATTTACATAAAAATGGATTTGGCATTAAATAACCAACAAAGGTTGATATGCCATAAAACCCAACCAACCAACCAACCAACCAACCTTAGCCTACAGTTATATGGTATCAAGGTTTGGTTTAATTTGATAATCTATTGATACAGTTATGATGTTACCAAGTGTTATTCTGTATCGAGTCTGTTGTTCAATGTTTAGTTTGTAACAAATATTCTTTAGAATAATCTTTTTGATTTAATTGATTGTCGGTTCTTCCTATTCTCATCAAATAAATTTTTGATAATTGCTTCATAACAGGTTGAAGGCCAAAATAAATCAGTGATTTTATTTTCTCTTCCATCTTCTTTGTTGTCCTTGATTTTTTTTTTTCCTCTGGCATAGACAGTAAAACATCTTATCCAAGTTTCTAAAAAGTCTGTTTCTTGTAAGTAAGTAAAGTAAACTTGACAACCATAGTCGAGGGCCACCAGAAGGGGCTCCCTTTTGAATAGCTACTACACCAAGGTGTAGTGGAGGGTGCTGCTCCTTTCCCAGGATTGCTCCACTTTACTCTTGATAATATATTAAATTTATTAGGTTTTCTGTTGCACATATTGATTGATTTTTATGAAAATAAAACAATTTCAAACACATAATGAAGACTTTGAATGAATTTCTTTTTTTTATTGAGAAAAACTTAACACAGGAATTTCAATGATAAAAAATAGAGTTGGTAGTGGACAAATCAAGAAGACAGAAAATGAACTTCAATTTTTCTGTTTCCGTGCTCAGTTACATCATTTTTATAAAATTACAAATACACAAAATCGACCTCAGAACTCAGATAGAAATGATGAAGAGGATTTTGTATCCAACCAAATAAGCAAGCACAAGTCACTTAGAATCTAGATTACTGGGTAAAACAAAATCACTGCTTTTACAAATAGAAAATAATAGTCACAAAATAATGCAGACAAAAGATTTTCAACTGATGAGTTTTTCAATTGGAAAACAGATACACAAAATAGCAAACGATATTAAAAGGACAGGAGAGGCACCAAATCTACTCAATATCAATGATTTCTTTTCTTTCACTATCAAACAAAACTTTGAATTGAAGGAAAATTCTATAGAAAAATTCTCTCATTTCAATATATGCAACTATAAATAAACATAGCATTCAATCAGCTTCATTTTCATTCAACAACCACACTTTTATTATCATTATCAATTTTGTGACTTTTATTATCATTATCAATTTTGTGACTTTTATTATTATCATCAATTTTTCAATCTCAATGATTTTAGATGATTTTCATTGCAACTTTACTTGGGCTATCCATCTACTATAACGAGTAAACAGTGCAGATATGAAATTCACACCACTTTTGCGTCAGGATATCTTAACGTAAATGCATTGGCTGTTCTCATTTATTAATGAATTAATAAAGTTTAAATAAAAAATTAAACAAATAATAAAATGTGAAAATAGAACAATATGAAATAAAAAGATTTCATGGTTACACTTCCACCAAAAGCTAAACTTTTAATACCAGAAAAAGAACCCAATCTCTTTCAGTATTTTGCTTCCACTGAATGCATGTATTTTGTAGATTTCCCAAAATGAGTTGTCCATACTATGTAACTTGAATAATATTAATTCATGAGCTAGGTAATTCTACAGCGAGATAAAACACTAAAGTAGACTCTTTACCCAGTCGGCTGGGGCTGTAGAATACATCAACTACACTTCTGCAGAGGGATAAGACCACCCCCCTCAATGAGTGTCCTGTTTATGACACTAAACAATCTGATGGTGAGGTTCCAGTAATGCTGGAGCTTTGGGTAATGCGGAATACCCCTTCATTGCCATCGCTCCCAACTCAGAGTCCTATGTATGAGTCAAATAGAACTAAATTGTGTACTTATGCAAAACTGAATAATTTGAAATAGAACTGTTTTTGACATTGAAATTGTACTTATGCTAAACTGAATTTTTTTAGTTAGAACTGCTTGAGTAAACTGAATTGCTTGAAATAGAAATGTTTTTTGACATTGAAACTGTGTACTCATACTAAACTGAATTCTTTGAAATAGAACTGAATTATTTGTATAAAAATGGATTTGGCATTAACCAACAAAGGTTGAAAAGCCAGAAAATATAACCAACCAACCAACCAACTAAACTAGACCATTTCATGTATCCTTCATTCTTCCCAATAAGCAACCAAAAAAGAAAATATTAGTTTAAAATTGATAATATAATAATATTAATCAAAATAATTACAATAATTATAATATCAGTTATAAGCCAATGTAACTGGCAAAATAAAAATGTGGTAAAAAAAACAAAATTTCCCGAATGCACAAGCCAAAGACTTTCTGACTAAATGATAATAAAGAAAGATTGCTTTCTCAACCTTGAAATACTAAAAATGTACCAACAAATAAAAAGGGAAACATATCAACGAGCCCCTACTATGTCAACCAAGATGCTAAATACGGAAAAACAAGAACCCCATAACCAAATTGAAAGGCAAAATAGTGGAAACCGAAACACTACACATGCCAACAGCACAGAACAAATGTTAACAAAACAAGATAGAATGAATGGAGAGTTAATAAAGAAAATCATGACTAAAAAAAGAGCACATCACCATCTTTTAGGAACCATGACTGGAAAAAATTCAAGGTAAAAACTGAAAGTTATTAACAAATATCCCAACAAACAATATGATGGAATTAAATGAGCTTATCTATACATGAATGAAATTTGTGCATGATAAGATCAGTGTTCCCCTAAAGAACTCAAACAGAAATTCAAAACCTGGATGGGAAATTAGACTGGAAACACAGATAAAGAAATTATGACTACAAAGATGATAAGGAAGGGAAAAAATATGCCAATATTTTGGGATAAAAAGACAAATTAAAAAAATACAACTTGAGGCAATAAATCAGATGTTGGTCAAAGAAAGGAATCTTAAAAGATAGGATTGAACAATACAGACAAAACAGGACATTCCAAAATAATGAAAGAAAATTCTATCAATGAGTTGGTGGAGAATGCATAAGGACATACCAATAACTGGATACAAAGGAAACAAAACAATTTCGGAGTAAAATATGGGAAACAGAAATGGATAAATAACATGGACTCAAACAAAGACCCTGTTGCAGAAATACACCTGGATTCACTCAGAGCAACTCTCAAAAAGTACCAAATTGAAAATGCCAGGCTATGATGGCATATGTGGATTCTGCTTTAAAAAATTCACTTCATTCCATTACAGACTGGCTTACAAAATGAATAGATACTAAGAAGAAACAGATATATCTTAATGGATGACCAAAGGAAAGACCAGCCAGATCTAAAAAGACCTTCAAAAAGAAACCACCCCCAACAACTATAGACTGATAATGTGTCTACCTATGATATGGAAAATACTAACAGCACAAATTTGGGAGATTTATTACTCGCTAATAAGCCACAGGCTGTTTCTTAAAGAACAGAAAAGATGCCTCATAGGAACAACAGGGACATATGATCAACTGTTCATTGATCAACTCATTGACACAATACTATTTGAGGGGATAAATCAGAAGAGCAAAATGTGATAGAAAAATGTAGTTATGGCCAAGATTGACAACATAATGGCATACGATAGGGTCCTGCAAAGCTGGATAATAGACTGTCTCAAAATGGCATGCAATAGGGTCCTACAAAGCTGGATAATAGACTGTCTCAAAATGTACAAAATATCTGACAAAGTCATAAAGTTCATCATGGAACCCATGAAAAACTGGAAAATTGAATTTATAGCATGTAGGACAACTTTAGCTGAGGTGAAAATCCAAAGACATATATTCCAGAGAGATTCACAGTCACAATTATCTTTTTTGAATTGCAATGATGCCACTCAGTCACAGGGGCTACAAATGCACAGGGGCTACAAATTTATAAAATCTCAAAGTTTAACCACCTAATGTAAATGGAGAACATCAAGATGTTTTCAAAAAAGGAAAAAGAATTGGAGACTCTAATACAAATAAGAATATACAGTCAGGATATAGGGATGGGATTTGACATAGAAAAATGAGTCATGCTAATAATACGAAACAGAAAAAGACAAATGAAAAAAGGAATAGAACTGAAAAAATCAGAATGCTTGGAGAATTGTAAACTTACTACTACTCGGGAATATAGGAAGTGGACATCATCAAACCAGTGGAGATGAAAGAAAAAATTTTAAACTGAGTCTCTCAAGCAAACAAGAAAACTTCTCAGTACCAAACTCTGTAGCAGGAATCTCATCAAAGAGATAAACACGTGGGTGGTCGCTGCTGTAAGATACTCCGGACCATTCTTGAAATGGGAAGAGAAGAACTTCAACAAAATGGACAAGAAAATGAACAAACTAATGACGATACATAAGACCTGAAGTATGATGGATGACATAGAGAGACTATGTGTGTCAAGTAAAGGAGGGGGAAGAGGACTTGTCAGCATTGAACATAGCATGGAAGCATTGATATATGAACTCAAAGACGACCCAAAAAGACCAAAGTCTGACTAATTACAGTGACCAGAAACAACACAAACAACATAACGATCAATAGAACAGTAAAATAACTTGGTTACAGAAATGGGAAGAAAAACAACTGTATGTATATTTCAAACTGGTGAAATCTCACACAAGAAGACTTGGGCATAACAAAGAAAGAAAGGGAAACCCTGAGAAAGAAACAGAATCTCTTCTAATAAAAGCAGAAAACAAGGCCATACAGACCAACTATGTTAAAGCAAAACTAGATAAGGCACAACAAAATACCCAGTGTGAGTAAAAATGTGGTGATTGAGACAAAACAATTACAAATGCATCAAATTAGTACGAAAATAGTATAAGACTAGACACAACTGAGTTGGGAGGGGTGATCAACTGAGAATTAGGCAAGAAATTGAAATCTGGTATTGAGAGTCTCAATATACATGGGACCCATGTGACTACTAATAACTCTACTACTAATAATGTTGTGTTCTTTTTGTTTCAGATTTGAAAATAGTATTCTATAACAACTTTTAATTCTTGATCACAATGCCTAGGACAAGAGAGGAAAAATATCTTGCATCACTACTTATTTGGAGACAAAATCATTGAAAACTGTCTTAAAATAAATGTGACCCCTTAACATGATCATGATTTATTACTGAGACAACAAACCAAAAAAAGATTGCATGAACTGGAAGCTGATATAATAACAATTAAGTAACAATGATTTGATGTCTCTAGCTCAAAGGATACATTTTTAACATGACATGTTCTAAATGACTGCCATTGTCCTTGTCTCAGTAATAAACATTATTCTATAATGGGTTGCATCTATTTTGAGACACCCTGTATATGCAGAACTCAGAATCCATCCTGAGGAATGTGAAATTCTCTGGGATTTTGAGATACAAACGGATCACCTAATCCCAGCAAGAAGACCATATCGAGTGATAGTCAAGAAAAAAAAGAACCTGTCAAATAGTGAACTTTCCCATTCTGGCAGACGACAAAGTGAAGATCAAAAAAAAGCAAAAGGAGACATAAGAACTTAAATCTTGCCTGAGAACTAAAAAAGCTATGAAACATGAAGGTGACTGTGATGCCAATTGTAACTGATGCACTCAGAACAATCCCCAAAAGATTGATAAAAGGAATGGAAGATTTAGAAATCAGAGGATAAGGGGAGACCATCCAGTCAATAGTATTATTAAGATTGGCAAGAATACTGGGAAGAGTTCAGGAGTGAAAACCAGTTGTGTAGGAAACCTTCCACCCCTCTTGAAAGTGAACTGTTCTGCTCGTGGAGTTGATGAATGAAGGCTTTAAGTAGAAGCCTATCAATTGTCATACAAGCAGTACGCTGAGCTAGTCTTACTACTCACATGACTTTTGTACCCTTTATTACCAGCCTAATAAACCCTTTTTTATTGTTACATGTTATTTAGTGTTTGTCTTTACAAACCCCAAATTAACATCATAACAAAACCTCACATAATAATGATAATAATAATAATAATAAAATTAATAACTAAGGCTAGACTGAGTGTTAATTAACAAGAAAAAAAGAACTTGTCATTTAATGCATTTTGCTGTTCCTGCAAACCACTAAGAAATGGAAATGTTTGATACTTGGATCTTGCCGATGGAATATGAAGATGACAGTGATACCAGCTGTGAACTTGAGACAGTCTCCAAAGGCCTGAAAAAGAGACAGAAGGAATAGGAAATCAGAAGAAGAATTGATACCATAAAGACCCCAGCTTTGTTAAGATCAGCTAGAATACAGAGTAGAGTCCTGTTGACATGAGGAGTCTTGCTGTTACTTAAACTCCAGTGAAAGGCTAACAGTTAAAGCTGATGTGAAAAACTTGTAAAGAGTGAAATAATGATATAAAAAAGGGAAGTATGTTTTTAATTTCTTATTTGACATTTCGCTAAAGGTGATTTATTTTGAACATTTATTAATAAAAGTTAATAATACAATTGCATCCTGATCTATAATTGCCATATAGAGAAACATAATTTAAACAGTTATTGTAAAGATTTTAAGAAAAGAGTGAAAAAATATTTATTCATATAATCCATGAAATGTCTGTTTTTTTCCCTTTTTCCTGATAATTTATAATTTTACTGGGGTTTTACAATGAAACTTGTAAACATCAATTATTTTTACTTTCTTTAATGTAGTATAAAAATAAAAATGTCTTCACATTCTTTTCTTTTCCAAAAGAATTTTATTAAAAAAGATCTCAATACCATGATTATCATTTTATAATCAAATATAAATTTCACTTTATATATATCTATATATATATAAAAAGGCCTTTCAGATTATTTTTGGTACTTACAAAAATGATATCCAAATGCTTCAGGAATGCTATTGAAAAGAAAGAAAATGATAACAGGTAATAATTATCTATTAAGCATTTATATACAAACATTTAAAATTTATTTACATGGTTAGAAAGTTATGTGCTATATTATACACATTAGAAACAAATCCTCAAATGTGGTGTTACCGCATTTTTTTTTCAGTCACAGGTCATGTTATATAACAGGAAAAAGGAAGAAACAAATAGGTCTCTCTTTATTCTTTCTTAGGTAAAAACTCTGTAGATGTGTGAGAGAGACAGTGGGACGGAGACACACGTAGGAATGTAGCTGAGTGAAGGAGACCAGGAAATGGACACACATGGAGGATTGTTGGTGTATAAGACAGACAGGGAGACGGGACACACGGATAACAGTAGTCAGAGAGACGGGGACACACGAATAACAGTAGACAGAGAGAGAGAGAGAGAGAGAGAGAGAGAGAGAGAGAGAGAAGGACTGTATATGTGTGAGAAAGACATGGAGATAGAGACACACGGAGTACTGTAGGTGTGTGAGAAAGACACACAGAGAGAGAGAGAGAGAGAGAGAGAGAGAGAGAGAGAGAGAGAGAGAGAGACGGAAACACATGGAGGAATGTTGGTGTGTCAAAGAGATAGGGAGACGGAGACACACGGAAGACTGTAGGCGTGTGAGAAAAACAGAACGACGGAGACACACTGAGGACTGTAGGCGTTTTAGAAAGACTTTGAGACGGATACACACATTGGAATGTAGGTGTGTCAAAGAAACAGGGGGACAAGGAGACAAACGAAGAAATGTTGGTGTGAGAGAGAGGGAGACAGTAACACACGAAGGAACGTAGGTGTGTGAGAAAGACAGGGAGACAGAGATACACGGAGGACTGTAGGTGTGTGTGAGAAACAAGAGAGGGAGACACACGAAGGACAGAAGGTGTGTGTGAGAGAAACACAGGAGGGAGACACACGGAGGACAGAAGGTGTGTGAGAGAAACAGGGGAGGGAGACACACGAAGGACAGAAGGTGTGTGAAAGAAACACGGGAGGGAGACACACGGAGGACTGTAGTTTTTTTTTTAGAGAAACGGGTAAACGGAGACACATGTAAGAATGTAGGTGTGAGAGAGACTGTGAGATTGATAAACACGGATGACAATCGGTATGTAAGAAAGACAGAGAGACGGAGACACACAGTGGAATCTTAGTGTGTTAGAAAGACAGAGAGAATGAAACAGAGGACTGTAGGTGTATGAGAGAAACAGGAGCGGGAGACACACGGAGGAATGTAGGTGTGCGAGAGAGAAAGGATTACGGTTACACACGGAGGAATGTAGGTGTGAAAAAGAGACAGGGAGACAGAGACACACGGAGGACTGTAGGTGTGTGAGAGAGACAAGGTGAAGGAGGCACACAGGGGGATGCTGGTGTGTCAGAAAGAAAGGGAGATAGAGACACACGGAGGACTGTCGGTGTGTGAGAGAGTAATAGAGACTGAGACACACGGAGGAATGGAGGCGTAAAAAAGAGACAGGGAAACGGAGACATACGGGGGAATGTAGGTGTGTGCGAAAGACAGGGAAAGTGAGACCCACAGAGGAATATACGTGTGAGAGAGACTGGGGGACATAAACACTCGGTGGAATATAGGTTTCACAAAGAGACAGGTAGACGAAGATACTCGGTGGAATTTAGTTGTTTGAGATAGACAGGAAGATGCAGACACATGGAGAAATGTAGGTGCGTGAGAAAAACTGGGAGACGGAGATACACGGACTGTTATATTGACTTTTAACTTGTTAACCACGCTGAGCTTTCGTCTGAAGGGCCCTATTTAGCTCTTCTACTTCTTGGCTGGTGGGGCACTGCCCCTTCTGGGCACTAGCCGACACTCTCTGGACCTCTTGACAGCCCGACCGTATATTCGAGTCTGAGACTGCAAGACTTACTGTATATGTTGGTGTCAGCATATATCATTTCACAATGCCTAAACGTTTCCGGGTGTCAGCCCACGTGACCCACTTCCAGCTATCAACCCTCATGATCTGCTGTCTTCTTGTTTACACAGCTGGAACATGATGGCTCTGTCAAAGGTCATTATGCAACAGTTATAGGCATTTTTTTAACTCAATAAAATCATTAAAAGCATTATTTACTATAGAAAGAACAAAATTTTCCATTGAAATATTCCTTTTAAACTCAAATTGAAATGCACATTAAAACACACAAGTGTTCATATTTTGAGACATTGAAAATTTCACAGAAATTGACAGAACTTATATTTTATTTAAATGACAGTGACACTTCAAAACATTATCAACTTTATTTTTACTACTCACATTTTCTGCTAAAATGGAAACTTTTTATATGAGAAAAATCTGGTCGACTGGCTTGCTACTATTTCATATGAGGCTGCCAAAATGTTAACATTTTTTATGATTTTTAAAATTGTTTGGCATTTTACCCCCATGTGTAATTTTTGTTAAGATTTTACTTCTAACCTCGCGATTAACGTAATTTCATCCATTAACAATGCTAATTGAATCATAACAAAACCTGAGATGGCCTAAAGTTTTCAAGTTGGATTGCCTATTTTTCATCTTTTAAAATTTTTGTTTTTGAAATTTTTTCACGACTGAAAAAAGATGAAAACAAGTTTCAGGTGATTTTTGAAAAGGTCGGATAATGTTCTTTTATGGAAAGGTTAGATAATATTCTTTTTGGGAAATGTTAAATAATGTTCTTTTTTTGGAAAGGTCAGATAATGTTCTTTTTCCCCTACAAAATCTTTTACTGTAATCATGGGTTTAAACTTGACTTTATAATTTGTCAATTTTGTAAAACTTGAGTCAGATTTTACTATGATTCATGATTTCAGCATGACGTTTTAGGGTTGAAAATTATTTTCATACAGCCTATGTCACAATTTAATCAATTATAATTTGGTTAAAATTAGTCATAAATGTCAAATACAATAAGTTAAAATGTCAGGTAATAATGAAATGTCACTCTACTCTTCCAAATTTGTTTATATAATTTGCCTTTGTTTTATGATCAAAATTAAAAAGAATTAGAATCGTTTGAAACTTGGGAAATAGGTGGTGTTCTCTTGTTTTATATATATATTGCACAATTCAAAATTAAGAAAACAACCAATGAGGGATGAAAGGCAGAAGAAGATACATTTTATGTTTATAGAAAGAGAGAAGCAAGTTTCTTTATTCACTTACCTTGTTTGTAAAATGTTTGTGTAGATACACAAATGTCAACATAACTGGGATTCATAAAATCCCAAAAAGCTGGAGAATAGGAGTACAGAGAAACATTTAAGACAAAATTTTAATTCTGAATCGAAAAGAAAGTTACAATTTTCCTAAAACATATCTAAAGTCTATCTTTAAGAATCCCATAGCAAATTAGGCCATCAGAGGTCAGAGGTCATGGTGTAAGGTTGCATTGTAACAACCCAACACTGATGATCCTCCTTTCTGTGTGGAGCATTTATTCACTTCATTACAACTTCCTTAGATTAGATTGCTTTGTTTAATGGCATATGAACTCCTGGGTTATTTGATCCTGAAATTTCAATAATTTGTAAACGTTGGATAATAAATTATAACTATATTTTCAACATTCCATTGCAATCATTTGGTATTAAACTTGAAATCATATAACTGTGGGCAAACAAATAATAATTATTATTAAATAGTTACTTGAAACCTTATAATTATGTATAAATTATGAGTATTAGATAGGAATACTTGAAACCATATAACTATGTCTAAAAACCAATACAAAGTATTCTAAACAATACCAATATGTTAGACTGACGACTGCACATTATGTGAAATAAAACAAAAAACGTCATAGAAAAATTTAAGCCAACACTGAATAGAACTTAAAATATACACACCCACATATAGAAACAAACTGAGAGAGGGGGGGAAAGAGAGAACAAAGTAAAAAGTTGTCAGTTGAATTTTATACCAACACACACACACACACACACACACAATGACCCAGAGATAACTACTAACTCTATGGCATATCAACTATACACACACAGACTGAAGAAAATAAAAGTTAAGATTCAAAACCCCAGAAAAAAAAGCGGTTAGAAACAAACACTAGAATACAAAAAGCAAACAAAAAACACAGAAATAGAAATACAACTTGGTTCAACCCACCTGACAACAAATGCGAAACATCAGACATCGGTAGGGATTTCCTAAATCTAATAAGCAAGAACATAAAAACAATACAAAGGTCAGCTACAGTCGTATAAGTAACATAATATCTCAAATCATAAAATGCCACAACAAAAAGATTGAAACCATCCCCAGCAACACACACCCCAAAAAACAATGCAACAACAGGATAAAGAAACATACCCACTACTAGGAAACTGCCTACAGAAAAACATAGTGTTCAGAACAACTGTAAAAACCAACAACTCAGTTAAGCAGTACATAGGTACAACGGAGAGTACCATAAAACAAGAAATATATAACCTCAAATTTTCCTTCACCAATAGAAATTACTCAGTTAACACTTCTTTATCCATACACATCTGCAACCTAAAAGACATGAACATCTCACCTACCATCACCTGGGAAATACTAAAACCAGCACCTGCATACAGCAAAAATAATGCCTTGTTTGCCTCCGCGTGAAACTAACAATTATCACTTACCTATCACAAAACACCCTGATAAACAAGAAATCAGAAATTCTATCCAAATGCAGACATAAGAACAAACATCTACTCACACATTTCTACCAATGTACATACCCCATCCACCTTACCTATTCCACCTCCACTACTAAATATCCCCACAAATAACCCCACAACACACCCGACACACCGTAAGTACCACCTTCCTCCGTTAAATCTTTATATCCATCTTCATGCATTCCCACAACCTGTTGACAGCTATGTTTTCATGAGTGTTAGAAATACATCTCCCCACAGTATATTTAACATATCCCTTACGCACACACCATCGTATATTACAATAACAGATACGTAATATTACGTATGTAATATTACGGACGGGCGCTGTCGTCAATCAGTGAAGGTGTCACGAGACTAGCGCGTGCGGGCAGAATGACCTGCAAAGTTAGACGTGATTCTAAAATAATCACAGATGAATTATCACGTGTTTCACGACAGTTTCACTGGTGACATTGAACATTCGAGGATCTTCGATTTGTACCCTAAAATCTCTATATAAGAAAACAAGTCAGGAGATTTTGAGAGAGTTGAAGGCAGCTTTCAAAACAGGCGCGTCAAAGGCTCCGAGGCCCCGACTCGTCTTACCCAGTCTGCTATGACCTCTCTGTCAGGCGTGTGTCAACAGCCAGCTCTCACCCACACTGCCGTCACCACCAAGAGGAAGAAAGAAGAACGTAACTAAAATGAACTTTTCGAGTTGCAACTATCATAGCCCTAAGTGAATAATAAACGATTGCTATATTTCTTCCCTTACCTTCGAGTATTTCTTTTTCTGTGGATTTCTTTCTTTAAAGTACAACACAACAATATAACAGTAACGCAACATAGACAGCTAATAAGAAATTATTATTGTAATCCAACACAACTCCCCACCTATTATCCTTACATCCCAGACTTATCATGCTTACACGTCAAATCAAAAATTCATTTGCTTAATTATGCAATGATGATAATTTGCTCCTTAATTAAAATAATCACCATACACACTCACACACATAAAAAAAATCAAAATGACATAGCATATACAAACAATTATTGCAACGTCTTAACACAATATATTCACTCTATTCCTTACGTACATACAATCATGTATTACAATGATGTATACGTAATATATCATAAACTCATCATAACTTGTACAAATTATAATTGAAATCTGACAAAACATATTCCAGCATAAAATACTAATATTGCATTATACTCGATAGTATATTACAATATCACATGTCTCATCACCACGATATTTGTTGCGTTCTGATCAACCATTCTCCATTGTCTATTATGCTTACAAATCAAAACTTTATTTTCTTCGTAATGCAATGATGATGATATTTTGTTCCTTAATTAAAATCACCACACACACACACACATACGAATACATAAAAAAATGTTTTACTCGGTCAAACAGTAGCAACTTTGGCTATACATCACGCCTGTAGGAGTGATATTGTATTTATAGTCCCCGATAATTTAACGTTGAAGTTTTGTATAGAGTGTTTAGAAAAAAGGTAGAATAGACATAATATAGGCATAATATAGGCACATGGATAAAGTAGTAAATGAAGGAAGCCAATGAAACAAATGATTAAAAGATATGAAACAAATGAAACGAGTAAAGGTTGTAAAACGGCGCGGATAAAATGAACATTTAAAACAAGGCGACGAACAAAAACAAATTTATATTCCACAACAATAAAACTTACATTGATACATAAAAAATATTTTTAATTCTACTAACAAAATGATAGTGTGTGTATATGTGTGAGCTTGTGTGTGTGTGTGTCTTACACAACTAAGCTACAAAAGGATTACATATCTAAAATGTCCTTTTTTTATGATTAGAAACGGGCAGTTTCACTGAGACTGGAAAGCGTCTCATAGTCATTGTATATGAATGTCTGCGAGGCCCATCCATGTTGCCTTTCACTCCTGTTGATTCACACTGGAGGTGGTGTGTTGCCGCTGCGAAGAAATTTGGTAAAAGAGAGCAAGGGTGTTTGAAGACGACGTATTTATAGAAAATACGCGTCTTGTAGGTGGCTCCAAACGCAGGACTAGAATTTACGCGCGGACGTAGTTTTAAGCATATCACGTGGTTCTCCTGGTCAAGGGTTTCCCGAGACTGAATACGTGAGCGTCCGCCATCTTTGTGGGAACAAGTGGCATACCACCCAAAATAATTTATAGGAGTGTAAAGTCCTATACGCCTCACATATCCAGGAGACAACCTCAAATTTACTGCGCAGAGCGCATCTATCTTCATACACACACATACTAAATATCACTTATACGACCACACACAATAATACGTAAATATAATCGACACAAAAACACACACAAACAAATACACACACACACACTCACACACACACACACACACACACATAAAGAGGTGTACACAATCCTAACTTTCTTTTGACTGTATTTTTCGATTTTTTCGATTTCTCCAATATCTTTCTTTCTCTGCCTGATGATTGTCATTTATAAGACGGCATGAGACCCGTGGTCGCAGACAAGCTTCCATGCCATTAAATGTATACAAAAACTAATATATATCTACTAATTATTATTATTATTATTATTATTATTATATAGCTCTATCACAGATATTGAGCACTCTCCAAATTATACCGCATTTGGTCTGCCACAAACCCACCAAGTGAGATAGTGACAACGAACACTGTTATAATATATATATATATATATATATATATATATATATATATATATACTCCTAAGTTTTATTCATAATGAATGAAACTTTTAGTAATGAGATTGTTTGAAGAAGGGGTGAAATTTTGATTTCTTTTAGGTTATATATTATTAGATTGATATTTTTTTTAATTTTCAACTTGGCATTTTTAATAAAAAGAAATATCTTTATTTGCATTTTGTACATTCTCTGTAAAAATTTGAATTGGCTGCTATTAAGCAATTACTATGTAAGAAATACGCTTGTTTGGTTATAAAAAGTCGCTGGGTAACGTCATCAGTTATGTATTTTAGCTGGGTTTTAAGGAGGTTTCACTAAGTTCAGTAATTCATTTAAAAAACTTTTATCTTTATAAAATGGACCGTAAAAAAACACCATATACACACACGCACACAAGTTAAAACTCACCCACCCACATTCATGATCCTGGCAAAAAAATAACATAATACATATATCCACACACACACACACACACACACACACACACACAATACATATTAATAGTTGTTACATTTGCAAATAAACTTCATATAATAATTGTAACAGTTATTATGGTATAAGTTTTAGGTATTTTTTCTTTGAATAGATTTCAATTAATTTCTGATATTGTATGCAATAATATCTCTGCAGCAAGTGGTGTGAATTGGAATTAAACGAAATTATAATGAAACTAAAATATAGATTAGCATTTGACAGATGAACAAGCTCAGTTAATGACTTCTGGGTCGATTGATTCAAGTTTTCTTCCTTGAAGGAATGTAAGTATATTAGTTAAGAAAAAAAGTTCAATTTTAATGGTATTGAGAAAAAAAGAACACAAAAACCAAAGATAGGAGAGAAGAAAGATTTTTTTTAAATATTATAAGAAAGAATAAGTAACAGAAAAGTGGGTTTCAAATAGAGAAAGCAATGCAAATATCCAACTAGAAAAACAGTTTGACTTTAATTACTTTTTAAAGATGCTATTTCTCAGTTCATCTTCACTGCGTTGCAACAAGAAAAAAAAAAGACATGCTAGTGTTATATTAGCGTATGGTCGCAAAGAAAGAAATAAACACAGTTTCAAAAACAAAGAACACGAAGGCACGTAAAAATTTTAACAATTGTATTGGAAATAAATGAGTAAAAAGTTCAAATAGCCGAGTTTGTAAAAACGTGTTGATATGAAATTAAAAAGTAGAAAATATGTCCTATGCCTAATAGTGGTAGGATTGTTGGACTTACGCGCACGCGGTCAATCAGATGTTACGGGTGCAGAGGGGAGAGGAGTGTTTGGTGATTTTTATTAGTTGCTTCTTTCAAAGCAGAGAAGAGGAAAGTCAATGTGGGGAATGCGTGGTTTCGAGTTTCGCCTTTGTCTGTCTGTCTGTCTGTCTGTCTGTCTCTCTCTCTCTCTCTCTCTCTCTCTCTCTCTCTCTCTCTCTCTCTTAGTTGGAGTTCTGATCTGCGGACCGTCGTCTACCTTCTTTTGATCTGTCCCCGCTTTCGAAAAATTTGTCTTTTATATCGTTTTTCTCTTCTGATCGGAGCAAATTGGGTTTTCTTTGTTTTTTTACATCGAAGGTCATGGATTGGTCGAAAAATTATTTTTAATTACTTCTATTTTTTGACAAATTTCATCAACATTTCGCTATGCGCTGATCCTATGTGCAGAACCCCCTTTTTTTACCATTTTGAAGAAAATCTCAGCGCTGATAACATCCGGTGAATTCTCTCGTGGACGCTAGTTGCAATCATTATTTTGTGCGTTCGATAAATTAGAAGAGATCTCTTTCGGTCATATAACACTAGTATGAACAATATAGTGCAATATCAGTACTTATTAATCCATACGATATGAATTAATAAGTACAATATGTTGCAAAAAGAATATAAACAATTTCTGTTTTTAAATTAGCCTTACAAACTTTTTATTTTGAGTTTTGGGTGTATGTATGTATAGAAATGGTAAACTAGTATGCATATGTAGGCATATATTCTGAACAACCTCGAAAGCATGATTAACTATATCAGGTAATCTTAACAAGCATTATCCAACTGGCTTCTCTTCTGAAGCAGCCCTAAAAATGATCTTAAAATACCATGTCTGATTATCAAATTACTTTCATAGCACCCATTAGCTCTTATCTCTCTTTCTCAATTCCATAGATACTAGCATCTGGCTTTCTTATATCTTTAATCTTTACTACTAGTAGTAGTAACACTGACCTCTATATTTTTGCTAGTAGCAGTAGTAGTAGTAGTAGTAGTAGTAGTAGTAGTAATAGTAACTTGCAGCTCCATTTGTTAATTTGTTCACAGAAATGGATGAAAATAATCAGTAAAAATTATGTGAATAATAGAAAAGAATGTATAATGAGTTTTGCTCATCTTGAGAAAATGTGATTGAATGATATTTTAATTGTTTTTAAGATTCTTATCTAAAGTGGAAAATAATAAAGAAAACCATTATTATCAATTTTGTTTTCTTTCATTCTTTTAAGTTTTTATTATTTTTTTCAATTACAATTCATTCAAATTTTTCTATAATAGTAAAAGCGACAAGTTTGAAATGTCAATAAAGGATTTTTCACCATTAAAAGTTTTAGCGCTAATTACTCATTTCAAGAATTGGCTAACTTTTTTCTTGACAGATAAACATTCATTTACATTAACTTGTAATGATTCATAGGGAGTAGATATATAAATTTTTATCAAAGACGGATTTGACCAACGCTAACTCCCAATTTAAAAACCTTTTAGAGTCGACATGTTGGACAAATCAAAGACCGTTGGCGCCTAATAATCCATGCGTCACGCAAAGCCAGCTAGCTAAGAACAACATACACCCACTCACCTCCTTATCTAAAGGAGGAAGAGAACATGCATATCTCTTCTAACCTACTGACTTCCTTTTGGGATTTTGTAAAGGACCCTGAATATAACGGTCAGGGAGAAAAAGTAGGAAGTAGCAGAGAACCAGGTATTAGGAACACATGGTCAAAAGGTATTCAGTTTTAAAAAGCTTATCACATCTTTATTGCCCGTATAAATTGTACAACAACAACAACAACAACATAAACAATAACAACAACAACAACAATAATAATAATAATAATAATAATAATGGCATCAGTCATTCTCATTGGACGAAATATATAAATTCGAAACTCCAACGGCCAAAACAATTCCCGCACTTAATAATAATTTGAAATTCTTTCTGCTACAGAGGTTTTAATCAATAGTTGGGGTAGCGTGTATGCTTCCGAGTCCGTATTGGGAGATGGCGAACGAAGATTTTTGAATAAAATGAAAACAAAACAGCAAAAGCAACAAACAAGAAGTTTAAGTTTCATATTATTATATCAATAATAAATAATAATCGTCCATGTGAAGGGGTCCACAGGAGTATGTTGCTTATGAGTTCGTCCCCACTTTTCCAGCAGTGTCCCACATCTCTGGTTCGTCAAACTTGGATAGTTTTCGTGACGGGTGTTAAGTGGCCGTACAACTGCTGCATTCTGGGGTGCTGCCTTCAGGACTTGTTCAATATTGTTCGCAGCATTCTTGTGTAGTTGCCGTCAAACTTTTTCTCCATAAGTTTAGTTAGCGTTCATGTAGTGCATTCATATAGCAGTATCAACACGACTGTTGCTTGGGAAAAAACTGCGTATTATTTTATCGGTCATGTCTGACTTCCATATGACCGACATCATATAGATAGCAGTTCATACCTTTGCTAGTTGCATGTTGATGTCATTTTCGGTTGATGAGACACTGCTTCCTAAATAGGTAAACTTGTCCACTAGTTTCAGAGAATTTCTATTTAGTGTGGAGATGTCGCCTCTCCAACCCGGGGGCTGACTTTGACTTTCGTGTTTTTATATAGCATCATTATGACTGCGACGATTTCTTTGGGTGGGCCGTAGGTAGGTAGTATATGCTCCATCTTCCCTCTGTGGATGGACTCAAAAGTCTTGGAGAAGTCGATAAATAACAATGTTGCCTCTAGATTTTTTGTACGTTCACCTTCGAGAATTCAACGGATAGTCAAAATTTATGATGTCGTAGATCGATTTCTCCGAAAGCTATTTTGGTTCATCCTAAGTACCTTCTCAATTTTGGGTTCTATGCGGTTGCATCGTAGAGGATTATAGATCTTGGCCGCTATGGATGTAAGGGTTATACCTTGGTTGTTCTGGGCTATTCTGAGGGCACTCTTCTTGGTGAAAGGGAGTATGCATCCCTTTGTCCATGTGTCTATTGTGTTTTGGTTATATATGGCATTACCGTGTCGGAGCAGAATGTCATCGAATTCCCTGGTCTTCCATATTTCTGGGCGTATTTCAACAAGATTTAATTTTTCTTAGTACTGAGTCGAATTCTTCTTGTGTAAACTGTCCTAGTTTCATGTCTAATTGTTTACTGATAATTTTCGTGATTGGGTCATGTGTAACTTTCGGGGGGTATCCGAATAAATTCTCGAAATATTGTTTCCATAGGTGTATTCGTTCTTGTTGGCTGGTAGATTTCAGTTTAGTCTTCGCAGTGCTCTTACTTCTGCTCACTTCGTTTACCGTCTGCCCTATTATCCTAGGTTGTCTATCTTCATCCAACTCTCTAATCTTATTGATCTGATTTTGTACGTATTCTGTTTGTTCTTTTAGGTATATGATAGCTAATTCATTTTGTGCCTTTTTGAGTTTCAGTGCATTGGTATTGGTTGGGTTCTTCCTATTGCATTTAGAAGCGGTTTTCACGTCTGCACGCTTTTTTCTAACCTCTAATGTCTCCCATGGGATTCTAGGTTTAGTTCTTTGTTTAGTTGGTATGCATTCTGCTGCCGCTTCTAAGTGGGCATTGATGAAATTCTCAAATTCATCATTCGGGGTTGGTATTTCTGATATCTCCTGTAGTGCATCAAATTTGTTTCTTAGTGTTAATCTCTAATAACCCTGTTGTTAAGGAGGGTTCAATCGTAGTGTACAGTTGTTGTTGTTCAGGCTGCATTCCTTCGTACGCTTAGTCGTATCTTTGCCGTGACAATTCGGTGATCGGAGGACACACTCTCGAAAGAGGGTGTGCCTCGCAATTCAATATGCTATTATTCCATTTCTTATTTATAAAGACATAGTCTATCTGTGCTTTGGTATTATTTGCGTATGCGTAGGTCCCTAGTTTTCCCATTCTTTTCTAAAATTTAGTATTGAGGCATGTTAATCTATTTTCTAACGTGAAATCTGTTAGATGTTCCCCATTTCTGTTTGACGTGTAGTGTAAGCTGAATTTGTGGTTTACTTTTTACCAATTTGGGCATTCATGTCTCTGCCAATGACGAAAACGTTGTCTTTCGGGATGCTACGAACAAAAGAGGATAGCTCATTATAGAAGGCGATGAGGTCAGTTTCTTCATTAACATTAGTAGGGCTGTAGCAGGAGATGATTGTTGCTCTGGGGTTGCCATTAAAAGTAACTACTATCATCCTCGGTTGTATTTTCTCGGTGCTATTTCGTGATTTTAGGGCCCATGGTCCAATAAGCATACCTACACCTCCGATCGTGGCATTAACAGAGTTTTTCCATGAAGATGCAGTGGCTAACGTTATGATCTATTGCCGAAGCTGTCAGTTCAGTAGTTGGCATATTCTATTTAAAGTACTAACGTTGAGTGTCACTATTTGTATTGTGTTTTTGCATTTTAGTAATTTTTGTTTTAGTTTGATCTCTGTAGCTGATTTTTCGAATACTGAGGCCAGGGCTCCAGCCTCAGCAGGACGCGCCCCTTTTTCACCCGCGCGAAGAGCGATGCAGTTTGGACAAGTGGTTTGAGTGCGAGTCATGGTAATCTTTCGATGGCTGTGTTTTTATTCTTTTATAGAAACCATCCTTAGAGTTGAGCAGTAGTAGTTCCCCGATTTTACTATTTGATCATGGCCGTTGAACCATAGGATTCTTACGCCCAGGACCTGGTTAGGCATGGCGTTGAATCGTCAATGAGTTTGTCCGCTTGCCTTTACGTCCACGATGCTCCTTCCCTTGGATTTCGAAAAAAAAATTTTTCCTCTTCTGCCTGTATTAAGTTTCAACTTACTTAAAGTCAATTACTTTCTTTTTAAAAATTTCATCAGAGTCCTTATTTATGGTTCTTTGCATTCTTATAGGCATTCTATTTCATTCTAACTTTGGTTTTCAATTTCTAATAAAGTCCAATAGTATTAGCTTCTCTTGACCAGATTCAACTTTTACTTGGAATTACAGTATTTTTCTTTTTGCATTTAAACCACAGATAATATACAGCAGTGATTTTACAAATAAAGATAAAATTATTCATGTATTTTAAAATGACAATATAGTAAAAGACAATAAATATTTGTTCGTCCGTTGGCGCGTAATTTAATTCGACCTTTACTGTCTGCTCTTCAATAGCAGCAGCAGCATCACACCAACATGAGGGAAGCCGTCTAATTTATGGACCCCTTGCGTCTATTTCTCTTAGACCAAGGGTTCCCAGTTGAATAGGAATTAGATAAACTCAATACGCCACACACAGGAACAACTTTACGTCACCCCCAAAATTGGCTATGTCGACTGCGATGCAAAATTCCGCTCCGACACCTAGCTACTTCTTCACAGGACAGCCTTTTCTGGAGACATTCACGCTTCTCCTCGAAACAACCAGGACCACAAACTCACGGTGACTTTAACGTTTCTCTCCTCAAACAGCAAACACGACTTTTGCTACACTATGGCGAACATATCTCCCTCGCACATCCAACAATGCCTTAACCTAACAATGCACTTTTCACTCAGGCACTTAGCTGTTAAAATGTTTTCTCCATTCCATAACAACTTCATTTCGTTTCCTTACTTCTTTCCTTCCTACGAGACTTGCAGCATAAACGTAAACCCTTTATTCCATGCTGCCATTAAAACCTTCATATAAAAACTAACGGCATCTTCGTCTTCTTCGTTCTCCTTTATTTTACAACAACACTTAGCGAGGGAATGACACACACACGCAAGAACACATTTCTTCGCTAAAAATGGTAACAAACATTCCTATCGCTAAACGTGTCTTCTATAGCAGAACACCTTATAAATAATCGTGACTGGACAGAGAATTTTAGTGTCAACTTGTTCGCCATCTCAAGCAAGGTCACACTGTTCATTTCATATTTAAATATTGGAGACAATTCATATTTTGCCCGACAGACCGTCTCTCTGTACATAAACAGAATGTCTGCTGGGCCTTAATATTATTTCGATATAATCTCCAATACTATGAATTTTTTCCCATCTAAAATATTTCCCTTTTTTTTGTTTTTGATTTTATTCTCCCCGATTTTAACTCTGTTGAGTGATCAGCTTGTGATTCTTTTCTTTGTTTTTTTTTTATGTCCCCTAAACAAATAAAACTTTCGGTTTTTTTTTTTTTTGCCTCGATATAAACATTTATATATACCTAAATATGTATACACACGCACGCACACACACTCACACACACACACACACACACACATATATATATATATATATATATATATATATATATATATATATATATACCGTATATATGGGTAAAATGATTGAATAAAAACCGATCTACAAATTTATCAATTTTATTTTAACTCAGTTTAAAGAACTTGTAGTGACTGAGTTTGTTGCTGTGGTTTACGGGAATTACTTTCAGCTTTCGTCCCACAAATACAACACAAATTTTACAAGCACATAAACAAATGGAATATGACGACAACAAACATTAAGTAACAAACAATTTAATAATCATAACAAACAGGATAAAAATATCAGAAATACAATGTTCATGTTACGTACGAGCAGCCTTTGTAGAAAATACAGCTATGGCCAGTAGAATGAAAATAGGATTTGTTCGCCCGTGTGGCGTGTATACATATTAGGAAAGTCTATTAAATCAATGTGTCCATAGTTGGCCGAAGTAAAGAAGATAAAAAGTTGACTTTGCTTACACACATGGGTATGTGTGTGTGTGTGTGTGTGTGTGTATATAAGTGATGGACCGTAAGTATGTGCCTTTTGTTTTCATAAATCTGCACGTGCGTTTTTTACGATCTTTGGCGACAACGTGTCGCATTCTTGTAGTTGGTAAAAGAACGTCACATGTTTCTTTGTCGTGTCCTGTGTTTGATGCCTCCTGCTGTCCGTCCTTACCTCAGTAAAGGAAAGAATGCCTTTTTGGTAGTCGAAGGAATGATCTAGTTAATTAAATTCTTCGTTATTTATACTTTTCAGGGCCACTAAAGTGGATCAAAACATAGGATAGTGTTATGTTTTATTACGGGTCCTAAAATTCAAGCGCGCAGACATTTCTTGACCAATCAGATTCGTATATATACTTATTTATTTTGGAGCCTAAATATTTTTCTGTTTATTAGTTTATGAGCCGGATTTTCTAGAATGTTCTTATTCTATGTTTTTAGCTGATTGGTTGAAAAATATAAAAATGAAACTTCAATGTTAATGCGATTTTGATCCAAATTTTCCGGAATGTTCTTATGTATGTTTTTGGGGTTGATTATTTTAAGGCTAAAAAAATGTGTATTCTATAAACTGAGAGAAAATTTTGCTGAAAAATAAAAATGAAAAATCTTTTCCTGTTGCAAAGATAACATTAGAGCATAGATATATTTAAATAGACGATAGTTAAGATTTCGAAAATGAAATATAGAACTAATTTTTGGCAAAAATGGGGACACATATTTCGTGCGCGTAAGAATCTTTATGGGTGCGTTATTATGTGAAGAGAGAAATGCATTTATATCTTAACTTTATCAGCAAAGAACGGGTGGATATTTTAATGTAATGAAACAGTAAAGAAATATTCGTTCAATTTAAGAAAAATGAAAACACCTCCATAGTAATGACGACACACTGGTGGAAATTTACTAAGCATTTTGCTTAGATGTGGCACAAGGCCATATGAAAGGGGCACCCAATGAGACTCGAACTCACTCTGACGACACACTGGTAGCAACATTGACATTCTAACATCGACCAAAATTCCCACTTCATTAGTATGACAAATGTGAAACCACACATCGTGAACACGATTCCGATCTTATTTCAACAACTTTGCACATTTGTAAACATATTTTAGTAGAACATACTTCTCTATACACATTACACATTCTTCAGTAAATTTCTCACATGATTTACATTTTTCAGGAATCAAAAATATGTTAACAGACTTCTGATCAAGTCTGGGACATGTAGTATCACCTCCCTTACTATGGTCAGTAAATGGGCAGTCAATACTACCTTAACAGAAATCTTGGTCCTTACTTCCACCTCGGCCAAGGAATGCTATCCCAGAATCCATCGCCTCTTCTCTCTTTCCTTCTCTCTCCTTTTCTCTCTCCCTCTCCCTCTGGCCAATCAGCGGGGATAGTAGCAGTTGCCGAAGACGACCCAAGACAGAAGAGGAGGCAGTTGCTGAAAAGATTCCAAACACTAAACACACGTGTTGACCGCCGGACATTTTCTAGCCAACACGTGGCGTTGTATACGAAGAATAAAATTCCTCTTTTAAAGTTAATATTTGTACTTCTCATTTATTATCTCAAATAACATAACCCAAGGACCAAATATATTTACAGACACTCTGTTTGACTTACTGCTATTTCGAATCACCTCAAAGTAAATACTTTGGCGAGATTAGAATAAATATTTTTGCTATTAACGAATTCTTCACAATATTGAGTTTACATTTATGGAAAAAATTCTCGAACAAAATCATTTATTCATCTATTTTTTAATTTCACTCAATTAATTAAATGACCTCCGCGTATGTTTCATACATTTGCCTCCCAAATGATTAGACAAAAATAACAAAAGGAATTTGTTGGAAATCAATTAAATTTTGCTTAAATTACTTTCATACTTACTTTGTGTTGATTTTAAGAAATGTAATACATATTCAGATATCTTGAAAAAAAATCATCGATCCATATGTTTATAGATTACCTATTTTTATATGTAAATTAATAATCCATGCATAAAAAGTGTGGGAATTTTATTTATAACGAAGATCATCACATACATTTATAGATATAAACATAATATGAATACATTTATATCCATAGCTTTCTTTTGTCATAGTGATGCTTCTTAAAGAAATCACACACACGCACATGCACATGCACATACTCTTACATAAGTATATGTATGGGGGGAGGATATCTAAGTAAAAGTATATACATATCCACATACATAAGTGTGATTTTATAATTATTATCATTATTATTATTATTTATTTGTCATAGTTAATTAAATATGTAATTACACAGAGACACTGACTATTTTTGTAGATTAGCCTGAATCTGTTGATCTACTTTTCATCTTTGTTAATTGCATTCTTCTTTCATGTTGACAAAAAAACTGACAAATCGAATCGACAAAATAAAACATAAATCTTCGAATATCATTCTTTACAAAAATTGAAAGTCTCTTTATTTGGTTTAAACAAAACCAAACAAAAATCTACAAAGTGTCAACGACTTTTAGCAGATTGCAAATAGCTAAGTGTTCAAATGTGTTCATTCTTTAAAAGATTGGGAATTCTATATTGTTTAGTGTTAGAAATGTGAATTATAAATTAAGCTCTTATTGATCCCACTTGCATGAATTGGTGAAAAGTCCTTGACAATGAGGTCTTCCATACTTATTTTAAATGAAACTCTGATTGTATCATGATTAGTTTAAAGGATGGTAAGTTTGATTTTAGCCTGCGTCCCTGGTATGTGGGTATATTTGACATCTGTGTACTTGGAAGGTAAGGAGTTATAACCATGAAACGTGTATGCACATTATTTCATTTATTGAATCATTCTGATTGTTCCCATTTACTCAACCCGTTTCGAATAAAAGTAAAGTAAGTAAAGTTGGCGACCATACGTTGTCAAGGGCAACCAGAGGGCTCCCTTTTCAATAGCTACTACACCGAGGTGTAAGGGAGGGCGCTACACCTTTCCCTGGATTGCTCCACTTTACCCTTGATACGTACCTTATATTGCTAAGTGTTAAGCAAGGAGGTATCAAGTACCATTTTTAAAGTCTTTGGTATGACATGACCTGGGATTGAACCCAGGTCTCCCCGACGATTGGCGAAAACTCTAACCACTAGGCCAATGTGCGAACAAAAGTAAATATGGGTATTTAAGTCTTTCCTTATTCTTCAAAATAGAAATATTTCCATTGCATCAGAAAACAAAGAATTAGTTTCTCCGGAATAATTTCGTCTAATTATTACAGGACAGAAAATCCCGTACGTGTAAAATCAAGATAGAATAGCTTAGTTGAACTTTAACCAAGTTAAAACTTAAGAAAATGAAGTAAGTCTTTTTTCTCGCCTTCAAAACCACTCAGATATCCTACCCCAACTTGTCACTCGCTCAAAGTTTCTGAAGGAGAAGAGTATTTTTATGAGCGACACAAGCCTAATGCAACATGGTGGATGTGAAGTAGGGAGGATTAATCGAAAGTTATGTCAACGACGCATTTCACCAGATGCTAGGCGGAAGAAGCTCAAAGACCCGAATCGAAGATCTCCGTCTGATAACAACTGCTACTCATGACATCTGTAGACGAGAAAAAAAAAAAGCAAACAAAAGAATACCATAACTCTAATCATATATCTAAAATACATCGTCTTTCATGCAGGAAAACAAGGGGCGTGTGTTCTGCTAAGGTTAGAGCTCCTGCTCCACTGAGTGAAAAATCAGCTACGGAGCCCAAAACCAAACTCATCGGATGCAAAAACATTGTTAATATAGCAACTTTTAACGTGAGGACTTTAAACACAATAAACCAGCAACTCGAGCTCACATCATCTGCAGTCGACGCGTTGGTGGCGTGACATGATGATGATGATGATGATGCGTGCAAGAACATTGATATTAGGTTAGTAAACTAAAAATAAAATCCCTTAAGATCGGTATTAGTAGGATAGTCAATGGCACCATAGGAATGCTTTTCAGTCCTCATACTTTGAAAATCAATAAATGGTATAGAGAGAACCCAACCAAAAATAATGTCTGCTACATTTAATGGCAACCCCAGCCCAAAGATCTCTCTTGATACAGTCTCACCAATTCCAGTGACGAATCGGAAATCACCATCTTCACTGACAGATTATCTTCTCTTGTTCAATACATTCCCAAACATAACGTTCTAATCATCGATGGAGACATAAATGCTCAAAGAGGTAAACAGGGAAATAATAAATTCTTCCAACACACCATGCCAAATAGAAATGGCAAATGCCGAGCAGATTTCTCACTTGAGAAATAGTCTTTCATAACTAAATACCAAATTCCGAAAAAAGGGAAGGAAAATTATAGACTTACACCGTCCCAAAAAGGTTGAAGCGTTGCTAGAATATATATGTACATAAACAAGAAGTAGATAAACAGCACTGTGAATAGTGAAGAAGGATCTTCCAACCAAAGAATCTTCTGGGCAAAAATACGCCTGGGTGTATACAGAAATAAACAAAACAAAACAAAAACAAAAAAGAAAACATGCAATATCCCATTACTGGTCCTCATTGAGAAATAAGCAATAAATATACAGTTACGGTCAGAAACAAATTGGAGACATCAAAAATATATAGTCCAAATAACGAATATGAGAACTTTGTTGCTTGTTACATAAAAGCAACAGCAGAGTTAATATCAACCAAATCAATAGCCAAATGTATAAATCCATGGGAGTCACTACAAATTAGGAAGAAACGAAATAGCTTAAAAATATATTTAATCAAAAAAAGAGAACCCAACAACGCACTGAAACCTCAGAGAGGCCAGAGATGACTTATCAAAAATAGCAATTAGAATACATTCAAGGCCAAATCAATATAATTAGAAATTTACTAGAAGGTAGACAAAAATGAATTGCCTGACAAACAATAAATAAAATGATCATAAGGAAGGTCACTTCGCGATCATAACTAAAAGCTGACAGCTTAGAAGAAAAACTTCTTAAGTGGAAAGAACATTTCAAGAATCCGCTCGAAAACCTTCCAGAAATCACTGACAAACATATTAAAAAATATTAATAGCCAATAACCCATCAAACTATGAAAGTATTTTTAAAAATTCAAACAGAAAAGCTACTGACCTTGTTGAAACACTCCCTGAAGTTTAGAACAAAAGAAACTTCTATGTCAAACTTCGATTATGTTGCGCAGTCAATAAGCAAAGCTCAACTGACAAATAAACGAAAAGCGACCTCGGAATTATTAAGAAGTAAAGAAGCATTAATCAAACTGCTATACCATGCCCAGTCAGCTGGGAGGGCTGTAGAATACACCGACTGCACCTCTGCGGCGGGGTGAGACCCCCCCCAACGAGTGTCCTGGATATGACACTAAACAATCTGATGGTGAGGTTCCAGCGGTGCTGGAGCTTTGGGGAATGCGGAGTACCCCTTCATTGCCATCGCTCCCAGGTCCACTCTGGCCCGGAGTGGTAGCACCTGATAAGGGCCCTATCTATGGGTTAAATAAAACTAACAGCATACTTATGCTAAAATGAATTGAGTAAACTGAATAGCTTGAAATAGAAACGTTTTTGACAATTAAACCGTACTTACACTTAAACTGCGTGCTTATGCTTAAGTGAATTATTTCAAATAGAACTGTTTTTCGACATTAAAACTGTATTTACACTTAACTGAATTATTACATATAACTGCTTGAATAGTTTGAAATGGAAATGTTTTTGATAATTAAACTGTGTACTTATGCTAAACTGAACTGTTTTCAATAGAACAGATTATTTACATAAAAATAAATTTGGCGTTAAATAACCTAAAAAGGTTGATATGCCATAAAACCAAACAAACCAACCAAACCAATCAAACTGCTATAGCTTCTCAATCGTATCTAGCCCGAAATCGAGAAAATTCTTTGAAAAAATTAGAACGGCTTTCAAAGAAATCGGTCCACGATCTTACAGATTCTGACAATCCATCGAATCATCGAAGGAGTACAAGCAAAAAATTTCGAAGCTACACTACTTTTCATTGACTTCAGACATTTGATTCCATTTATAGGAGAAAGATGGCGTAGATACCACAAGCATATGGTCTTCCCAAAGAAATTAACAATGAAACTTTACCGGAGCAAATTTAATAGAAAGATGACAGGAATTACATGAAATACTAAGAGTACATGATGGAGAGAAAGTCCTATCTATTCGTTGAAGAGTTCTTCCAAAAATGAAAGTTGTTGCATGAAGACTTATGCCAAAGCATGGTACCTTGAGGGGTGTGACAACTTTTGTTATGGCTCGGAAGGAAGAGAGAGCGTTTCGACTTTACCGTGGTTTTGATAATGCTACTTTAGTCACGTGTCCATTAGAAGTACTTTTTTGGAAAGTAAGAATATTATCACAGCATTACTTACACCAGCTCTGTACGGACACAAGATGCCACCCAGAAAACCTGTCGGGAGCGATAAATGATAGGGATGAATGGAGAGAGAGGGGGGGACAGTGTGACTTGATGATGATGATGATGATGATGATGAATCATTCAAACCTGAAGAAAGTGAGAGAACACATCGGACAAAATAGTTGGGAAAAAACAACAAAACTTAGAATTCTAGTCTGAAAAGTTTATAAATGATAACGGCAATGTTTTAGCTCAGAATTTTAGATAAAATATAATAATGTTGCTTTTTAAGAAAAAAGAAATCTGTTTGCATTTGGGAAGGGAAAAATGAATAATTCTTCGCGAAAGAGGAGAAAATTACCCCGAAAAATAGTTCGTACCCAGTGCGAAATCTGACGAAGGAAAAATTAATTTTTTAATTCTATACCCAAATGTCGAGTATATCTTAAAATTTGGTAATTTTTCTATCCTCTCCCGCTGTCGAAACCAATCACAAATGTCTGTTTCCTCAATAAAAGCCGTTGCTTTTTTAGCAGCTGGCACTGAATTTTTTGTCTTTAAATTTCTATCTCGCGAGGGGATTAGTCTTCTGTTCTTCTGATCGGCAAGACTCTTTTGGGCTGGCTCTTACCAGAATTGATTATTTTTCTCAATAGGCCAAACTTCCATTTTTGGGATTGCAACCGACCGGACCGGTGTAGCACATCTGTTTTTGTGTTAGAAAAAAGTTAACACTCCTCTTATGGCTGTGTATGTTAAGAGCTCCGTAAAAGGGAGTCAAAATGACCCAAAATGTATAAATCTGACAAAGCTGAATTGACTAGCAGAGGCCCTCCTAATCTATGGAGTGCATCGTTGAAAGAAACATTCAGTGTCGAATTGGTCCATCCGACAAAAAGGATATTTTCATTTTTGAGAGAAAAGGGACTTTTGGTCAATTAGATTCACCTTCGGCAAGACCAAAATATTAAAAAATAAACTGTATCGGTCTTTTTAGTTGATAAAAGCACAAAACGAATTAACTAGTCTACAAAATCCTTGGCTAATCTGAGAGGAAAGATCTTCTAACCAACTGAAATATAAGCAATAAATATACAGTAATTGTAAAAAAAAAAAAAAAAACAAATTTGAGATATCTAAAATATATAGTCCGAATAATGAATAGGAGAACTTTTTTACTTTTCATATAAAAGCAACAGCAGAGTTAATATCAACAAAACCAATAGCCAAATGTATAGACCCATGGGAACCACTAGAAATTAGGAATAAACTATCTGTTAGTTCTTATGGTTGTTGAGATGCTGTCGCCTTCAAGACCAAAGATCACATTTTAAGGATCGAATACTTAGAGCGACGAAGGACAACAGTGGCAAAGTATGAGGTCCCTAGCTACCTCATCGATAAGAATATTGCATCAATATAGCTGAAGATAGTTGATGCATCGCATGATGGTATCCATGGGGAGTGGAGGGTTGACATAATGATAGATAGTAAGACCTTCTACTCAATTCGACGGCAACATACCTATAAACCTTCAGATCTCTCTCTCTCTCTCAGCCACGCACAGCAACAGACACATGCAATAAAAGACACATGCTAATATTCGCAAACACTCCATAGTAATAAAGATACACTGGCAGATATATCACGTTCTAGTACCGACCAAAATTCTACTGCATTACCATGACAACAGCGAATTCACTCATCCAAAAAACAACATTCACAGTCATGGCGAAAGGAAAAGTTAGCGACCTTAGTCTAGGGTATCCCGAAGGCACCCATTTTAATAGCTCCTACACCGAGGCGTAGGGAAGGGTGCTACTCCATTCCAGGAATTGCTCCACTTTACCCTTACTTTATAATGCTGAGCGTTAAGGAAGGTTGTATCAAGTACCATTTTTTGAGTCTTTGGTATGACCCGACCTGGGATTGAAATCCGGTCTGCCGGACCGTTGGCGAACACTCTACCAATGGCCCGGTTTACCATTTGTTCAGCTTATTTTCTTATAAGATCGCCTCAGGCAGATTTCATGTCTCCCCCCCCCTCTTATACAGACATCAGCAGTCAAACATATACTCCGCTCATATAATGCTTTCACACACACACACACACACACACATTCTTACTTTGGGTCTCTTCTGGCCGCAACACATCAAAGCGCTAAAAACATAAATACAATTATCAATAAATGTTTTATTCATTTAATCTGGTTTTCTTCTTATTGTTTCTTCGCATCATTTTATAAATTTGTTTTATTTGTGGACAGGATACTTTGATATATTTTTTACTTTTTAATCCGAGTAGACTGACACCACATATGTCTTGAAGAATGTCTAAAAACAAATAAGTTTAACGGAGGGAAATAATTCAATAAAAAATCGTCCTCCGAAGACCTTGTGTTTTTTCATCGCTGTACATTTTCATACCGTCATATTTATTTCCATCTTTTCAATATACAGTGTAACCCGGATATATAAGACCCTGATATAAGAGACTTTCCGGTTCCGATGATTCTCTTATATCCAGGTTAACTGTATAATTTGTGTGCGTGTGTGTACACAAGAAGGTGAATATAACATACTAAAATAATATAGCATATTTATTAATGTTAGATAATACGTATGTATGGGGATTTTTATAAACCCCGAAAAGCCCGTTTTATTCCTACGTTTTGTAAAAGAATAAACCGTACTTCAACAGCAGTAGGGAGATGGGTGGCAGCTTTTGAAGAAAGGAGACGAACGACTTTTAGTGTAACAAAATTTATATACAACAACAGCAACAACAATAAACAGGGTTTTACACCAAATGGAAACAACGAATATGTAAGAGTTCAAAAAAGAGTTCAAGGCTCAGATAGGTGTTAAGGTTTTGTAAGGTTTGTTATAAGGTGTAAGGTGAAGTTGTATAAGGTGAAGTTATAAGGTAAAGTTGTAAGATAAAGTTTTTTGCAGATAAAATGCCTGCTGGAACTTAGCTGTGTGTCCTGTTCCTTTTAACTCAGCACGTGCGTTCGTCGCTCTAGGCTCCTGGCTGTGTGTTGAAGGTACTAAATACGTTTGCCGTCAAGGGCTGCTACGAATGGACCTGTTGCTAACAGCGGTGGGGGTGGAAAAAAGAGGAAGAATCTTCAGTTGGAGCTTTTTTTAGTGGCTGCTGATATTCGGTGAAACAGGATCACCAGTTCCTTAAATTTCTACACATGATAGTAAGGAAAGGTCAAAACACAGAGTTGCAAATCAAACGATAAGACAAGTGAAAATTTAATAACTGTATAAACAAAAAAAAATGTAAAGGAAACAAAGTGTTCAAATAATTGTTTTAGTGAATATAGGGGAAATGGAACTAATCCTACTAGCATACGGCCTACCAAAAGAAACCGTAACAGCAATAATGATCCTCTACAGAAACACAAAAGTGAAAGTACGTTCACCAGATGGAGACACGGAATACTTCGACATTGTTACAGGAGTACTACAAGGAGACACGCTAGCCCCATACCTCTTTATCATCTGTCTGGACTACGTGCTTAGAACTTCGATCGACAAAATCAGAGAAAATGGCTTCGAGCTGACTAAGAAAAGAAGCAAAAGGTACCTCGCAAAAACAATCACAGACGCCGACTACGCTGATGACTTAGCGTTACTGGCGAATACGCCTAATCAAGCAGAGACACTACTGCATAGTTTGGAACGAGCTGCAGCAGGCATTGGCCTCCATGTCAATGCGCACAAAACTGAATATAAGTGTTACAACCAAACGGGCAACATTACCACACTAGACAGAGCCTCTCTGAGGCTAGTGGACAAATTCACCTACCTTGGAAGTAGCGTCTCATCAACAGAAAACGACATCGACACACGACTGACGAAAGCATGGACGGCTATAGATAGGCTCTCAATCATATGGAAATCAGACCTGACCGATGAAATGAAGCGCAGTTTCTTCCAGGCAGCGGTTGTATCGATACTGCTATATGGATGCACTACATGGACGCTAACCAAACGGCTGGAGAAGAAACTTGATGGCAACTACACAAGAATGTTGAGAGCAATATTGAACAAGTCCTGGCGACAACCCCCCACGAGACGCCAACTGTACGGCCACTTGCCTCCCATCACGAAAACTATACAGGTTAGACGAGCCAGACACGCCGGACACTGTTGGAGAAGCAAGGACGAGCTCGTAAGTGACGTACTCCTATGGACCCCACTTATGGCCAAGCAAAAGCAGGACGACCAGCCCGAACTTACATACAGCAGCTATGTGAGGACACAGGATGTAACCCAGAAGACCTGCCGGAGGCGATGAATGATAGGGAGAAGTGGCGAGAGATGGTCAAGGATATCCGTGCTGGCGGCACGACATGATGATGATGATGATGATGATGAAGAGTGAGTCACAGACTTACGCGGTTAACCAAAGTTTATGTCGACTGGAGAATGCCGGCATTGAAGAAGTGGAATGTAGTAGGTGGGGGTGGTGATTCTCGGGTCACGCGGCTTCCATCAAAAACCGCCGTAGGAAAGTTTAAGACAAGCTTTGTGTGATGTTGAATGTTGCAGGCATCGTGGTCGATATTCTAACATCTAGCTGTGTGTTCCTCTTCTGTCTGGACCTCGAAAGAAACATGTCTTTTACAGTCCTCCCTTCCACAAATCGGATTAACTTTGGTCTTTCTTTCTTTTTTACCGCGAAGGTCATAGATTGGTCGAAAACTAACTTTTAATCTAATTTTTTGTAATAAATTCTATCAACATTTCATCATGGGCGTAGTCTACGCACAGACACACGTTTTTTCATGTTAAAAAAGAAATCTTGGCCTCGGTAACATCTGGTGAGTGTTCTCCTGTTCTGTTAATTTTGTTTGTACGATAAATCAGAAGAAATCTCTATAAAACCTTATCTAAAAATTCATCCCCCAAATATATGTCATTTATGTAAAATATCTACACTTTCTCAGAAATCCATTTTTTTTCTATGATGATGAAAATCCAGCTATAATTATTGGAAAGAAAATGAGAGCTAAAGGCAAAAGTATTGAGAAAGCAAAATCAGATTTTTATAAAGCCATTGATATCAAGTGCTCATTGACACAGCCGGAAGTCCAATTTTTTTAAGTCATATTTTTGCTTTTTTTTTTTTTTTCCTTTTTTGGCTGACAGTCCAAGTCAGCATATTCCAAACAATAGGTGAATAATTGGTAATTACTTGTATTGTTTAAGGTGCAAAATCATCTACTAAATGACGTCAAATACAAGTGATAAGGGTAAAAAAAAGTGAGAAATTGCGAATGTAAAAGAATCGTTATTATTAATAAGTATTTTGATAAGTTCTGTTTCAAGCATGAATATATATTAATACACACACACACACACACACACACACACATATATATATACATATATATATATATATATATATACGCGCACACACACACATATATATACACACAGAAGCAAACACTATATATATGCACACACATATATATACACATATACACTTATATACACATATATATATATACATGCATACACATATATAAACACACATATATACACATACACATACATTTATGGACTAATCCATACATACATACACACACACACACACATGTTTTATCTTGTTTTTCCCTGTCATTGACGCTGTTTATCCTCTTCTTATTCATAAGTATATAATCTAATTGTACTTTTGAGTTATTTGTGTTGTTGTAAATGCACAGTTTTCCTTTCTTTTTTTGAAATTTAGTGTTTAGCCATATTGGCCTGTTTTCAACGTTTGTTACTTTTGCAGTTATAACAGTAAGAGTTAGTTCTTAATGATTCCGATGCCACTCTTTTGGTGACTGCCTTTCGTTTCATTTTTCTGCTGTGTTTTATTTTATAGACCTTGCATAATCTAAAAAGTATGCTGTCAAATCTTTTTGTCTTCCATACATCAGGAGATATTACATCGAGGACTGTAGCTTTTTCTGTACTCCACCAAGTCCTTTTACCGTAAATTGTCCAGGTTTGATATCTACTGGGCCATTAATAATTTTTTCAGTGATTTTGTCGGTAATTTTAGGAATTTTTTCAAGTATAATTTTGAAATGTTCTTTCTATTCCTGAAGTTTTCTTGGTTGGCAGCTTTTAGTTTTAGCTCTCAAGGTGCTTTTCATTCCGCTCACTTCATTTACTGCCTGATCGTGATTTTCTATCTTCTACCAAGTTTATAATTTTATTGATTTGGCCTTTTATATGGATTCTAGTTTTTCCTTTTTACTATGTTTTTATTCTTTTGTTTTTCCCGAATTGCTATTGACTCCTAGGGAATTTTTAGCTCTTTGGTTTGATTAGTATACACTCGGTGACTGCTTCTATGTGGGTGGTAAGAAAGTTTTCATATTCGTTATCGGGTGTATGACTTTTACATGTTTTCTAAAGAGTATCAAACTTGTTCTTTATAGTTTGATACTCTTAATATACAAAAATTGTTTCTTATAGTTCCTATATAATGTTTGGTCTTGTCATTTTTGTCAAGTGTGGACCAGTCACGCTTTGAAGCACCTACTTGTATCGTATTTCTGCGTAGACTCAAGCAAATCTTTACTGGGATGATTCTGTGACTGGATTATATTCTTTTAAAAGAGGGGTATGTGTTACAGTTTAAAGCGCTATTTATCCATTTCTTGTTTATAAATATGTAATCTAGCTGTGCTTTAAAGTAATTTGGGTAGTGCAGGTCCATAGTTTTACTTTTTTTTAAGGTTAGCCTGTTAATGAGTAAAAAATTTGCTAAATATTTACCATTTCTGTTGGGCCAGTTCTGTAAGCAGAATACATTATTTCCGTCTTTGCCTCTGTCTCTACCGATGATTAGAACTTTGTGCTTCATATCTTAGTTTATTTATGGTCCTAACGTTAAGAATTACTATTTTAACAGCATTTTTGCATCTACGTAAGTTTGGTTTATGTTTTATAGGTGATTTTTCAAGTACTAGGGCAAGGATCCCCCCACCCATCTTTATTTGCGTGAAGAGTGGTGTGATTAGGACGTTTGATTTGAATTAGAATCACGGTAAGAAAACCCATACAGAACTAAAAAGAGCAACTTGAATGCATTCAAGGCTAAGTCAATAAAATCAGAAATTTGGTAGAAGATAAACAATCACGATTAGTATGGCAGACAGTAAATGAAGTTGGTGGAAGAAAAATCTCCTCGAGAATTGTCCGCAAGAAAGAAAGACTTCAGAAGGTCAAAGAAAACTGTGCTATGCTTTATAAAGCCCTGCTTCTCAATCGTATCCGACTTGAGGTTGAGAAAAGTCTTCGGAAAAAATCAGAACGGCTTTCAGAGAAATCGATCCACATTTTTACAGATTCTGACTAATCGTCGAATCATCGAGAAAGTTCGTGCAAAAGATTTTGAGACAATACTATTGTTCATAGATTTCTCTAAGACATTTGATTCCACACAAAGAGGAAAGATGGAGCAAATACTATTTGCATGTGGTTTCCTCAAAGAAACTATTACCATTATTATATGATGCTGTAGAAAAACACGAAAGAAAAATGGTTCGTTCATCCGATGTTGATACCGACATTGTCGTTGGAGTCTTGCAAGTTGTTACATTAGAATCATATCTATTAATGATCTGTCTAGATTACCTACTATGGAAGTCAATAGATCTAATTAAAAAAAGGGTATCACATTAAAAAAAAACAGGAAGCAGAAGATATCCCACAGAAAATAGGCAGACTCAGACTATCCCGGTGATATAGCGTTTCTGGCCCAAGCTGACTCTTACTGCATAAACTGGAGCAAGTAGCAAGAGGCATTGGATTCTATGTAAACGCAAATAAAACAGAGTTCCTAAGTTTTTAACAAGAACGAGTCCTCTCTAGATTAAATGGTAAGCTTCTGAAATTAGCAGACCAGTTCATATACCTCATCTACTGAAATCGATGTGAACATACTCATAGGGAAAAGGCAGATTGGTATTGACTTATAGAAATCAGATCTTTCTAATAAAATAAAACGGAATTCTATCAAGGTATGACGGTGTCATAATTCTTGTATCGTTACAAAACATGGACTCAAATGAAATGCTTCGAGATGCGAACTACACAATAATGCTACATGGAGTTTTGAACCTGCCCTTCTATCTCACAAACCACCCAAGAAAGCTGAACAAGACATGCTGGGCATTGCAGGAGAAACTAATTAGTGACGTTCTCTTATGGACTTCGACTCATGGACACGAGTAGTGTTAGTCGACAAGCAAATATTTACATACGTCAGCTCTCTGAGGACACTAGATACAGTCGAGTAGACCTGCCAGGAGTGATGAACGATTGAGACGGATTGAGGGACAGTGAGTCAAGTCACTCCTTGCTATCTGCATGACTTGAGATATATATATATATATATATATATATATATGTGTGTGTGTGTGTGTGTGCACATTGTGTGTGGGGGGGTTATACTCACATATACACTTTTTGAATATTTAGGGACAAATGTATACTCTGTTATAATTAGCATAGAGTCCATAAAAATTATGGAATTATGTAAGGTTAGGATCAGTGTAGTATGAATGCACTTTGCTTATGATCAAATTGTCATTCTCCAACCCTCTACCAAGGATCAGTTCAGTATCTGTGTGGTATTCTATTCCCAAATAAAATTTACTGTACTTTTCAAACAGTAGACGTAGATATGTCCGGTGCCCGCTAATCTTAAATTGGGCGAGTTTCTCTTGTTAACTTGTTGTTTGCTTTTGTATAACAGGTGTTTGTTGCTCTCTAAGTCAAATATCATTATTACTCATCACTCTTTCAACAAGGTCAAAAAATAAGATGGTACGCAAACCCACAAAACACCAATTCACTGCTTATTCTACAGACACAAGTCACAAAATCTCTTGTGGCCAAGTGGAAAGTTCAGCAAACAGCACCCCAGAAACATTTAACTACTTCCAAAGTTCTACCTATCCGGGTTTTTTTTTCGGCAGACCATTCTGAGGGCTTTTCACAAAACATGATACTTCCTTCTTGTAACAGCATTATCAAATACATTTATAGACCCACTTTGATAAAGAATATTTGCTTTAGATTATTGAAATCTGTGCCTGAAAGAATTAGGGCTATCATAAAAACTTGTATCAATTCTAATTTTTTGTCAATCAATTCCAAAATATTTCAGTATGAAAAATGATAATTTAGGTTTAGTTTAGTTTCTATGTTCAATGGCATATCACCGTTCGTGGGGTATTTAATGACAAAGCCATACTTGTAGAAGAACAATAACTGTACAATTTAATCCAGAGATAGGAAGAAATGAGTTCATACCTTTCCAACCGTGTTTGTCAGAAAGTGAACGTAACAATGCGACTTGAGTTCGAACTCGCGTACTACGATGTCAAAGTCCAGCACCTTAACCACTATACCAAGATATTTTTATGAAGCCAGAATGTTCGGCTATTAGGTAAAATATCTTTTATTTGATCTATTATTAGTATATTTATCTTTCAGTCTGCTTTTTTTCTTATGGAACCGCCTCTGTCAGATTTCATATTTCTCAACCTTCACACACAATGCGATAAAAAAACAAACACTTGGACTGCATAACATTTGTCAGAAGGTGGGTGCATGCAACGATCCAGGTCGTCCGAAAGGGGAGCAATGTTGAAGTCATTCTTCCCTCTTCTGGCGACTACGGGCCAGGTCATTTGGGACCCCAAAACCCGATAAGTAGGCACTTTCTTGCTCCTCTATTTACCTAGTTAGCAGTATGTTGGGAGTCATTGTTCCCGTCATCTTGTGGCAAGGCTCAAAGATCTTCCTCGCCTCAATTCTTTTTCGTACCCTATCCCTCTATCCAGTTCCACTTTTTTGAAGGTCATAGATTTCCATTATTATATTTTCATCCCCGTAACCCTCATTAGTCTCCCGCATCGCGCCATACTCTGCATTTCTGTTGCTGATACTGATGTTGCTTCGGTTGGGTTTTTTTTTCCTGGTGACCTGGGTCCATCCTTTTTCAGAGTTGTCTTTGATGGTCCCCAAATTCCAGGGTTGTGTTGGTGGTAGAACTGGTGTTTTTGTCGTTATTGTTGTTATTTTTGTTGCTGTTGTGGGATGGGGTCTTTTGAGGGCAGGTTCTGGCCAAGTGGCCTTGTTATTTGCATGATCAGCAGAACGGCCTCCTACCCTCAACAACCACCAGCATTTGTTGATATTTGTAGCTTATCATGTTTGGGATGGCCTGAAAGACCTCCTTATTTGGTGTTTCTTCCTCTACGCTACCGTATGCACACACATAGGCAGTGCGGACGTCTTCGTGTAGCTGAATCGGGACGTTACACACGGTAACTCTGATTTTTCGTCTTCCTCTGTACACAGGCTGGAGCCAGAAACACTTTGTGGGGACTTTGCTATTGGCCAGTTTCGCTACGAGCTCCTCTGAGGGCAGCAGGACATCCCAAGTAGCGAAGCTCCGTCGTCAGAAGGACCAGCATGGGATTCCTACTGTCCTGAGGAGCTCTCCGAACGTTTCATTTTAATACAAGTCATTCTCCTCGTTCTTAAATCCGTTATTATCAAGGACAGAGTTTTGGGCTTTACATCCGCGACTAGTTCTGGTATAGGTAGTTTTTAGAGTAGAGCGCATATTTGACCACTCTGTCCCTCTCGTATTATTCAGATGTTTTACTTTTAACTGTCCAGGAGACTGGCGTTACTGAGCTGTTGTTTATAGGTGTTCTCTGTCCCGGTTATATGTAGCTGGCCGAGAGCGAGTGGTCTTTGGTTTCATGAGAAGCCGGTATCAACGGCCAATCCATTGGGGCCGGTGGTTTTGTTATCGGCCCTTCTGGCTCCTTAAGGAGAACTATCTGCTGGAATAAATCACGTTGCGTGGATGTTTGAGGAATGTTGTTTTCCTACATAGTTGCTTTAGGCAACCAAGAGGAGAAAAGGAGTATCGATGAAGAAGGCTGTTGTTACTGCTATTGCTGGTGGTGGCTTATGAGAAAGGTGAAAAAGAGTGATCTGTGGAAAAGCGCCTGGTAGGAATCTGTTGTCAAGAGTGGGCGTAAAACGCAACAGGAAACTGATTCTTGTATTAATTCAAGAGAGGACACGGTTGTTAGTTTCACCCTTTCTCCCTCTCTCTCAGTAGCTGTTCCTTCCTTCTTTCTCTCTCTCCTTCAGGTTCTCGCCTTCCTTCCTTCCTTCCTCCCTTCCTTCCTTCCTTCCTTCCTTCTCCTTCTCCTTCCTTCCTTCCTTCCTTCCTTCTCCTTCCTTCCTTCCTTCCTTCTCCTTCCTTCCTTCCTTCCTTGCGATGTAACACGTTCGTCGGGCAAATGCACTCAGAACAAAAAATCGCTGATTCAGCCGTTACCGTGTGTATTTGTATTATTGTGAGATCTCGTAAGAATTTGCATACGTGCAAATTACCTCTCGCAGGTTCGAGATCTCCCCTCGTCAAATATGCTCGAGGCAGCCATATCGGTTTTTACTCTACAAGCCAGACACGTTCGTGCACGCTTCGAATGCCCAGGTACGTTACCTTCACACTCCTCCCTGATTTGGGAATCACACACCGTACAGCGCGGAGCAGGTCTTTTGAGTCTGCTACTTCGTCTGAGCGGAATGCTCTCGGCACCGTCATCGTCCTCGGACGTGTCTCCGGGCCCACGTTGACCACGGTCGCTGTGGTCGCTTTCCGACGCTATGGGATCCTCCCACGGTAAATACAGCATCGGCGCTTCGTCGTCAGAGGAAGCGCTGCTGCAATAAGTGGCGTCTGCTCCTCGCACTGGACGAACATCTTTTACGTGGCGAGGTATCCCGTCAACAAGGACCGAATGGGGGCTGTACACACCCGTAATTGTTCCCTTTCCGAACTGGGTTGTACATCGCCCATGAGGGATTTTCACCCACACACTATCCCCTACCTCATAACTGCTGGGTCCGGCATCCTCCGGTGGTAACGTGACATCAACATCTCTTATACGGGCTGTATATGAGTATATTATGTTTGCAGGTGCAGTTGACGCCGACGCATCGTCTTTGGGAGTCACATTGTACCAGTATATAGCCTCCATCACCGAGCACCACGTTCTTGCGGCAATGCACTTTATTGTGCGGTGAGATCTCTCCACAATCCCGTTTTCAGCCGGTACGTATGCGCATCGGAATCTCATCCGAACGCCCCAGCACTCGGCGAATCTAGAGAACGTCTCTCCGCTAAAGGTCGTGGCGTTATCTGTGAGTAGCTCAACAGGCGCCCCCCTCTCGCAAAATACGGTCTCCAACTGCCGAACAATGCTGGCAGCATCTTGGCATGATAACGGCCTCCAAATAGCAAACCGACTGGGACCGCAGTCGATTAAGGTTAGGTAATGACGACCTCCAAGGTGAGTCACGTCCATTCCAACCCTCCTCCAGTTCTCGCATACGTCCAGTCTGCCTGCCTTCCAACTCACCGGGGCTGGATCTATGGACTGACACTCTTCGCATTCTCTAACTACCTCCCGAACAGCTGCCTTAGAGACCTCAGGACTCGCCAGTTTCACAAAGTAGAGTGTGCGCTTTACGCCAGGGTGCCCACAAGATCGGTGAATGGTCCGAATGCGAGCGGGATCCAGCTCACCCATAGATGCGGCGCATACTGGCTCGATGGGTTCCGCTTCTTTCCGAAGTGCATCCAGCCATCGTTGGGCACTCTAGTGGGTGGATCGGCTCGGTTCACCTGGGATTTGACGAGTGCCACGTCAATTGTCAGTCTATACTCCGCCGCTAATTCTTGGAGCGTACTCAGTCGCCGTCTTATTAACATCTCCGACGCCGCCTTAGTCCGCACCCTTGCTTTTCCGGACAGGGTGTCAGAAATCCACCGGTGCACGCAGGCCGAGTCCGTCCGCAGGTGAATCACACTCGCCTTCCAGTGCAGCGCCAGATTAATGCCCCTCAACACGGCATCAAGCTCCGCCAGGTTGATGTGCTTATCTGCGTGCACCGGTCGTAGCCAACTTGCGTATTCAATGATAGCTCCGGCATATTCAATAGCCACCCCAGTGGCCAGCGAGCTGGCATCCACCCACACAGTGACTTCCTGACCATCTGCGCACCAGTCCCCACGTGCTGGATCAGTTTGTGACGATCTCATCACAATTTCGTCAAGCATCCGACGCAACATGGGATCTTGTGTTTCGTTGTCCCATCCGGTTGTCACAGCGTTAGCTCTCCGTTTCACAAACGCAGCTGCAACACGGAGCCAGCCGCACACTGGAAAATGCCCGGTCAGCCGCCCACACACAGAAAAGACGGCACGACGCGTAAGTACATTGGGAACCTTCGGACGCTCGCCGTCGCGTCGCCATCTAAGGTTGCTGCGAACTGCTTATAAGCCGTTATAGGACTGAGGGCAAATGCTGTGTAAAGAACATCTTTTATACAAGCAAAGTCAGCCCTCTTCTCCTCACTCAGCTGCTGATAAACTGCGTATGCGCCCCCCCCCCGAGAGGCGCATCAGCACTACGCATTCGATATTTCTTACCCCGCTCAAACGGCACACCAACTCTGCCTTCTCCCCCCATTCAACCACCGATTGCCCGGCATCGGTCCCGTCAAAAAGGGGAATTAGTTTTGGATTAAAGGCCATGATTGCCGAAATAGCTTGTTGTCAAGAGCGGGCGTAAAACGCAACAGGAAACTGATTCTTGTATTAATTCAAGAGAGGACACGGTTGTTAGTTTCACCCTTTCTCCCTCTCTCTCAGTAGCTGTTCCTTCCTTCTTTCTCTCTCTCATTCAGGTTCTCGCCTTCCTTCCTTCCTTCCTTCCTTCCTTCCTTCTCCTTCTCCTTCCTTCCTTCCCTCCTTCTCCTTCCTTCCTTCCTTCCTTGCGATGTAACACGTTCGTCGGGCAAATGCACTCAGAACAAAAAATCGCTGATTCAGCCGTTACCGTGCGTATTTGTATTATTGTGAGATCTCGTAAGAATTTGCATACGTGCAAATTACCTCTCGCAGGTTCGAGATCTCCCCTCGTCAAATATGCTCGAGGCAGCCATATCAGTTTTTATTCTACAAGCCAGACACGTTCGTGCAAGCTTCGAATGCCCAGGTACGTTACCTTCACAGAATCAAACTTGTAAGAAACGATATTTTATAAGGGTATCAGCCTGTTGGTAAGTATCAGTTCCAGTTGAAGTGATATGCAGAACCGAGGAAGGAGAGATTTTATGGACATTTGGGTGTTCCCTTACAGTGATTAGTTGCTTGGCCCAGTAATAGATATATTGGTATATATATATATATATATATCACTGAAGCAAACCGGATATATATACCGGTTTGCTTCAGTCATGTCACGGGCTCGGTATCCAGTTACAGCCTGTGTTTTTGAACACTTTGTTTCAAGTGCGCAATAGCTTTCTCGTGGTTCAGTACTGGGTTACTGCCATCTTTTTTTTTTATCTGGCAACTGATAGTCGGCTGTGAATGTTTATTCATTTCTAAAAAGAAAGAAATAACTTCGTGGTTCTCATCAGTCTTTTTCTCATAAGTTCTTTAATCCGGCAGGGCTAGTCTCCTGGGTTACAAGGAAAAAACTGCAGAAGATTACTGAAGAACAGGGTGGGCAAATATACCCCATATTTCAAAGACAACATCATCCTACCCATCCCTGAGCTTGTGGTAGAGACAGAACCATAGACCCTGTCCTTCATTGTAACAGATTTAAGGACCCAGAAACTGGTCGGATTCAGGAAGGATACATTTGGAGAGCTCCTCAAGACAGCGGAAATCCCAGGCCGGTATCACTGCAGGCGAAGCTTCGCCAACTGGAATTTCCTGCTGCGCTCTGAGGACCTTGCTGTCAAATTAGCCGGAAGTAACGTTTCGACCAAATACTTCTGGCTACAACCGGAATATCGAGGGTAGAGTCGAATCAGAGTCACCGTGTGCAACGTCCCGGTACAACTCAATAGGGACGTCTTCGCTGCCTATCTCAGTAAATATGGCAGCATAAAAGAAGTAATACCGGTAAGAGCGAATGACAGGGGGAGGGTACACATGGTGGCTATATTCTTAACGTGTGCTTTGACCGGGAGGGTTTTCAGGCCATCCATCATATCATTGATAACAAAGTCCAGCAGATGATGATGGTAGTCGAAGGTAGGAGGCCACTCTACTGGTCTTGTAAGCAATTGGAATTTATATTGAGAAGCTACCCGTAAAAGGCAGCAGCCATCAACCTGCATCATCAACAATACTACCACCATCATCACCGACAACGAAAAAGCCAGCAACACCCTGGAACCTGGGAACCATCCCAACAATCTGGAAAAAGGATGGACCCAGGTCACCAGGAGTAAAAAAACATGAGCAAAGGAACAACAACAACAACCACAACAGAGTCATCAACGCCACCCGCAGCATCAGTTAAAACAACAACTACAGCAACAACAAAAGAAAAACCAGAAACAGAAAAACCAGCAATCCAACCATCACCCAGCAAAAAACACAAAAAAAAAAGAAGAGGAATAGAGAGGGAGAACAGCCTGAGAAAATGGAGACTAGCATAAACCTCAAAAGACGTAGGGACAGTGGAGAAAGACAGACCAAAAAGTTCTGCACACACCCTAACATCACCACAGAAAAAGTAAAAGAAAAAGAAAATCATCCACAGTCACCTGCAAAAGCCCACGACAACATCAGTTACCTAAGCAATCCCCACCAAAACAACCTCAACAATCACCTCCTCAATAATCCCCGTTGAAACAATCCCCTCATCACAAAACTCCCTTCTATCCAACTCTCCCTCCCTTTCACCTCCCAGGCTTTTCTTCCGGTCTAGATCGTTAGACTTTCTCCAAACCCAGAACAGTCACAATCCCAACCCAAGGATTCTAAAACCCGGCAAAACCTAAAACGGTATCCACCGAAAAAGATAATGGAGAACTTTTAGGAGTGGCTTTGTGCTCCGCGGAAGCTGAAAAACTTCCAGCGGACTTTCAACTCCAAAGAACTATCAAGCTGCTCCTGGATTAAAAAAAAAAATAGAAAATAAATGTATCTCTAACCTGTATTTGTTTAGGTGTGCACCCATGTTGACCGCCTTTGTTCGCTCGACTGGGAGCCGCACGAAAGGGGTGTGAAGACTCCTTGAAAAGACTAGTCGAACAGACATAAGGTTGGCAGAAATGGAACCCCCCTCCTTAAAAAGCCATGTCATTCTGTTTAGGGTGGGTCTCTTTTATATGTTCACCCATCTTTTTACAGGGTCCCAAAACTGAAGTTCCCCCTAGATGTTGGGGGTTTGTCTAGAGATAGCCGAGTCACAACTGAGGTCGGCACCGGATCTCTGAGACATGCCGTCGGCTTCCTCACCCCCAAGGATTTCCGAGCCGTAGTCGACAGTTAGTAAGGTAAGAGGGTTTGATGGCTCTAAAACTCGCCACGTTGAATTCGATGGGAACTGAGGGATCTAAATAAGTGCACGTGCTTGCTTGGTCAACTCTCGAACTTCAGGGTAAATGTTGCTGCAGTGCAAGAGATGCACTTTACTTGCGCTGCGGACTGTCTGCTGCTGGAGAATGACTAGGTCGTTTTTTCAGCATACGGCAGCCGTAGAAACGTTGGGGTCTCTTTGCTAATTGGATACATCCTTAATGCTGATGTAAATCTTATTCTTGTAGATTATGGGGGACGGCTGGTTGTGGCCGATGTTGCCATTACAAGTTTCGAGTTCTAGGTGGTCGCGGTTTATGCTCCCAATATCGTTGCAGAGACGATTTCCTTTTTTCAGCGGTTAGCGCCATTCCTCGACAATCCGAAACGGATAGTGTTAATGGGTGATTGGAATGCAATCCCTGATACCAAGATAGACTGGGTCGGAAGGGGAGCTAGAGGGTCGGCAAGGTGTGAAACCAGCCTGATCGATTTTATGGCTCGATACGACTTGGTCGACAGGTTTCGTTTGGATCACCCAGGGAGGGAGATGTGGACGTGGCTAGATAGTTTGCCCTCTGTCCGTGCCAGATCTTATCAAGACAGAGTATTGGCAGAGTGTTAGCTGACACTGATTTTGCTACTTGTCCCACGTTCCACTATGTAGCATGGACTGACCATAGGAATATTAGGGTCAGTCTACGGTTAGCTAATAGGCCTAGTCTAGCCGGCTACTGGAAGTTCAATACCTCTTTACTGGACATACGGGACGTCCGGGACCGGCTGGAATCCCTATTTCAGCGGGCATTAGTGGGGCCGGTTACCTGGAATAAGTGGTGGGATCTCTTAAACATAAGAATAGAGATTTTGCTATCTAATACGGTTGCCATCTCAATTTAGATAGGTGGCAAAATCTTTAGAAGATAAGCTTTCCCGGGTGGTGGAGAGGGAGATTCCCTAGCAGTAGATTTAACTTGATGGTATCTTGAGTGCGAGGCTAACGAGCGCTACAAGGGATACGTAGTTAGATCTAGATGAGGAAAAATGTGAAATTTTCCCTTTCTGTATCGAATCGGTCAAGTCCCGAGACGAGCACGTGCTAGGGTCGATTCGTAAGATGCGCGAGGCCTTTCAGGTGAACTTCCGTGATCGCTTTGCTCGCTGTCCTCACCTCCCGGTTCATGAGTTTCATAGTTATTTAGCCGACTTTCCCGACCTTCGGGGGAGTGGTCACTGAATGCGAAGTCCGTGATGCGTTGAAGCAGGTTGGACTCAGCAAATCGCCAGGACTGGATGGTTTAACCTACGAAGAGTACTTGAGGCTGCGGCACATATTTTTCCCTATTCTGACGGATATGTTCAACCACTGGTTTACCCAAGGAGCCATCCCTGGTTGCGTTACCAAGGGCATGATCTTATTGCTGAAGAAAGGTGGCAGGCATGTTTAGAACTATCTAGATGATTACAGGCCCATAACTCTGCTAAACCCAGAGTTAAAGATTTTGGCCCGGGTCATAGCGAACCGTTTGCAACTTGTCATTAGCGATTTGATTGGACCTGAACTACGCTGTGAAGACGAGACAACTTGCACTTGGTACGCGAGGTCCTAGAGAAGTTAGAAGATGGCACTGAAGCCGAGCTGATGAATTTGGATCAATCCAAAGCCTTCGATAGGGCTGACCATCTGTTCTTTGCAACTTTTGTGGAAACAGCTGGATTCAAATGGATCAGCAAGATGTACCCCAACCCGCAGTCAGTGGTGCGCTGATGAACGGGAAGTTTTCGCGATCGAGCGGTCTCGCTCCAGCAAGGTTGCCCCCTATCTCCTCTTCTCTATGTCGTTGCTTTGGAGCCCCTGCTCCGTAGGCTTAGGAATGGGGAGGCAAGTCTGGCCCAGTGCGGTATCCTTTTTGATGGCTCTTTTTCATCAAAGGTGCCCACATACGCTGATGATATCACTGCCTTTGTGTCCAACCGTCCGGACATAAAGGCTATAAAGAAGGCTGTTGCTAGGTACGAGCAGATAGCAGGAGCTAAGATCAACTTTGATAAGAACGAACGTCTGCGATTGATTTCCTGGTGGGATGGCGTTCCTCTGCCAGAGCCTTTGCGCTGCAACCTCGGTGTGTGGTTCGGACCCGGCCTCGAAGGTACTGGGCAGGGTGGCATTGTGCGCCGTGTACATTTTCCCCGCTATCCTTTACCGTTTGTCTGTATTTCCTCTGCCTAAGAACTGTCGGCTGGCGCTTCAAAGATCTCTCTCCAAATTACTTTAAGGAAGGCCGAAGGCCGATAGTCCGTGGACAGATCTGTTGTCAACGTCCGCAAAATGTGGTTCTAAGTATGCGTAATTTGGAGAGCCACACTGGTTTGCTGAAAGACTCTGGCTTACTTGGGCCGATCCTTGTCGAAGGAGACGGTTTGGAGGCGAAAGGCGAGAGATACCTTTCCTCACTTTAATTCAGACCCCAAAGCTGAAGGCAAACTTAGGCCGAGGGGCGAAGCACCCGTTTGTCCGCGAATGCCGAGGCCCTTCGCAACCTTCCTGGGTCCAGTGACTCTTCTTTGCCTTGAAAGGAACTGTATCAGGATTTAGTGATGGGTTTCACTTCAGATCCTCTCGTGAATTGGCTCGGCTGGTCGATGGGGGAGATTCGCTCGCATTGGAATTGGGCGCCAGGTTTGGGGTTCTTGACCAACTCCGAGTTCTTGCTCACCTGTGCTCACCTGGCGGCTTGCATGGAACGCGTTGCCCCTTTTCAGCTTGAACTACAAAGCGGGCCAGGCAGACCTGTCCAATTGTTCTGGCTGCAGCAGTGGTTTAGAAGAAACGGTGAGCACACCGCCAACGAGTTTGCCCATTTCAGAATCATGTCGGAGAGTAGACGGCCCATATTAAACCCAAGCAGCTCGTGTTGCTCGATGTTGGTTACGTCGTAGACATTGTTTACATAAGTTTCAAGGTGAGAAGCATGTGGTGTTTCTCGCGATCCTAGCTGTAGCTTGAATAGTGATTTGGGTGACGCGAAAGCAGGAATAATATGACGGTGCAAACTTTCATCGTGATCTGATTTTGTTCTTTAGGCATCAAAGAGTCAAACTTTGATGCGATAGAAAACGCTTGAACCGCATAACATTCGACAGCAGCGAGCCTAGTCGTCCGGAAGGGGGGCAATGTTGGAGTCATCCTTCCCTCCTCTTCCTGCACATGGCGACTGGGTCATTCGGGACCCAACTCCCGATAAATAGGCACTTTCTTGTCCCCCTATTTCCCTAGTTAGCAGTATGTTGCGAATCATTTCCCCCGTCATCTAGTTTTTAGTCTCCATGATCTTCTCCGTCCCCATTCTTTGTTGTTTCCTAATCCTATCCGGTCTTGCTTTTTTTCCCAATGATCTTGGAATTTCATTACCATAATTTCATCCATGTAACCCACATAAGTCTCCTGCATCGCGCCCTACCCTGCGTTTCTTTTGTCCTCTTAGTCTAGTTCCCTTCCCCATCAGGTAAGCTCCGACTTGTTTTCGGTCCCCTTGGAGACAGGAAAACAATCGGCCTCCATTTCATAGGCAGGGGGATGAGAGGGTAACCAAACGAGTTTTTCTTTTGTTCCATTTTACTTTTTCTTTCGGGTTTTTCTCCCATTTCGACAAAGGGAAGCAGTGGAGATGAGGGCTTCCCGGCCAACTTTGAAAGCCTTCCCAGCCAAGCCGGAAGAACGGGCTGCCAACATCGAAAATACTGAGTGGCCAGCTCTTCCAGTTTCTTACCCTAAGGAACCAATGAAATAGTTCCCTCGGCAAGTCCCATCCAACCAGGACAAAGGCCGACAGAATCTTCAAGCCCCACAATAACGCTGAGCTTTGATAATAAAAGAATTGACTGTTATCATGTTAACTCTTTTTTTTAGACACTTTTAAATGATAGAGAACAAAAAGCAATGACTAATGTATATGATTTGCAGGTATGAAAAAGTTGAGACGAGAATCGTTTTGAGATCCAAATTTTATTTTTAGTCCCCATCGTCTTTTTAGTTTTAATTTACCCTTCTCAGAGAATCAAGTTTTCCAGAATGTTAGAAGGGTTTCAGATTTTGTTTCTAGCAATATTTCGACTGATTACCCATTTTCTTCTCTCATTTTGCTCGTGAGGGAATTTTCGTTGAATAAACATTTTCATTTTTTATTGTATATGTTTTCAATTATACATTTTTTTCTTTTCATACCTTCTCATTTTCGCATCATTGGGAATATATTTTTGTAGATAAGTTTTAGATTGTTCTCTTCCCTTTACAATTTATGTACACATGAGATTTATTTTGGATTTCATGGGGTAACTGGTGTATTTTGGTGACGGTAGTTTGAAAGATTTTTTTTAATACAGGTGACGTTACAATGAAAGAAATAATGAGGTATGTCTGGGTCAGTGAATAGAACTAGCAAAGTTAATGAGAGAATAATGAAGACCAACCCCCTTTCACCTCACTTTTTCAGGCCTTGTGCCACACACACATATACATATATATATGTGTACAATAAATAACTTATCTCATTTGACGATCATATTTTTCTTTCTTCCTCACCAAATCGATGAAACTGACCGTAATGAAGCAGCTAAAAAGGGGTGAGCAAATAGGCTGCAGTGGAAACTATAATACCGACGAGTGAGGTTAGGTCTTCTACGTTTGTTGTCTTATTTGAATAACTTAACTGGCGTAAAGAATGATAAGTAACAGAAGGGAGATGAGACCTAAATGAGATAGATAAAGAAATAACTTTATCAGTTGGTATACAGAGATTAGATGTCATCACATAATGTAATTCGGTTGTTGAGGTTACTGCTGCTGCTGCTGCTGCTTAGCGGCTGTCCTGGATCTCTTCCAAGTTGTTGCTGCTGCATAGTCATCACATTGAGATCTTTGCGAACCCTGCTGTTTAGGTCTCTCTGAAGCGGCTGCCACCAAAGTTGATTCTCTTCTAAGTACTCGTTCAAATCAGCCTTCTTATATACAAATATACCGGCTCAAATCGACTCAGAAATCAACTTGCTTGAAAGTCGCATAAAGTTGGAAAATATTTTGTTACTTACATTTTTCTTGTGATCGTCCCAAAAGTTGATACGTGGAACCCGTTGAGATTTCGGTTTATTTTGCTATGTAAGCGATGCCTGTGGAAGTTATAAAAATGAATCCCGACAGGTTTTAACGAGATTTTAACTTATACTCGCCGGTATAGAGCATTTGTTAAATTTTTGGAAGAAACCTTTTTAAAAACACTTTTTAATCACACACACACACACACACACACACACACACACACACACACACACACACGTATATATATATATATATATATATAGATGAATAGGTTCACAAAGATATTTTTAAAATTATTTATTTTGCTCTTACACGTGTTTCTTTCTTCTTACTGTCGTCAAAGAGCGTTTAAAGATTTCAGCGGTGTCGTCTTTCATTTATATAGTGGCGACCGTTTTGATAGGGTAGCCGATCCTTTTCAATTCTGTGATAGATTTACGTTTCTGCAGGTGTTGGTTCTCTTTCTCTTTTTTTTTTTTTCTGTTTGCTTTTCCTTTTACAAGAGTGTGGGTTTACTTCTTTTCCCCCTTATTAATCTTTTAAAGTTGATATGCTATAAAGTTTTTAGTTGTCTACTCTGGGTTATTGTGTGTGTGTGTGTGTGTGTGTGTGTTGGGGAAGTCTTACTCAATAGGGAATAATCAGTGTCTAAATGTGACCTGGAAATATATGAAAGAATTTTCAAAGAAGTTGGAAATACATTTTTAAAATCATTACAAGTTTTCAATACTAAAAAGAAATTGCTGGTTTTATCCTGCATAATTGCAGGAAAAACCAACAATTTCTTTTTTATAGATAATAGTGCAACATCTTCCAGAATAACCATAATCAGACTATGAGTGAAATGGATCTGTTTGAAAATTATTTATTTTAGGTAGGATCATAACTGTGGGCAAAGTAAAACATGGAACCTGTTGAGATATCTCGGTTTGTTTGGCAAGATGAACAATTGCTGTGGAGGTGAAGAATTCCAGCTGAGTTATAAAATGACTTCCGACTGATTTCGACGAGATTTTATCCTCTCCTTGCGGATATTAAGAAATCAATTAATAATTAATGCATTTTGAAGCTATAATTGTTTGATTATTATTATTATTATTATTATTGGTTAATCGAAATCATATTACTGTGTGCAAACAAATGATTATTGAATTGAAATAATTACTTTAAACGATATAATTGGGTCTTAATTATTTGCTAGGAATGCTTGAAACCATACAACTGTGTGCAAATTATTTGTCTTAAATAGGAATGCTTGCTATCATGTGTGGGGATTTAGGAATTAACAATAAAGCTCCCAACCGGATGTTGACTCGTCGGCTGCCACATACAAAATGTATAAACGCGTCGCCACGCATAAGGCTCCACGCATCCATCCGGTTAAAAATCAGAAAAAAAGAAAAATAATAAAAAGTAAAGTAGCCAATGGGAAGCGATCGCGCCAAAATTAGAAGGATTTTGGAGTGGCGAATTTGGAGCCGGTGGAGAGAGATAAATATTCAGGTTTTCTGTGAACCGAGTCTTGTCAGGGAGTGTCCGTCGAACCAACAACATCATTTTGCTGTCTGGTGTTTTGGGCACCACGCTACGTCCCAAGACGTAGCGTTGGTTAGTCCATTCACCAAGTAAATAAAGGAAAGTATGGAAGAAATGTTTTCGTCTCTTATGTGTTTCTATCTTTTCTTTTTGTATATTTCTTTTGGACTTTCTTTGGACTAGGCATTGCGCCGGCCAATCAACATGGGGTAAAATAATATAACCAAAATATGGAGTCGGATATCTTACGGCAACTCAGCCTTGCCCTTAGCCCCTGACCTTCAAAACCCTTTTAAAACCCACACATGTAACTCTGTGCAAAGAAATGGATATAGAAAATAAAAAAGTACAATTAAAAAATGCAATGGAATATCGAAAATATTGTTATGAATTAAACGTGTCGAAATAAATATACTTTGGCATTAAATAATCCATAAGGTTCTTTTAACTTCATTTTCAGTTGAAGTTGGTGAGTTTATTGATGCTATTTTCATTAAAGCTTAAATTCAATTTTGTCACAAGGCTCAAAGTCTCTTCAAGACCAGCTTGTTCACCATTACATCAAACAAAATACCTTTATTTTTTCTCTGTGTCTAAATTAGATCGAAAAGCAGTTTTGTATAACATGTCTTTTGCTATGGTGGGTTATAATAAGCATGACATCGATATTCTACAAACGGAGGGGTTGGTATTTCTTTTGTCTGAACAAAATTACAACAAAGTACTCAGAACTTATTCAAATGTCAGCCTAGTTACCATGACAACCATAAAATGTACTTGTTATATTTACTGTGCACTTAGCATTATGGTTATTGTCATAAGAAATGAAACTGGTGATCAGAGTTCAAATTCTGAATAAGCTGTATTTCACTTTGTACTAATGCCCTTGAGAATGATATGAATCCATCTCTACTCCCTCCACTCCCTCCACTCCCCCTAGCTATATGTAAATAGTAGGATAGACTGACGCTTTAGCTTTGGTTTGGCTATCAGCCTCCAAGGAAAACTTCATCCAAACCAGCTGTTTCCCACTAAATGGCTGGATCGGGAAAATACACTCTGTTCTCTTAACTTTAAGGCTTAAAAATTTCTTTAGGTTTTTAATTTAAAAAACGTCACCTACTTTTAAATTTCTTTGCAAGATTTATGTAGAGATATCAAACACCCGTTTGAAACTTTTATCCACATCCAATAATAATGGAAGAGACTTGACTTTGAGTAGTCTTACAAAATTAGTAAATCTAATGAGGTTTTTTAAATCTCAAGGATTAGAAAAATAAAAGTGAAATAAACAAAAAACAAAGATTTAAAAGTTTAACACAAGTTCTGAAGTCTTAGACTACAATCAAGTTTTTACAAAATCTATATTACTATTGGATAATTTTGTTATGTATGTGTCAATTTTATTAATTTGCTAAAGGAAAATTAAACTAGAATCTGTAATTAGGTGATCACAAGTTCAAGCGATATATTTAAAGATTTTCATTTCTATTTATATCTTATATGTCAATACTTAATTACTCTCTTTATCAGACTGAAACAATTTCAAGATGTGGGTCTTAGAGTATCCACTTAAAAGTGAATTAAATTAGTAAATGTCGAAGTTTTCCTTTTAAAATTCTTCATATATGATATTTTAGCTTTTACAAATCCGCGATTTTTGAAATTTTGAGATGTGCTAAATGTCTGCTTATATTATATGTACTTCCTTTTATTTAAGAGTCAAAAGTATTCATAGATTAGATGTATTGCTTGGCAGATGGTTTGAAAAAGTGAATAGAAAAATATAATTGATGACAGACATTTTGTCAAGATGCACTTTAAAAAAATTTTCTGCTTTGCTTTTCTCTACAATATGAACTATCGTTTTTGTTGAAGAGGGAGTTTTTTAACTCTTTATTTTGTTCTTTCGTCTTTGCAATTTTTTTTATCAAGTACTGGGCGTTTCCTGTAAATGTATGCAACCTTTGGATTTTTCGTTCTTCAGTTTGACTGGAGACTGGGGTAATAAAAGCTGAGACTAACTCCAGTTAGCATCAGATGTAGATAAGTGAAAAATAGTAAGGAGATGAAGTCTTCTTATGTAACAGATAAGAAATATCTGGTGGTGTGGGGAGAGTGAAAATCTTAACTTCTTGTAGTAAGCAAAACTTTTGAAAAGAGAAGATTAAAATAAAAAAGAAAAGAATAATCTTTAGAAATTGTGTGTGTGTGTGTGTGTGTGTGTGTGTGTGTGTGTGTGTGTGTGTGTGTGTGTGTGTGTGTGTGTGTGTGTGTGTGTGTGTGTGTGTGTGTGTGTTAAATGAAAGAAGTTGCTTATTTTCAAATCTGTAGAATTTGACACACTTAAAAAGAATGTTAGTTGGTATTTTTCATCTAAAAGCAATAAAAATTCTTTAAAGTTTCCTTCATAATTTGTGATCACAGGTACAGTCAATCTAATAGATAAAAAAGTCTAAGATATTTTAGTTAGAAAGTAATATATTAATAGAATTCCTTACATATTACTTGTTCTTAATACTTTCTCTCTTCCATGAAAAAACACTAAAATCTACCAAAATATCTACAATTGTAATAAAAACAAGAGGCTGAAATAAAATTATGGGTAAGCTTTATTCAAATTTGATAAGATTTTGGAAACACATGACAAATAATACTCTTGCTCATATACCGAAAGATAGTTGTCTGTTACGACTATTCCATTATCACATAGGGTTGATCGGTATCGAGTACTTTTCATACAACATTCTCCCCGACCGATACACATATTCATAGGGAATAAAGTCCTGCTATCGACCTGACCTCCTGCGGGTTCTTTGGGGGCGTCTTGATGGTTCGCTCTCGGCATCCATCTTCAGCCTAAACTCCTCAGGATCTGACGACGTTTCGGGACTGTCTAGTTCGGCAAGCTTCCGGCTAAAAGATCTCGCCTCGTAATGCTGTCGTTTTCTTTAGTGCTTCGGCCGCTTCGTGTCTGAAGATTGGGTATCTGTCTCAGGTACTGGGTGAAACAGTATTCGTGATACCGATCGGTCGTCAGAACTAGAGTTGGATTGTACTCTCTAGGAATATTCAGATTCGTTTTGTAGGAACTCTGGACTTGACGTATACGGCGCAAGCTCATCTGGGGTGGGGTCTGAAGTAGTTATACGTTCGGATACATTCCCTTAAGGAGACAGTAGATAGCCTTCCCTCCGAATTTCAAACCAGTGCATACTGGAGATTAGCTTCGATAAGTTCTAGCTCGCTCACTAATGTGTCATGTTTACTGGGGCGAACACGGAGTTTTAGTAAAACTGTTCCAGGTTGTACGAGCCACGAGGGGAGTGAGTTACTTGCCGAGCTTCGTCGTGGGAACGAGAAGAACCTCTCATGTGGAGTAGCGTTTGTCACTGTACATAATAGAGTCGAAATAGCGTATAAGGCCTTAGGGAGGAGACTTTCCCAATCGGGACTCTTGCGATTTGCAACCGCCAACTGTACTGTCTTACATATTATGCCATTGTATCTTTCACTGAGCCCGTTGACTTGGGAATTATAAGGAGTTGTTCTACTTACAGCCACTCTTCGTTCATGTAAAAATAAAGCAGACCCACGATTTGAGTGGATATATGCGGGCACTCTAAAAGCGGAAAAAAAGGGAACAGAGACTTTGATTTACTGTAGTAGCCATTACATCTGGACAGGGGATGACAAAGAGAAATCTTGAGTATTTGTCTATTATTGTGAGCATGTGTTTATTTTTTTGTTTGTTTTAGAGGTTTGTGGGTCCTTAAAATCCAGGTAAAGCCTTTCGAAAGGTTGTGTGGCCTTAATAAGTGTTTCCAGAGGGAGTTTGTAGAACCTTGGTTTGTTTTCTGCGAATATCCGATAAGAGTTTGTTAATCTTTTTACGTCTTTGACAGAATATGACAAGTTCCTGCTCCTAACTACGTGGGTCATTCTTGTGATACCTGGGTGACAAAACTCCTCGTGTATATTCTGAAGATCTTATGTGCTGGTTACTAGACCACATACCCTTGAAATGCGTCGACGGCGGCATTCTCCTTACCGGGACGTTAAATGATGTCGAATGTGAAGCAAGAAAGCTCCATTCTCCATCTCACTATCTTCTCATTTTTTATTTGACTCGTTATTTTTAGGTTAAACATAACATAGACCGACTTTTGGTCAGTGATCAGTTTAAAATGTCGACCGATCTGGTATTGCCTCCATTTTCGTAAAATCTCAACTATGGCGTACGCCTCTTTTTCTGTCGCCGAGAGTCGTCGTTCGGACTGCGAAAGTGTTCTTGAAAAGAGAGCTACAGAACGACCGGATTGTCTCAGCGAGGCAGCTATGGCACAGTCGGAGGCATCCATCTCGATTATAAGAGGGATAGAAGGATTCACAATAAAAATGGCAGAATTAGCGATGTCTCTTTTCATATCTTGAAAAGTTTTGATGGCTGAACGGGACAAAGAAAAAGTAGATACTTATGTCAACGGGTGTATTTTTTTAAAAGACGCTACCCATTGAGAGTAGTGGCCGTCGTAAGGCGGGCATGTTTCCCGGGACTGATAATTTCATTATGTTATATAATTAACGAATGATTTATTTATATTAATCATTTTTCATAAATTATATTTTATCATTCAGTTTGGTTAGGCTTTGAACTATCCGGTTAAAAGTTCAGGTGCATAACCATTAGGTGCAGTTTTACGCTCGCACGCAAAGGATATGACAATCACCATTGTCATAATAAACCCGAGAAAGAAAATGAGGCTGATGTGTGGATGACGTCATACCCAGAAGAGATGGGCTGAGAATTTGAGGATTTTAAAGAACACGGCAGTTGAAAGTTGACATTAGACCCATGCAGGCAGAAAGTTGAGTTCTTGCCATTGAGTTGGAAATTGAGAGCTGGATTTTGACCATTGAAGATGGAATTGGGTTTTTCGGGATCTCGACCGACAGAGATCTTAAATATCACAGGATGCACAGCGCGTTTCTGGGGTCAGATAGTATGGTCAGCATCGTATCGAAGAACCGAAGTTAGAAGTTAATAAAACCGTTCGTGCCCGAAACAACAGAATCGCCAGTATCTGCATATGTGTTTTGTATTTGCATTTGTATAGGTAACGTTTGATTGAGATCCTCGTGATTATATAACAATTAGGGTTTTCAGTCGCTCGGAATCTGGTATCATGGTGCCATTTTTGACGATGTATCCCAATAACTTGATAATTTTCAAGTTGCTGGAACATTTTTCCCTGTTCAAGGCTAGATTGCATTTCTTGACGGCGGCCATGAATCGTTTGAGGTTGTGGTCAGCTCGGTTATGGCTGCATACTGTCATATTGTCAAAATAGGCATAAGTACTCGTTGATTTTTCCTTAGAGATGATTTCATCCATAACCCTCTGGAAGCTCGCCATCCCGTTAGTCATCCCAAAAGCGAATCGGCCGAACTGTCATAAGCGACTGCAGACCTCGAATGGCGTGTAGGGCTTATCTTCTGGCTTGATATTTGATGGGAGTCACTTCTGAGCTATATAGTGTACTGAAAATGTGGTATTTAGCAATCTTAGAAATTATTTCGTCGATACGAAGCAGTGGATACGCATCAAGTAATGTGTATCTGTTGATTGTTGGGGAGTAATCAATGACCTTTTCTTGTGATTTTTGGTGGCTATTACGAGGGCCTGGGATCTTCACGGAGATCCTCTTGGTTCTATAATTCCTTCTTTAAGCAGTTTCCTTACTTCCGTTGCTATGAGCTGTTTGTCCTCTTAAGAATAAAGTTCAAGTTTTACTACTATCGATTTGCAGCCAGGATACAAGTTTACAAAAAGGGACAGGTACCGCACTTTGGCAGTTGCTAGTCCACATACGCTTAGGACGGACTTGTGGCCACCAAAAGGGATTTCAACATAAGAATGTTATTTTTGGCAATTTTGACCCGAAATCACCTCGCAGCAGAGATTTTTCATCATAGATAATTTGATCCCTTGATAGTAGTTTCCCTTTAGTTTCAGATTAACCATGCAGTATCCAATTACATGGAAAGATAAATATAAGTTTGCCATCGATATTTGGTTGGAACAAGGAAATATTTTCCATTTGTTCGCTTTCACGATACTATATCCCATATTTACCAACCCCCCGCTCGGGCAGGATATGACACAAGGTCAATTTTTAAGCGGAGTTTAACAGGTTTGAGTATTTCTTCTCCTAAACTAGTTGCCTCACCAAGGCTGGAGAACCCAGTCTGTCCTACTATTTACTCATAGCTGGAGGGAGAATAATTGAATTCATACCTTTCCCAAGGGTATTAGTGCTATGTGAAATGCAATCAGTCTCGTCCAGGATTTGAACTCGTGTCGCCTTGTCCATTTTCTACGACGATAACCATTACACCACGAGCATTGCTTTCCGATACTGGCATCAATAAAATTTTCAGAACTGCCTGTGTCAATAAGAGCATGGCTAGTCAATCCGTTTATTTTAACCCTCACAGTCGTCTTTGATAGGCAGTCAAGGAAAGCAGCTGATATTGTAATTGGCGATTGAGTCGTAGCTGATCAGTTTTTTTAGTAAGGACGGGTAGAACGAACGAGAATGTTTACGGAGACCACAAAAGTAGCATTTGGGCTCAGCTGAGGCGGCAGTAATAGGTTATTCATGATCGTTCGAAGGGAGTGCAGGAGTTTCTTGAACAGTGGGAGAATTTTCATCATGGAGAGAAGGGGTAGAAATTAGAGAATTTGAGAAAGACGGAGCAGAAGAATTTTGAAAATGAGGAGGGGCAGAAATTGCAGCCCCTAAAATTTCCACAGCAGTTTCGTAATTCTCATATTCAGACAAATTTGGATAAAATGGAGGAGAAACATGGTGTAATCATCATCATTATCATCATCATCATGTCGTGCCGCAAGCACGGATATCCCTGACACTTTCTCGCCAATTTTCCCTATTGTTCATCGCCTCTGGCAGGTCTTCGGGGCTACATCCCGTATCCTCACACAGCTGCTGTATGTATGTTCTGCTTTAGCTTGGCCATATGTTGAGGTCCATAGGAGTACATCACTTATGAGCTCGTCCTACTCCTCCAGTAGTGTTCTGCGTGCCTGGTTCGTTTAATTTGGATAGTTTTCGTGATGGGAGGCAGGTGGCCGTATAGTTGTTTCTTTGTGGGGTGTTGCCGCCAGGACTTGTTTAATATTGCTCGTAACATTCTTGTGTAGTTGCCGTCTAGCTTCTTGTCCAGCCGTTTTGTTAGCGTCCCAGTAGTGCATCCATACAGCGGTATCGACTCGACCGCTGCCTGGAAGAAACTGCGTTTCATTTTATCGGTCAGGTCTGATTTCCATATGACTGATAGTTTATCGATAGCTGTCCATGCCTTCGTTAGCCGCGTGTCGATGTCTTTTTCGGTTGATGAGACACTGCTTCCTATGTATGTGGATTTGTAAAACAGTTTCAGAGAGGTTCCGTCTCGTGTGGAAATCTGGTACCTATCAAAGTTGTGTTTAAAGGCAACTGCAGCGCTATAAGAAATCCTTCGAACATTTGTCAGTAGAATTCGAGTCAGATGTGTCGCGCTTTCGAGTAACGTTCCATAACAATGTTGAATAAATTGTAATAAAATCAGGGGATACAATAAACTTATAGGTAAGATTTATTCAACTTTGATGAAATGTTGGAATCATTTATTGTACGATGGTACAAATGAGGCACAAGGCCAAAAATTGGAGGTGGAGAGGCTATTTTTTGACTTAACTAAACTCATTCACTGACCAATCTCCAAATTAAAAAAACACACCACATAACCGCATTGAAAGACACTAATATACTACAGTCACCACAACAAGTCAAATACTCGGTGAAGATTTAACCTAAATCCAAATTTACAAAATTGTGTGGATGAGGAAAAAATGCATATTTACAAAGATAAAATCCCCAATCGAAAAATGGATAAAATATGTACAAAAAAAAAGAAGAGAGTTAGTAAACCCCCCCTCCTCAAAAACTAATAATAACAGAAAGACTAGTTAAGCGGTCGAAAAGCAATGGGGGGGGGAAATTGGCGTCCCATGCATATCCGGAGAACTCGTAATTCTGTCATCTAAACAGAGATGGGAAGAGAAGGAAAAACAAAAAAATTAAAATAGACCGATGAGCAAAGACGCTCTAAGTACGTTAAACACTACAGACAAAAATAAGTCACAAGAAACTATTCTAATCAATTTGGGTTGGGCTGTCATATCTTTCCACAGGACTCAAAATTCTTTAGAACTCTGGAATGTCAAGGATGAAAATAAAGCTGGCTCCTACCACACGACACAAGCGTGCAACAGTCAGCCACCTTTCGCCAAACCCCGGCAAAGAGTCTCTTTCTCTCTGACCGGATCTTGACTTTGATTTGGTGCTTTTAAACGGCAAACAGGGCCTGAGAAGAAAAAGACTTACCTTCGTGGAATTCCTTCTGTCGCGTCGTCCAAATCACGACTGTGTGAAACGCCGTGTAAGCAGAGAAACACAATGTTCCGGCCTATTTCAACAACGGCACCACATTACTGCACACAGGACTGGCTTCCCGAATGAAAAACCTTCCATTCAAGATGCGAACCATGTAGCCCACAAGGAGTTTGCAGAGCAGCCGCACGACCGGGCAGTGAAAGAAGGCGTGCTTGATTGACTCCTCCAGATCACCGCACCGGACGCACTCTGGCGATATTGCTAATAGCGCAGCAAACAACTTCTTACCGACCCAGGTGAATGATCAGTCAAGTGAAGGAAGACTCATCATTGTGGAGACACCTCATCATGTGGACCCAAGACAATAAGCGACCCTCCTCCCTCATCACACCGAGCCCGCCGATCAAGTCATCGCGTGCGGTCACCCCGAGTAACACACGATGTAATGTCCTACGGGACAACGGATGCTTGTCAGAGAGACTTGTCTGCAACTGAGCAGAGAACTTTTAGGGCATGCCGACACTCGCTATAGAAGAGGCACTCGTTTCTGGACAAGTGATGGGTCTCGCCATCAGCCGCGTGAAAGCTTCTGAAGGACGAGAAGGATAGTCCAGCATCTTCCTTCCAAAAGGCACCAGTTTCGTCGTCTTGTGGACACGTCCGACCCAGAAAGCTGAGACACTAAATGTGGCGTCGCATCTCGACATTCGGCCCTCTTGCGCCGCCTTCGAACAGGTGAAGTTGACAGATATCCTGCAGCACCAAAGGAGTTCGTTTAACCCAGATAAACTGGAACAGGATCCTTCCCAACTTGAATAGGATGGTGCACTGAAAGACGCTAAAGGACCAGGGGATAGATGTGCGATCTGCACACATCAGCCCGGCTCTTTAGGGAAAGCAGAGAAACACAAAGTGAAACCCAAACTGGCTGCAGACAGAAGTGTCTCCAGAAAACCGTTGCCAACCCTATCAAAGGCCTTGGGAAGATCTAAATTGATCAGCGCGGCTTTTCCGTCGACTTTTGCTTAGTGTCCTGGATAGCCCTACTTTTCACAGCACACGTCTGTTCGAGGTAAATCTGACTAGGCTAGGCAGTCTGCAAACATCGTCAAAGGGCGAAAATTGCTAATCCCATCCCAACCATATTTATTCTTACTTAGCAACTTCACTATACCCCTGGTGAAGCTTTGCAGAATAGTCCCCTGCTTCATCCAGTAGGGCACAAACTTGGGCGACAGCCTCAAGTACACTTCGTAGGATAGACCATCGATCCCGGTACTCTTGTCAATCCCGACCGCTTTCAACGCCTACCAAACTTCTTCCTCCGTTATACATCCCTCACACCCAGCCGCTTCCGTCGCCGTAAGGCGAGGGAAGTCGGCAAGATAAGTGTCGAACCGGGTAGAACTCAGTCCGGGTTCCCTGCTAAAAAATTTCACGAAATAGTTACGGAATTCCCAACAAATGGCTTCGTTTGTAGTTCAACATTGTCCGTCCGGCAATGTGACACTCGCGATATGCCTATCGACTGCATGTCCCAGTTCCTCGGCCCGTTATTCTTGGGCCATATTCGTCACATCGCAAGAAATTCTTTTTAACCTCGCCCTAACTATTAGAACCTAGTACTTCTTAATTTGAAAGGAGGCAAGCTCTGCCTTCGCTATATTTGTGGCCACACTATCACCAACCTTAACCGCCCTAACTAGCTTATCTTCTATCACCTTGGCTCCGCTAGCCTATCTTGGTTGAGTCTCTGACTACAGTCGACAGCAAAAGATCTAATTCCATCCTTTTGGGTGTATCGTCACTTGTTACAAATGATAGCCCCCATCAATTCCCGCTTTAGCATTAGTTCTAGCTGTTCCCGAAAATCCTTCTTATCCAGAGGGGATGAGTTGAATTTCCAGGATCCAGACATCCTATGCTTCGCCTTATCTAAACTAATCGCCACACTTAGAATTTTTTGGTCAGAATTTTTGTAAGCCTCAAAACTTGGTCCACCTAAGAGATCTAAGTCAACTCTCTTAACTAACACTCAGTCCAGATAGCTATAGAGCTGGACCGAGGCGCCCCTACTGGTCCAAGTCCACTCAAACTTATTTGGATGTCTTTCGCGAAATTTGTCGACGAGATCAAAGTACCTAGCACCCAAAGTGTTTGTACTCGAACTAAGGTTCCCTCTAATTAGCTACCAAAATTACCCGCCTTGATGACGTAACGTACAGCTCGATGCGCCGAAAAAGGCGGGAAGCTCACTGACAACACTGGGTCCATAAACCCCTATCAAATGAAACACCTTGTCCTTTATGGTAAGATCTAGGAAAAATTATGGAATCAGCACACTTAATATTTTTTCTGCGTAGCTTGAATAATATAAAGAGAAATTGTCAACAAAAATGGCCATAGGATTGTTCTCTTGGATTCATTTTGTCTTTTTGGGTTTTTTTTTTTTTTTTTTTTGCTTTCTTTTCTAATACATGGCTTCTACAGTTTCAACCAAAACTGGTGACCAACTTCTTTGAATAACACCTGAGGAGAGGTTAGCCGGAAGATGAGACTGGATTGGCTGCTGCTGATTGGTTGTGCCACAAGATTAAAAAGACATGATTAATGCAAGGGTCAAAATACTGAAGTATTTTATTCTTTATTAATTTCTAACAGAACATATTTAAGTTTTTCTTCTTTATCACTCAAAGGATTAGAAATGGTTCTGACAAAGTCCTCTGCCTTTTTTTTCAAATTAATTGAGGGATTTATCTAAATTAGTTTTTTGTTTTCTAAAACTAAATCTTCATTTGAACATTTTTGGAACTAAAATCTTACTGCTTGTTCATTCACAAAAATGTTCTTAAATATGGATTTTATAATCTTTCTGGCATTAGTTTCATTATGGCACAGCCCAAATTTATTCCAAAATAAAATGCTAGACATACATTGAAAAACTCCATTTTTGCTTTAAAAGTAGTAAAAAAGAATGAAATAAAATATTGAATAATTAACAATGGAATGAATTCTCACGGCAATAAGGATTTTTTAAGGAACAACATTGAAATATAAATGAAAGAAAATAAGAAAGACAAGTCATTTTAACAAGAAACATTGACTTTAAGTTTGAAATACCAAGAAGAGTAAATTCTTTCATCTAGTTAACAAATTAGTAAATAAGAAATCACTCATATAAAGCTAAATCATTATTTTTCTGTATTCATTACTTGTTTACTGTCATGATTGAGATAACTTTTCTCATGATAGTGTATTATTCTTGTACAAATTTTTGTACAAGCAAAATCGAAATTTGTATATTTTGGGTTTATGAAAATCAACGAATGTTTGTATTACTTTGAGTCTTACCTGTAAATTCAGAATTTAAAGTATTTTATAGCTAATGAATTATATTTTGATATATTTTCGTATTTATTAGATATTCTCTTACATATATCAGTATGAAAGTAAATCTGTTTTAAACAGGTCATTTAAACTTTCTGTTTTCATATTTTTAACGGAAAAAACTGAGGGAAAGGTTGCCACATTAAAACATTTTTTAGTGTATTCACTGAAAAATGTTTTAATGTGGCAACCTTTTCTCTTCCTAAACAGCAGAGATTGCTTCATAGAATTTCTATTTGTCCTTTGGCTTTGAAAAAACTGAATGTTATATTCAAATGATTTTTAAAAGTTCAAATAAAATTTGCTTATCAATCTCTTCTTTGAAGGAAATGAACACGAAGGTTTTGTGTGAAAAATTTTGCTTTTTTTTTATCAGATTCTACCAGAAAGGGTGTTTATGATAAATCTAGTGATTTTCTTAATCAACACAATTTTAAAAATCTGTTTCTTTAAATTATATAAAATTAGAATTTACTTTACTTGAGTTTCAGCAACTAAAATGCAAGAAAAGAGTTTGTGAAAAAAAAAAAAAAAAAAAGAAAAAGAAATAAATAAAAAGTAAAAATGTTTTATTGAAGATGTTTTTATTTCTATTTTCTTTTGTCTCTGGTTTTTGCTGTGTCCTATCTTAAATAAGCCAATATAAATATGAAAACAGTTTGTAAAGAAATAATGTCATAACAAACCATAATTTTCTTCGCTTTCTATTGCTGACAATATTTTGCCAAGAAGTATTAAGGAAAAAAAAAATTTTAATTATTGTTTTTTTATGGGTTCTTTTTTTCATCAAAATTTAAACTTAAAAATAAGTTGTTCGCATCAAATTTATTTCTATTTTTTAAAAAACAACAACAAATTTCTCAAGTTGTTCGCAGAAAATTAATTTCTGAGAAATTTGTTTTTTTGTTTTTTTTCTTTTCACTCTGATGAATTCGTTTTGTTCAGTGGAGACTTTTTAAAAATATTCTTTTAAATGATTGTACTTTTTGCTTTTTTGATTTCTTTGTGTTAGTTTGTTAATTAGTTATTAAGGTAGATACAATTCTTCCTGGAAATTCCAAATAAAATTTATGGCTATAATATAATCACTTGTTAGCAGGAACCAAACGAAACATTTCCTGTTATTCTTAAATTGCTCCAAAGTTTTCTAGTGAATCATGAAGGAACAATTGTCAAAAAACTTTTATTTTATTCAAGTAGGTGTTTTATATATACATATATATATATATATGTGTGTGTGTGTGTGTGTGTGTGTGTGTGTGTGTGAATCTATTAATGCTGAAGTTTTAGACTTTTTAGACTTTGCCTGCAGGTACTGAATATGGTCGGCCGAGGAAACCGATTCGGCTGCAGGCTGGAGCATCGTCATCGAACTGCTGCAGGCTTGAGCTTCGTCAGGAACGGGTGCAGGATGGAGCGTCAACGGCAGAGGTTGAGTTTGGCTGCAAGTTGAAAAAACTTGAGTCCACTGATGACATGTTCGGCTGCGAGCCGAGCACGTGTTCGATTCCAGGCAGGGTCTACCGCGACTGAATGCGATCGCTGTGAGCTTGCTCATATGCGCTTCGGAAGTGAGTTGGTACATGATTAGCTTCCAGGTAGGGTCAGCCGCGAATGAGAAGGATCATTACGAGCTAACACGACCGCGCTTCGGCGATAGACTTGAACGTATTAGGGTCTCGTAGATGTTTTGACCGCGGTTAAAAAAGATCACGAGCGGGTTCGAACGTTCCACCGCAGACAGCAATAACTTTTCAGCAATCAAATCACGGTTAAACGGGATCTCAGGTGAGTATGAAAGCCTGGCACGAGAAAGGAGTCAAGTCTGTTGACCAAGGTTGTGCCAAGGTAGCACTACACTTTGATCCTTGGCTCTCGTGACCACCAAGCTGGTATTTGTCATGTCTTACCAACCAGACAAGTGCAGCACAAGGGCTTTTTAAGATGGGTTCGGACGCAGAGCCGTTGCCCAGACAGACCCGGCATTCACAAAAATGCCTCGGGCTCCGTCGGCATTCAGGCGATAAACCTAGCTCTTCCAAGGAGGGTTAGAGTCTGAGAGGATGGTCCTCTGAGACTCGACTACGAGTTATCTTGTTTCTGGTCGGTGACTGACTTTACATTATAAGAAGAGACAGCGAATTAAATAGTTTGAGTGGCGAATACTCCGTTTTGTCACTGAAAAGAAGTCTCTTTTTAAATATAAGTAATGATGAAATATCTCATTATACTACCAAGAGGAGTTTTTAAATGCTATGCATTTTATCTTGCGGTTGACACTGTCTCCGAGAAGGGTCCGCAGAATTTATCTCAAAAATAGTCCTCATGTTGACAACACAAAATTCCTCATAACGAAGGTATGAAGTTTCATTAGGTGATGTCAACTTTCTTTACTTCCAAGGATTTTTGGTTTGAATTGTCGGAAAACTACATTATCCTCTCCACAACTGCAATACAAATTTATAAAAACAACGTGAAGAAACGATTTTTTTGACAAGAAAACTTGATTGAAATACATTTATAACACGGGGGGAGATAATATTACCATTTATACAAAATGGCAGTTGAGGTTGTAGAGTTCTGTTGCCTCTTGCTATATTAAAAGTAAGAACAAATGAGTTGACGAAGATATTGATAGTTTTGAATTTGGAAGTTTTATTAACAGCTTGAGACAAAAGGAACCCTGGTGATGTAAGTCGCAGGAAGAAGAAAACAGTTGTGGTGTTGAGAAGGAATAAAGACGCTGAAGTCAAAGCAGGAGTTGAGAGGCTGTCGTCAGGACAGGAATTAAAATGTTCAAGTCAAAGCAGGAGTTTAAAATATCCAATAATTTGGATGTGCTCTCCTCATAATGCTTAGTGGATTCTCTGTGGTGAGAAAGGAAAAGGATGGTCTGTCCTGCTGCTAGCAAGTGAGGAAGCGAAGAGAGAGAATGTGCTCTCTCATGTTGATGGTCTGTCCTGCTGCTAGGAGGCGAAGAGAGAGAATGTACTCTATCATGTTGGGTGGTCTGTCCTGCTGCTAGCCAGTGAGGAAGTGAAGAGAGCAAGAATGGTTAGCGCTACTTTTTTGTTGCCCGGGGAGGTGACTCGGACAGAATGGCATCAGTCATTCTCATTGGACGAAATATGTAAATTCGAAACTCCAACGGCCAAAGCAATTCCTGCACTAAATAATAATTTGAAATTCTTTCTTCTAAACATTTATTAACATTTGTATTTTACAAACTTATTTTTAGTGCTTGTTGTGTCGTGGCCGTAAGAGACTAAAAGTTCAAAAGTTCATTATTGTTCTTGATAAAAGGTAAATATAATGTGTGTATGTGTGTGTGTATATTTGGCTGCTGACTGAATATGTGTGTGTGTGTGTGTGTGTGTGTGTGTGTGTGTGTGTGTGTGTGTGTGTGTGGAGACATATGAAATCCGTCTGAGGCGGTTCCATAAGAAAATGAGCAAACCGAAAGATGGTAAACTTACTTTCGCCAAGACTATAAATGTTGTTTTTGACTCGAAAGGTTATTGCAGTAGCGAAAAGGGATTTTGAAATTTCAGTCGGTGTTAGCATGTCGATGTAGTCACCGAGATATCGACGTTACTATGGAAGAGTCTTATCGAGCTCTCGCATATTCGCTGCGTGTATTAGTTGCCACCGAAAGCATGAAATTGATCTCCTGATCACGTGACCAACTCTAAATGAAAGTTTTTTTTATTTCTGCGTGGGAATTCATCTTAGTGGCAAGTTCATTTTGTGTTCAACCAAAGCGTATGTAAGCGAAAATGATTCGAAGCATTTTGCTATGTATCACCCCCACCCCTACTCTTGAGCCAGTTTCTTAGATTTTCTCTTTATCTTTGTTGTTTTTCATATTCCTTTTGAGGCGTCGTCTTGGGGCTGTGTGTAGATTCAACTCAAACCTGGAAAAAATCCCAGGATGGAGGTCATGTCCAGTATGAAATATTTGGCGTGTGTCCGGAGTACACACTTGGTAAATACCAGAATATGGTGGTCGAAGACGCGTTGATACTCCGTCGTTTCGGCACGAATACATGGGTCCATTGGTTGATGTCCAAAGGGACGTGTTTTTACAGTCTGTGGACGTGGACGTATGTGTTATGGACGTGACATGAATTCTCGTAAGCGGTGCACGTAGTTCGTCGGGTCCCGAACATTGTGTGGTGAGATGGGTGCAACCATTTGGCCAGGTAGGGTCAGTGCCGTGCCATACAGCAGCTCTGCAGGCGTATGCTCAACGTCTTTTTTGATAGAAACACGGATGCCGAGGAGGATGAAAAGGAGGTACTCCCTCCAGTTGGTGCTATTAGGGTAGGCCTTGAGTGCAGCCTTCAGTTGACGGTGGAATCGTTCAACCATGCCGTTGGCTGCTGGGTGGTACGCTGTTGTGCGGATGTGTTTGCATTCATGCAGACGAGTTAGCTCTATAAAGAGGTGGGAATCTAATTCCCGTCTTCTATCCGTAGTTAGTAGTAAATTCCTTTTTCTTTGTCTTTGGTAAAAGAAGAAGGGGTTATATGTCTTTGCTTGACAGCGTGGCGCCTCTCAGGTTTTGGTGGAGTAAGAGAACAGTTCAGTAGCGTGACTTCATTCTGTCAGCAGCTACGATCAGTAGAATTGGTTCATCACTTTCTTTTATAACCCATAAGTTGATCAAAACGGGTATGAATGTTTTTTTTTTGGGGGGGGGGACTTGATTGGTTTAAAAATGTGGGTGCGAATTTGTGTATGTAAATAAAATTTACGCTACATGTTTATATGTGTTGGTATTAAATTAAAATCTACCTCTTTAACTCTAGAAACCACTTCGATTTTCAAATAATGAAATTTGAAAAATGTATCAAATCCTTTCTTACTAACACAACTCATTCGGGGTTAACTTTGCCCAAAATAGAAGCCTAAATAAATATAATTGTGTATATACAATACATAGTTATCTCCCTTAGATTGTTTGCATGTTTGGTTTAAAACTCATAAGGGATCACATGACGTTTCCAAAAGAACATTCTCGATCTCTTTTCTCTCTTGTCTTTTGAACAGTTGAAATGATATATCTGATCTCGGCCAGGAAAGAGTAAAGCCATATGTTTTTACCGACCCTTATCAAGTAAGCCATTTTCTGTTTTATACCCCTTTTACATACTGCTTGTTCTTAGAAAAATATTGTATAGTTCAAGCTGTTTGGACATGTTTGTATATTCTTTCTTTTTAATTTGAATTGTAGATATATTGTGTATATAAAATGTTTAATGAGTTTATCTTGTCTTTCCTTTGTTAATATTGGAGTTTAGAACCGAAAATATCTTCACCACAACTAAGTATCCAATACTAGCGATTACAAACAGATGTTTGTATTTATACGCACTTATTTCTGTCCGATATTAAATTTTAGACAAAGTTCCACTGAGAAATCATGATTTCAATCTTCTTTACCAGTCAGCCATGTTGTTGTCACTATGATAGCTCAAAAAAAGATCGTTTATCCCCATAATTATTTCATCAAACAAGAAGGGGGCTGTTACATCTAAACTCAACCTTGACAAATATGTATATATATGTGAGTACCACATTTTTTTCTGTTTTTTTTTTTTTTTTTTTTTCATAAGGACTTTAGTCATCTTTGGGGATTACTTCTTAGATATTGGTTTTGATAGGAATCTTTTTTTTTTTTTTTTTGCTTATTCACTCTACAACCCAAATAATTTTTTTAATCAAGAAACACTTCCTTCGATCTGAGGAACACCAGGGATGTTATTCAGTTACAGGATCACATGTTTTCTAGAAAACAAAAACAAAAAAAAGATAAGAAAAAAACCTGATCGAAACACAATCACATAAAGCTCAATCTCAATTTTGAGGAAAAGACTTTTACCTTTTTTTTAATATCTTATTCTGTTCCGACAGTTTCTGAATGTGACTAGTTATAAGGACAAATCAATCAACAAATCAACCAAAAAGTTGAACCAATGAACACCAATGTTGATACTACCTTTGCTATAATATTCAAGTTCAGGCATGAACTCAATCTTCCCTATAATGATGCCAATCACTAAAGTTATAGTCTTCTTACTGGCTCACCATTTTTATAGACTGGAGAAAAAACACTGCCTTTGTTCGGATACCAGTAATAGTACCACCATTAAAATCCAATATACATAATAAAGATGTTGGTCATTTTTTGGATCTCATAGCTTCGGGATGGGGATTATATTGTTGCAAAGTAACCCCCTCTATTGCCCAAGAACACCATATATAATTGTTATGTTACTTTACTGACCCATTAAAAATTTTGCCCAAGATTTTAAGATGCTTGTATTTCAATACTTTCAATTTTTGCCTAATTTTTAACAAATCTGAAGCAAAGAAGTTTTTTTTATATAGTCCTACTTATTATCTAATCAGTGGTCATCAACCATAAACTTACCATGTTGTTTTTGTACATTTTTTGCTGACTTTCAAGGAGAAACAGTTCATTATTTTATGTCTGTAAGATCATTCTAGATTTAACTGGTATGTTTCTTCTTTGATTTTTGATTTTTTTTTTTCACATTGCCAATAGACTGTGTTGTTTAGTAATTATGTCATAGATATTTTGCCACCTTCTAATTCCTTTAGAATGGTTAGAGAATAGACAAAACATTGTGGTGAAAAAAGACCTACACAATTGAATAGTAAATACGTGGTGCCTTCAATAAGTTTCCAGACTTTTTTGTACAGGCATTTAAAATTGTCGTAGACTCTTGAAAATTCACTATGTTATTGCTATACATCTTATGAGATTACTGACCAATTTTTATTATTTCAGGTTCAAATGAACAGCTAAAGCAGTAATTGGAATACACCCTATTAAAGCTTGATTGTCACAGCTGGTGAATTTCAAAAATGCTATCTGGACGTGAGGACACTTCAGAAGAACGATATGCAATAAAATTTTGTTTTAAACTTGGAAAAAAATGCCACAGAAACGTATGGAATGCTTCAGACTGCTTTTGGGACATCTTGCATGAATCGAACATCAGTTTTTGAGTGGCATAAGAGATTCAAGAAAGACAGGGAGTCTGTGAGGGATGATGTGAGGTGTGGGAGGAGTAAGGATGTCAATACACCAGAGTTGATTGACCAAAGGGTTAGGGTTATGGTTACTATGTTGAAGTTTTAAGGGAGTTCAGGAAGAGATTCCGCCGGAAGGGGCCAACACTCTTCAAATCGGGTCAGTGGCATTTCCACCAGGACAATGCACCAGTCCACAACTCAATCCTTGTCACAGACTATTTGACCAAGATGGGCATCCAGTTCCTCACCGTCCCTATAGTCCAGACTTTGCTCCCAGTGACGTTTGGCTATTCCCTAAGCTCAGAGGCTGTCGTTATGAGACAATTGAGGAGATGAAAGAGGCTGTGACGAAGGTCATTGACATGCTCACACAAGAGGAATTCCATGGGGCCTTCCAGAGGTTGTTGGAACGGTACAAGTGCATTGCAGTCGGAGGAGATTACTTCGAAGGGGACTAGAGTTTCATGTGTGTACAATCAATAAAAGTGCCCATATGAAAAAAGTCTGGAAACTTATTTAATGATCCTTGTACAAATGCATTTTAACGAAAACTTTCTAATTTTGTGAGAAAAGCCTTATTAGTAAAATTTACTAAATTAAAATATCTTTGCAAACTTTGAATTATCTTTCTGCATTTATTTATCAGTTTTATGCAGACATTTTTCATTCTTTATTTTCTCTATTACTTATTATCTTTGTAGATTGAATCAGTTTTCAAAACTAAAGTTTTTATAGAAAATAAAAACATTACATCCTTATTTTGCAAGAGAGAAACTTGTCTAAGTGATAGAAAAAACTAATTAAACTTTTATACTTTTGAAAACAAAAGGAAATAAATATTATCTAAAATTCTGAAATGAGTCAATTCTATTATTGTTTATGAAGTAATTGCTGTTTTCTCATTATGATTTATTGGTTACTGACTGTTTTCTTAACCTTTTCTCAATGGATATATAATAAACTAAAATGAGGATATTTAATCCAAAACAACACGTGGATTAAATAAAAGGTCTGTCAGTGTAGTGAAGTAACGTCTACCTGTTAAGTCTGAAAATAGCTATAGCAGACATTTCAAATATCTAGTTAGCAATGAAAAGGTGAATTGTCTATGTTCAGTAATTTTTTTTCTTAATCATCATGATGATAACAAACCTGAGATTTTATTGGCGCTCCTCACAAAGAAATAATGAAAAGTGTAATGGAAAATCAAAATTAGATCTCTGCTCACCAAAGTGGTATGTCAAATTGGTAATAGCCATGTAAGCAAGGCTTAGAATACACTTATTGTATATCAGTTTATCTATTGCAATGGAGATAGAGAGTCATACGCAGGATATGACAGTGTATCTATCGCAAAAGAGATACAGTGTCAAACCCAGGATATGACTGTATCTATTGCAACGGATATACAGTGTCATGCGCAGGATATGACAGTGTATATATTGCAAAAGAGATACAGTATAATAACCAGGATATGACAATGTATCACTCGCAACAGGGATACAGTGCCATACCCAGGATATGACAGTGCATCAATTGCAATAGAGAAACAGTGTCACATCCAGGATATGACAGTGTACTTATTGCAATGGAGATACAGTGACAATCCAAGGATATGACAGTGTATCTATCGCAACAGGGATACAGTATCATACCCAACATATGATAGTGTATACATTCCAACAGAGATACAGTGTCATACCCAGGATATGACAGTGTATCTATTGCAATGGAGATACAGTGTCATTACACAGGTATGACAGTGTATCTATTGCAACGGAGATACAGTATCATACCCAGGATATGACAGTGTATGTATAGCAATGGAGATACAGTATCATACCAAGGATATGACAGTGTATCATTTGCAAACCCAGTAAAGATACAGTGTCGTACACAGGATATGATAGTGTATCTATCACCACCGAGATACAGTGTCATAACCAGGATATGACAGTGTCTCTATCGCCACAGAGATGCAGTGTCAAAACAAGGATATGACAGTGAATCTCTCACAATGGAGATAAAGTGTCATACCACAGATATGACAGTGTATCTATTGCAAAGGATATACATTGTCATACCCATGATATGACAGTGTATCTATTGCAATGGTGAAACAGTGTCATAACCAAGTATTAAGGTGTATCTATGGCAACAGAAATACAGTGCCATACCCGGGATATGACAGTTTATCTATTGCAACGGAGATACAGTGTCATTTCCAGAATATGACATTGTATCTGATGCAATGGAGATACAGTATCATACCCAGGATATGACAGTGTATCTATCGCCACAGAGATACACAGTCATAAAAAGGATATAACTGTGAATCTATTGCAATGGTCATACAGTGTAATACCCAGGATAAGACATTGTATCTATTGCAATGAAGATACAGTGTCATACCAAGGATATGTCAGTGTAACTATCGCAACAGGGATACAGTATTCTACGCAACATATGACAGTGTATCTATTGCAACTGATATACAGTCTTATACATAGGATATGATAATGTCTTACTTGCAACCGGGATACAGTGTCATGCCCAGGATATGACAGTGCATCGATTACAATAGAGATTCAGTGTCACACCCAGGATATGACAGTGTACTTATTGCAATGAAGATACAGTGACATTCCAAGGATATGACAGTGTATCTATCGCAACAGGGATACAGTATCATACCTAACATATGATAGTGTATATATTGCGACGGAGGTACAGTGTCATATCCAGGATATGACAGTGTCTCTATCGCCACAGAGATTCAGTGTCAAAACAAGGATATGACAGGGAATACATTGCAATGGAGATACGTTGTCATACCCATGATATGACAGTGTATCTATTGCAACAAAGATAGCGTGTCATACCCAGGATATGACAGTGCATCTTTTGCAATGGAGATACAGTATCATTACATAGGTATTACAGTGTATCTATTGTAATGGAGATACAGTATCATACCCAGAATATGACAGTGTATCAATTGCAATGGAGATACAGTGTCATACCCAGTGAAGATACAGTGTCATACACAGAATATGACAGTGTATCTATCACCACCAAGATACAGTGTCATAACCAGGATATGACAGTGTCTCTATCGCCACAGAGATGCAGTGTCAAAACAAGGATATAACTGTGAATCTATTGCAATGGACATACAGTGTCATTTCCAGGATATGACATTGTATCAATTGCAATGAAGATACAGTATCATACCCAGGATATGACAGTGTATTTAGCGCAACAGAGATACAGTGTCATATGCATGATATTATAATTTATCTATTGCAATGGAGATACAGTGTCATACCTAGGATATAAATGTGTGTCTATTGCAATGGTAATTCACGGTCATACTCCAGATATGACAGTGTATCTATTGCAACTGAGATAGAGTGTCGCACCTAGGATATTACAATGTATCTATTGAAATGGAGATACACTGTCATTCCCAGGATCTGACAGGGTATCTATTGCAATGGAGATACAGTGTCATACCCAGGGTATGACAGTGTATCTATTGCAACGGAGATACAGGGTCATACCCAGGATATGACTGTGTATCTATTGCAATGGAGAAACATTGTCCAACCCAGCATATGACAGGGAATCTATTGCAATGAAGATACAGTGTAATACCCAGGATAAGACAATGTATCACTTGCAACAGGGATACAGTGTCATACCCAGGATATTACAGTGTATCTATCACAATGGAGATACAGTGTCATACACAGGATATAACAGTGTATCTATCGCAATGGAGATACAGTGTCATACCCAATGAAGATACATTGTCATACCCAGGATATGACATTGTATCTATGGCAATGGAGATACAGTGTCATACCCAACGAAGTTACAGTGTCATACCCAGGATATGACAGTGTATCTATTATATTCAGTTTGTGAAGCTCATGTTCTGGAGTTCTGGGAAGTGTAGAGAACTTCTTCAGTGGCTTTACTCCAAGATTTACTCTGACCTGGATCCATAGTGCAAATTAGGATCTCATTTGTAGGTCACATCTGTTTGAAAGTTATTAGTGTTGGACATATGTGTAACTGTATACAAACAAATATTTGCAAATATAAAAAAATATATTGTTATGACTATAATCAAGAATTATGAATCAAATCAAATTTTTGCATGAAACAACCCATTGATATGCTGTTAAAAAATAAATCAATCAAAACCAAATTAGTTATAATTACATCAATTATACTTCAATATCCATCTGTAGAACTTCAAATACAAATGTGATTTTCCAAGATATTTGCTTAATGTACGTTAATAGGAATGATGTTGATGCTTTTTAAGGAGCTGAAAAAAACTAGCAGCAACTGAATAATACAGTCAGCAGAAGCCAGAAGAACTAACCAACCAAATTGTTACAAAACAGCAATTGAAAATAAGACCACCCATCAAATAAGGCATGAAATCAGTTGTTGATATGTCACTTTTTAAACTTGTCTGAAAACTATAATTAATTATAAGGATCGAGTGAAAAACACGAAAAGATGAAACAAAAATGGTTAACAAAATGGCTAACAGTGAAGAAATCCAATGACTTTTTGTCATTTTAATATCAGGGAGATACTATTTGTTCAAAACTTCCAAACCAATAATTTATAGAAGGTCGAGCAATCAGAGGTTGAATATTCAATATTTGAGGGAACAGATTGTGATATTATTTATCCTTTTGAAAGGAAAAATATTGATTAGAGGAGAAAAAATTGAGACAGATGGGTAGTAAGGAAGTTTATTGGTAATTATTAGCTGAGTGTACATGAACTACTGAAAATAAAGAGAAGAAACAACATTTTCATCTTCATATTAGAGATACTTGAATCTGGTAAACAAAGCAGATTAAGTGAATATAAAGTAAAGGCAACTAACTAAATCGAAAAAAAGTCTTCCACTTTTTATATATGAGTCAAACAAAGTTTGGCATAAGGTCATGTTTATGGAGCAAAGAAAAACAAATGACATGAAATTACTCTCCAAAATATGAAAATCATCATTTGTTTGTCTAGTCATTAAAATTTCTGTTGTGCATTGAGCTCCATCACAATACACATCAATTAGTCTCTTGTACATCATTAATAAACTGCTTGAATCTATCATCAACAGGCACATCAAAAGATGAGCTTAATGCAGTATGGATTTCAAACAGCAGATCTTCTGTCAATACACTCATAGTTATTACGGCTTAGTAGAGAATTTGATTGTGGCTTTGATGATCATAGACATTTTTCAAAGTATTTAACAAAGTACGGAATAAAAGCAGATTTCACAAACTTAAAATTATGCTGGGTGAAAATTATGGAATTAGCACATTTAGAGGATATTCATTAAGGTTTTTTATTTAGCAATAAATTGACTAATAACAAATTAGATGCAAAACATTTTTATATTCAAGAGCTGCACATTCTGACTACTTAAAACAAATTATATTAAATTATTTAAAATAATGGTATAATTTTATTTCGAATCTATGCTGAGAAAAATATTAGGGAATGACCCAAGGTTGAAGGAAGAAATTTTGGAAGGATCTTGTCATTTTCATTTATAAACCAAAAACCAGTGGAAGCAAAGATATGCAAATCAGCCTGTGCTTCAAAGACATTTCTTATAAACCTCAAAAAGTGTTTGGATATTGATTATTGAAAGAAAACATCAATTGAAACAATGGAAAAGATCATAAAACTCATTTAAGAAAGCGCAATTCATGTGGCAAAAGAAATGGGTTGTGTCATCTGTGTCTAAAATTTGGGGAAAATATAAAAAATGGGTTGGTTAAAAAAGGAAAACAACAAATCATCACATTAAACTGATTACTAAACAAATTCAGTTTTGCTTCGAATGAATATAAGTTAAAAAAATCTGTTAATGGTTTGCATGACCAATAATAGATTAAATTAAGAATTATTTGTCACAGCTGTCATTATGTAACGCAGTAGACACTTTTGTATGGTACATGGAGTCGAGGTGAACATTGATAAGTAACCCCATTGTGATGAAGAGAAATCTTTTGCATGGTAGCTTGATTACAAGATGTATTCATCTGTCCACTACACTTGATCATTGCTTTCTTTTGATTCAGTTTGCATCCACTTTTGTACCAGATTATTTTAAAGGCTCAAATAAAACTTGGTCCTGTAGGATTCATTATGCTAATAACAGTTACAGAATTCTGTTAACAATATAATTTCTTCACGGATCTTTCTCAGAATATTCTCTCAATAAAAAACAAAGATTTAAACCAAATTCAACTGTTGTCAATTAAATTAATCTTAGATGTTTTTTTTTTTTTTGTTTTTCGCCAATCTCTCCACACAAATGTACTTGGGCTTGATTTTCCCTCAGTATGCTAATTAGTTCTGGCTTTAGTGCCATATTTGGCACCTTGTTAATCAAGTTGATTGTCAGCAAATTCATTTAAACGTGAAGCAATGACAAGCCACAGACATCTTGTGTGGACATTCTCACCTCACATGAATTCTTTTCCTAATTTAATTTTCTTGTGACTTTTTTGACAGATGCCTCTGACTGCAGAAATCGCAAAATATATAAAGTTAGAAACAGTTTGTTTATAGTTTTTAAAACTATATGAACTGGTTGAAAAGTTTGATGTGCAATTGATATTACCTTAACCTTAAAAGATAACTGCTATGATTTAAATCCAAATTCTGAACACAATAAAATTACAATGTTTCTGATTAGCCCAACTAAAAGAGCCTTGAAATTAATATCTAAGCCTTTAGCATTGATTTACATATAAATATAAAATAGTTATTTAAAAACAAAAAACAATTAATGTGACTACTATGTTAATTCAAACAATATAACCAGATTACTATGAAAAGTGAGTGGCTTGGTTTGGTTCATTTGTTTAAAGGCACATCAACTCCTTATGGGTTATTTAATACAGAATTCATGATCCATTTGTAAATGTTTCATTGTATAATTGTATGCAAATGTTTAATTGCAATGATTATATATTCAATGCTCCATTGTTTTTGTTATTGCATTTTTTGACAATAATCATTTGTTTCATCCACCAGGTTGCGTCTGATAGTTTTCCTCTTGGGACAGGATATCCGTGTGGTTATAGAAGAGAGAAAAAAGTCTCCTTGATTTTCTTAAGTTTTAACTTAGTTAAAGTTCAACTATTCGATTTTAGCTTTGATCTTCTACATGTTGGATTATCTGTTCATTGATTATGCTTAGACAAAATTATTCTAGAGAAATTTTTATTCTGCATTTTTGTTCTGTACACTATCAGACTATTGGGCCTTTATTATCTTTCTTTAAAACAGGCTTCATAAAAGTGAATAATAGTCCAATGGGCATTTTTACTAGTGAGAAACATAACATTTTTTTAGAAAGGAGCAAGAGGTCAGAGGTCTTTAATGCTGCTTATAAATAAATAAATACTTAAATAACTTAATATATATATTTCTGCCTTACATTTTCCATTTTTTTCAGTGGTCACATTTAATCATCATCATCATCATGTCGTGCTGCCAGCATGGATATCCCTGAGCCTCTCTAGCCACTTTTCCCTATCGTTCATCGCCTCTGGCAGGTCTTCTGGGCTACAACCCGTATCCTCACACAGCTGCTGTATGTATGTTCGAGCTGGTTGTCCTACTTTAGCTCAGCCATATGTGGAGGTCCACAGGAGTATATCACTTATGAGCTCGTCTCTGCTCCTCCAGCAGTGTCCTGCATGCCTGGTTCATCTAACTTGGATAGTTTTCGTGATGGGAGGCAGGTGGCCGTATAGTTGGTGCTTTGTGGGGTGTTGCCACCAGGACTTGTTTAATATTGCTCGCAACATTCTTGTGTAGTTGCCGTCTAGCTTCTTCTCCGGCGGTTTTGTTTGCGTCCAAGTGGTGCATCCATACAGAAGTATCGACACGACCGCTGCTTGGAAGAAACTGCGTTTCATTTTATCGGTCAGGTCTGGAAATCACATTTAATAGTAATGTAAAATTTTATTAACATTTCATTTAAATGCCAATTCAGCAAATGTTTTTATTCCTGAATAAATTCTTGATGAATTTATCAAAAATGTAAAACCATTGAAGATTTTTGTTGCATTGAATTCCTGAATCAGCTTACAATAACAATTGATTTGAAAACTATCAGGAAAATTTTAAAAACCAAACAATAAATTTGTTTTTCCAGGTCAACATTAACATGAAAAACATAATTATTTCAGAATAATGAAATTTTTTTGTCTGATTGTTTTTATTGTTGTTTTTTTTGGGGGGGGGCTTGCATAATGTTTTGTTTAACTTCGAAAGAATATATGTTTATACACAAACAAATGATAAACAAATTTATTTGCAGCATTTGATAAAAAGTACTTACAAACCTTAATTAGCCGAAATTTCTTTATTCAACATGAGTGTTTCTCTTTAATAACCTTAACAACAAGAGAAGGTCAAGTTAAGTAGTCTTGCATGTTTTTATTTTAGTCACTTTGGTTCTCAGTAACAAAATAGGATGATTTTTTAATAACAGTTTTTAAGACATTCTATTTTGTTTGAAATATGCAAATGTGCAACCTCCCAGCTACAGAAGAGGGAAGTTTTAAAACAACCCCTTGTAAAAATTATGGAATTTGCTCATTTACAGAATGTATACTTAGTTTCTTTTTCTATTTAGCAATATCAAAAATGATAAGAGATAAGAAGCAAAACAGTTTTTCTTAACCCATGTTAACCTCTTTTTCTTCTGTGTGGTAGTGCTGGTTTTCATTAGGCTTTTCTCTATGTAAATCTCATTCCATTCAACTGATTTTTTACAGTCCAGTTACAAACATTGACTCCCATTCTGACCCATTTGTTTTTCATCTGTTTCATTATAAATTTTCTATTTTCAAGGAATATTGATATAAGTTTTCTCTCCTGATGCTTTGATGTTTTTGTGGTGTCCTTTTTTGACCAACCAATTTCTTTTTACACCACACTATAGACACAGATGATTAGGAACAACCAATGTCTTTTTCCATATTCCACAGTGGATTGCCTTTTAGAAAAAGTTTTATCATTCTTTCCATTGCTTCAATTGACAGTTCTTTTTTGAAGCCATGTTTCCTTTTAATTAGCTATATCTGAACACTTTTTGAGATCTGCAAGATCTTTTAACCATAGATTGATTTGCAAATCTAGTCTTAAGCTAGTATTTGTTTTAGGAATGTAAATTACAAGATTATTCTATAATTTCTTTCCTCAACATTGGATTATTCTAAAATAATTTCCTCTGCATTGCTTGAAAAAATTATATGATTAATTTATATAATTTAATCTAGTTTGTTTAACAAATATATTATGAAGCCAAAATGTTCAGCAATTTTGCATCTAATTTCTTATAAGTTTATTTACTGCTTAAAAAACAAGGTAAACCTCCTCTTATTGTGCAAATTCTGTCATTTTCATTAAGGGTAGTAGTAAATAATTAGACTTTGATTTAATCTAAGATAAATTCTATCAACCTATGCATTGCGTTGAGAATATAATAACATTCAACTCCATAAAAAACAAAGATTTTCCGGTTGGCATTTCATATAGGAAAAAATGTAATAACCAACATTAAAAAGACTTATATCTAAATGCAGTGACTGTAAATAACATTGATGTCTTGATAAATTTCTTCATTCTGATAAATCTTACTCTGCCAGACCAGTTATTGTGGATTATGATCTTTTAAAACACCAAGTATTGCTATGTATCACTAACAATTTACAAATCATATATACTTGATATATTTTCAAATACATATGTGTTATATATGTGTATGTTTCCAGCTGGTGGCTTTCATCAGAGAACATATGTGGCACAAGGCCTTGTTAATGGGTTACTTAACAAGACTTGCAAACAAGAGTGAGTTCAAGTCTCATTGAGTACCCCATTGACAAGGCCTTGTGCCACACATGTTCTCTGGCGAAAGCAACAAGCTGGAAACATACACATATATAACACATATATAAAAACAAAATAAATAAATTCAAAAAAATACAAATCTCTTTGGGGACCTACCTATTTTAAAATATAATTTTATTCTTTCTTTGGACCTACAACAAACATTCTTATATATATCTTATATATATATATCTTATATATATATATATATATATATATATATATATATATATATATATGTATGTATACACAGGATTTGGCATAGATAATCAAAAAGGGTTGATATGCCACAAAAATCCAACCAACCAACCTACTACAATTACTACTACTACTATTACTATTTTAGAATTCCAGTCGTCTTTTCTTTTTACTTGCGAAATAATGATATTCAACCAGAAGACTCATGATGTTTCTACTCTTCTAACAAGAATACAAACTCTGTCCTTTCCTCTCTTTGCTTTCAATTTGTTTGTTTTTTTAATTTTTTTTTCTGCTATTTAGTTGCACTGCCAAAATTTCAGATGGAATAGTTCACTCTTTGTCTTTCTTGGACATTTTGGCTTCTTTGTATTTCCTTTCAAACTTTCAGTTGGAATTCTTAATCAGATATTTCTTGTTTTCTTTGCATCGTTTTTCCTTTCATGGCCAAAATTGGAAAAGGATATTTCCAAAATAATTTGCCAAATGAATAGAACAAATAGCAAGACAGATGAAAAAGAACAAAACATTCACGACAAGAAATATGTGTAAAGTTGAAAAGTGGAATCACCACCAGAAGCCAAGAAGATAATTACATGAGCTTTTTTAGTATTTTAAAATTAAACAAGTCCATTTTGATAACTGCTGTGATACTAAATAGAATCTCTAATCCAATTGTTTATTTTATCAACTGTTTGTAGTCTTGTCTTTGATTTGATGAGCTGATACTTTTAAGAATTATTTGCAAAGTAAGAATGAAGGAAATTTGTTGATCCTAAGTAGTTAATATTTATATATTCTTTAATTGTGGTTGGCAAATCAGATAACTTTTCCTTTTTTTGTTTTTGGTTTTTGGTCTGAAACGTTATATGTTTCTGTCTGTTGTTATGGATCAGAGTTTTAGATAAAGTAAAAATAGAATTATAAATGCTGATTATCAGGACATCCAAGTCTCTTCTTATTCTGCATTTGCCATACCATCATCTTCCGACCCTATTTTTCAGCTTAATAAATGATTCTTGGCTCAAAAGTAGCATAAAAATAAGGAAAACAGAATAAGAATAGCCAAACACAGTGAACTATGTAAAGGAAATGGCTTCCAATATGTAAAGAAATTGTTGTTAGTTTGGTTTATGGGTTAGTGTTTTATGGCATATCAACCCTGTGGGTTATCTAATACCAAATCTGATTGATATTAGTCCAGTCAGCTGGGCCAGTAGAATACACCGACTACATCTCTGTAGCTGGGTAAGACCCCACCCTGACTCCAATGAGTTTTCTGGAAATATTGTTGATATATAGCGAGGCTTGGACAAATTTGACAAATAAATTAATTCAAATTAAACATTTTTTTAAAATGAACTTTGAAAAGAAAGGAAATTTTCCTATAATACCAAGTTTTAGAAAATTGAATATAAATCCAAAATAGTTTTTTGTTGTTTTTCTCACTACGTTTCGGCCAAGTTTCACCTCTAGCCATCTTCAGGTGATTAACTGCGACCTTGGATAGGAATGGTGAGTCTTGTAACTGTATCCCCAGTAATTACTGCCTTCCATAGTTGTTGTCTATCGCACAACGTTTTTGACCAAGTAACCCTCTGGCTGGCTTGGGTAGGAATTAAAACCGCTATCTTCTGACAATGCTCACCTGGAACCATAGAGACTCAACGCCTCTATCTGCTGCGCCACAGGGTCCTGAAGGACGATCAAGGTTGGATTTTTTGGTCTAATAAATCCAATTATTTGTTCTCCTTATCTGGTCTTCCATAGTCGGGTCCGTACCGAATTTGTAATTGTCTTTATTGGGAATCCTTTTTTGAGATGAGGCTTCTTAATCTGAATATTAACTTTATTGCAGACTTTTGTCCTCATCTTGGTAGGTTTTTTTTTGTTGTTTTTCTAACTACGTTAATCACCAGAAGACGGCCAGAGGTGAAATTTGGCCGAAACGTAGTGAGAAAAATAACAAAAAAAACTACCAAGATGAGGACAAAAGTCCTCAATAAAATTAATACTCAGATTAAGAAGCCTCATCTCAAAAGAGGATTCCCAATAAAGACAAATCCAAAATAGTTGTATACGAATTAAAGATTTTTTATAAAATTCTATTTGAGGAAGTTGGTGTCTTCAATCTGATAAATTTTTCCAAGAAATCTTATATGAAGTTGAAATAGATACATCTAAGTGACTGGAACTGGCTTTTTTTGGAGTTTTGAGAAAAATCAGAGGGAAATTTGTTTACTCTAATCCAACCAAAGTATTGAAGATTTTTACCTGAATCTAAGATAGATTTATTCTTGTAAAAGAATTATTTTTCAAAATTCTAACCAAAGGAAGTTGATTTCTGGCCTGATATTTGGAATTAGAATCCAAAACTGACCCAAAACAGATCCCAAACAACCAAATGAGAAAAACATTCAGTTTCTTAAGTTTGAAAAATTGAGAGACATTGTACTAAGTTGTACTTAAGTCAATCTTTTAGTACAGAATTTAAATAGATGATATTGTCCATTTTCAATTAAAAGATTTAAATCTTTATCATTAGGGGTTTCTGGACTATCGTCTTCATTGTTATTTCCACAACGTTTCGGCCGACATGTCCTCCAGCCTACTTCAGGTGTTTGTCGAACTCAGGGACCTTCACAGAACTTCAAACTATGTTCTTTATTGAATCCACAGGAGTCGCCTGTTCTGATTCTGTTAGCTATAACTGGGTACAAGCGTTAAGCATTCCTGTATTGTTACTTGTCTGCAGTCGGGATTGGGAACCAACCCTTATAACTGTTATGCTATGTGTCCTGCTGGACATTCCAGAGTGAATTTTTAGGACTAATAAACTTAATGTTACAACTTGACTAAGATTACTACTATTATGTATGATTTTTTGCTTGTGCTCATATTCAGATTTTTTAAAATCATTCTAAGGAGGTTCTTGTCTTCACGGTTTCACAGCAGGTGTGAGACCACTTCATAGAGCTCACCAAAATGGGTCCTGTACTTTTCAGTCATCTGCATATCATAGCATCTCATCCCCAACTGACTCTCTTTTCCTGTTTTCTATCCCATGTCCCTTCAACATCTCCGTTTGAGTTTCTTCCAACCAATCAGAATCCGTTGTTAATTTGTTACTGATGCATTTATATCTTTAACCCGGACATCTGCTACAATCCCGACCAAGACTTGGGGACCGCTCCCTTTTACCTTCCCATTTGTTTCTCCCTTAGAGCCTTTATCTGTCTCTATGACTGCCTCGAACCTCTTTTTCATATATGTCCTCCCTTTTCCACCGTTCAGTGATCGACCCATAAATCTAGTTAGGAAACAACTTGTAGCTAAAACAATCACCCAGCGTCCCTACATGTTAAATGCAGCTAACAGTGGTATAATGCTCATGAGGACTTTAACCCTTATAACAGAAATGGAAAAATTATATGGTGTTTTGATTGTCATTTTGAAAAACTTTGCAAAAAAACTGCAATTATCTCCGGGAGAATAATAAATACAGGAAATTGTAACAGGAAATTGTAAATGTTATCTAATGTAGAAACTTGATTGTTTTAAAGAGTCGCTTGTGCAACGTAAACAGTGCCAATGCTAAATCTGTAACAATAGAATGTATAGCAGAAAGAATTTCGTATTTTTGTTTGGCGCGTAATTTAATTCGACCATTAGGGTCGACACATATTTTCACCCAATCAGGATGACTTATCCTATTCATCCCAGACCATCATTCCGGGCAGCACAAATTGGGGATAGCTGCCAAACACTTTCTCTTCCTCAGAACTTCTTCGTTCAGGACAGACGTAATGACTGTCCGCTCTCTTCAATAGCAGCAGCACCACCACCATGAAGAAAGCCATCTAATTCATGGACCCCTTGCATCTATTCTATTAGACCAAGGGTTCCCAGTTGAATATGAATTAGATTAATTCAATACGCCACACACAGGAACAACTTTTTGTTGCCTCCAGTATCGGATATGTTGACTGCGATGCAAAATTCCGCTCCGACACCTAGCTACTTCATCTCTGGGCAACATTTTCTGGAGACAGTCATGCTTCTCGCCGAAACAACCAGAACCACAAACTCATGGTGACTATAACGCTCCGGTCCTTAACCAGCAACACGACTTTTGCTACACTTATGGTGACATATCTCACTCACATTCATCAATGCCTTAACCTAACGATGCACATCTTCGTTCAGGCATTTAGCTGCTAAAATGCTTTCTCAACTCTATAACAACTTCATTTCGTTTCCTTGCTTCTTTCCTTCCTACGAGACTTGCAGCATAAACGTAAACCCTTTATTCCATGCTGCTATTAAAAACCATCATAAAAACCTTACGGCATCTTCATACTTCTTCATCCTCCTTTATTATCCAACAAAAATAGTGAGGAAATAACACACAAATGCACGTAACAACATTTCCAGGCTAAAAATAATGACAATATTTCCTCGCTAAAATAAAGGCTGCCATTTATATTTCTTGGATCCATTTCAACATGGTTAAATGCTTTCCTTAGCCCTTAAACCGATGAAGACAAAATTAAATTGAACAATTTAAATTTGGGGATGGACTAGAAGTGACTCCAAGTAAAAAGTAATATTGTTATATTGTCATCTACAGCGCATCATAATGACACAATAATAAAGACACACGCAGGAAGACTTCTTTAACAAAATGTGTACCTCTCACTTTATTGCAAGGGTTTGAAAAGGGTTACTCGGGGTTTGCGTGTGAGAGGGAGCTGGAGACCGAACAGAAACTGCAATATTTTAACCCTCACTCTTATGGCCGTCATGTTATGTCTTTCTCGTTCTCCTGGGCTGCTCAACCGGAGGCCCTGGGGTCCACTCTGCTGGGTGCTGGCTTTCTTTACTGCATCTTATCAGCAACTTCTTTGGTCCCCAAACTCCATTGGGGTTCCCGAGGGCCCCCCTCAGCCGGGTGTGGCTTTCCCTACCACATCTCGTTTATAACTCCGTCTCCAACTGATTGCAACTCGAACTCAAATCAACTGTGTTGACTTTCGTCTTGACTGAGCTATATAATAGTTCAACGCCCACTTGATCACCCACTTGATCTTTGAAATTGCATGTTTAATCGTCATCAAGAGGAAATAACTATCATGCAGTTCAGAGGTTACTCTCTTCTGGTGCATCAGTCTATGAGAGTATCATGGGATTTTTTAGCTTGTCCCATTTTGTTAGCCAATTTCCGCCCACACGATTTCCTCTCCTAACTGCCATTGGAACGTGTCACTTCCTTCCGGTGCATCACCTTGAATGGCATTATGGGCCGGGTCGAAGGTCAAAATACAACAATATTTCCAACAATCATTGGCAGAAAAAAGTTTTCATTAAAGCATTTATGGTGAATCATGAGATTTCACTTCTTTTGAGCAAAGTTGTTATGTAGGGGACTAATACCATTTAAAAATTTCCAAATCTTTTGAGCGATACAATCGATTTAATTTGTACTTCATAGAGTCACTACTTAATTCCGCTCACAACCATATTATTTGATAACCACCGAGATTTACGAGTGTTGCCGGACCGATAAATATGTCGATCCCGCAAACTTTTTTTTATAAATAATGTGATGTGACACAAACTAGATAAGGATGACAAAGACAAGAGGGTAAATTTGAAATTATTAGCTTTTATTTGGCAAATCGTACACGGGAAGTGTTGGTTGGTTTGTTTATGAACCAAAGTGTAGCCTGAGTTGACGAGCGTGTTTGTTTTGCTTCCGGAGGGGATGTTGCTGCTTGTTTGGAGACGTTAGTGTGCTGAGATGTAGGAATCGGCTGCTGCGGGTCTTGAGACATCTGCGTGCTGAGATGCAGTAATTAATCTCCTGCTCCATCGTGTCCCGTGGTGCAGGTAAGTTTTACTATCCTGAAAGAGCTGTAAGGTGACCAGAGGTAGTCCTCAGACAATTTTTGCAATACTTTTGATCTAGCGAGAAATAAGAAAACCGCAGTAAGTCTGCTTAACTTTTGGTATCTGCAGCTATGTCAGGTGTTGGTCAAAGTTCAATGATTCCTCTAAATTTAAGACTGGCTAGCGGCCGAAAGAGCATCGTTATCAGTGACTGTTGAGTTTTTATAGCAGAGAAGAGTGGTATGCTTTTTGGGATTGGTACGTGTTTTGACTGTAAACAGAAAGTTTCTCTTTAATTATCTGGAATAATGAAATAAATCATTATAGTGATAAGAGAAGCTTACAAATACAATTTATTCTTCTAAACAGTTAGAAACTACTTTCGAGACGGTTTATTGAATTGATTTATCTCAAAAATTGCCTCTCTGATGCTGTAGACTTGATGATGTTATTTTTGTCGATATCAGAGTGTTTGCTTCCAGCTCCTGACGACAAAAATGACTTTGTGTTTTTCTAAACAAAGACTTCGATATGAATAGCCGGTGGGTAACGATACAAGTTTTCGTCTGCCAAAATTCTTTTAAGAAGAAAGAAAGAAAATATTGGTAGACGCATTCTATAAAATGTTATTTGAATTTAGCTGTGAACCCAAAATAGAAAAGGTTTAAACCAAACCGAGTTCTTAGAACACGGTTCGGTTTAAACCTTTATTTTCCTTCAGTCATAGAAGCTAAGCCATTGCTAAACTAGTGACATTATACGACAGAATATGGCTGCTTTACAAAGAGCTACACAAAGTTATATTGCTGCAGAATCGAGTGAAAAAAACAATGGAAACCTTTAGGAATAATGTGGGGATAAAGTTTATTATCAAAAAAAGATTTAAAGGGTGGAAACGTCCTGTGTTGGAACATTATGAAGGAGCTCACTACGATTTACATCCATGTCAATTGATGGAGGTTCAAGTTAGTAGTGTAACGTTCCTATTTCCTGGGTTTCATTAACCTGGGTTGTCAGGGAGAATTTCTGACTATACGGACGTACCACCCAATCTTTATCTGTCGATTTTCCGTAACTAGTTATATCTTGGCGATAACTCTAAAAGTTCATATAACTAGTCAAGCATAAAGATTGCGTATATGTTTAGTTTTGTGACTTGGACGAATGAGAATGTGTCAAAGGTTAAGATAACGACGTTATATAAATGAAAGCGCAATGAATTCCGAATTAGACAAACAGTATTACGCGTGGTTATATTTTTTTGTTCCTTTTTATTTTAAAGCAAATAAATTATGAAAATAATATATATATATATATATATATATATATATATATATGTACGAAGATGTCTAGCCAATAATAAAGTTCACCTTTCCAAATGAAGTTAGAGTAATTGCCAATTTTGTTACATTATATTTTTGTTTAACTGTATCCGTCGTGAAACAATCTCCTAATTTCAATTTATTTTAAAGTTGAAATGTCATTACTTTGTTTCTTTCCTTTTTACAGTTAAGGGGGAGGGAACTTCCCCTTTCTTTTAAAAAGTTTTTTTATCCCTTTAGCAAACAATACAATATTCTCGCTTCATCTTGGAGATAGCTGCAATTTTCAAACATATAAAATGTTCTCCAACATAACTTGTTCACAGCAAGCGACTTTCATATCTCTTCAAATATTTCCGATAAAATCCTTAATTATAAAGGATTTTCTTCAATATAATTTATTATTTGTGATAATAGATTCCCCATTATTATTTATTATAAGTCTAATTGAACTTTCAGTTATCTAAGATTTCTATTTGAATACAATTAGTATTCACCCCATTTGAATTCCTCGCAATAATTTCTTTTAGAGAAGGAATTGCAATAGATCTTAAAAACATTCAAGTTTTCTCTTAGGATCACAATTATCATTCATAAGAAAAAGTTTTCGACTAACCTTTCTCTTTTTTTTTTTTTTTTTTTTTTTTTGGTATAAGGTTTTCTTCATAGCTTTAATTCTGTTGATCTCAGCTCAACAGCTAAATTAATGATTCTTGTCGGATTTATTTTTCTTCATTTGAATTTGCTCCTTTTTTATATTCGTTGAATTCCAGTTAACGAATCTAAATACATCATTCTTCTTTTACGTTGAATTTTTGTTTCTTGTTCAACGGAGTTGACGAATTCCACAATGTCATTCTATCACCAGAATTTCATATTCACTGGACTTCGTAAAAAGATGACTTTTCATCTCCCTGGCGAAGCTCGCAACTGACTTTTGGGTTTTTATCTTTTTGACTGTAAAAAAACATTCAATCTGCTTCGACCAATCATATGTCGCTTCCCTGTCTGGGTCATGACCTTTACTCTTTTCAGCTTATCCAGTGCTGTTTCTAAGGCTCAAAAACCCACCAATCGTCTAGACCATTTCCGGGTCTTGTGGGCGTGACTTCTATTTTTAGATTATCACCATTATGATTGACACCAGATTCGTCACAGTTTTAATATTTGCCAAAATAGACTTATAAAAAAAAGCAAAAAATTAAAGACTATGAATCAATAATCACGAAGGAATATGATAAAAGATTTAAAAAATTACACAGCAAATAAAACTGACTCCTTAACTGAGAACATTTGGTGATATATGTAAAATGTGATGACTAAATGAATGCAGTCAAAACAAACTTGAAAATATAAAGAGTGAATAAGTGTTTTCATAGAGTTGAGGAAGAATCAATGTGTTCATTGAGAATTTGCTGAAGAATAAAATGAACGACCCAATTCAGAAACTGCTGTACAGTTAAGAGCTGATCAAGAAATTTTTCAAGATGTGATAGATATAAAAGAGGTTTAGTTTGGTTTGGTTTGGTTTCTTTCTTTAATAGCATATCAACCTTTGTAGGTTATTTAATGCCAAAGCCATTCTCCTAGAAGAACAGTGGGGGTACTATTTAACCCATAGCTAGGATGATAAGGGGGTTCATACCTTTCCCAAGGGTATTTGCCCGAAAGTGACCGTAATAGCACGACTGGAGTACGAACTCGCTTACTACGATTCCGCAGTCCATCGTTTTAACCATTACACCACGAGGACACCTCCATATAAGAGAGAGACAGACAGACAGACAGAGCTGATGAGTTTGATTAGTAATAATGTGTTTGAAGTAGTTCAATTTGTAAATCAAGTTACTGTGTCATCTTATTAAATGATATATGAAAATGTCAAGATGATGAAAAGAAAATTAAACCATACTGTTAGATTTACAAAGGTTATTAACAATATTAAGAAAGATTCTCCAACCTATAGCGTAGAGTACTTATGGCTGATATTTTTAATATTGGCAATGATGTCCTGAAAGCTACCAGCTATTGCTATTACAGCATTTCTACAACACAGTCTCTTAGCAAAAGAAGGACTCCTACACCTTTTTATGGTATAAGTTTAAAAACTGATGTTTGACTTCTTAAAAATGTATTAATGAACTAAATGATGCATCTATACATTGCTACAAAAAAGTTAAAGAGGTATGATTGCAGTTGGATGTTACAATTAATTCACATGTTAATGCCTTGTTCAGGAGGCATGTTAATTGTGGGTCATTTATAGGAGTTTTGGCGAGACTTTGTCTTCTGAGGTAACATATTTTTCTAAAGAACAGATTATGGAAAAACTGATGAAAACATTCAAATGGATCATTCAAATATTTGGGGTTTGAAGTTCCACAAATTTCAGAAAATAAATCAAAATTTGTACATTCCAATGATAAACACAATTAGTATGATAGAAAAAAAATGAGGAATTGACAACAGAGAAGACAGCAGAGTTAGAACATTTAATATAAAAACTATGTGGATTGTTTCACAGACAAGGTCAGACATCAGCAATAAAAACATACAATGAGCAATGGGGGAAAATACCCAACTATAATAATGTTGCAAGAAGCAAAGAAAATTCTGTCTGAATTGAAATCAAAGAAAGCTACATTAAGATTTCCTAATTTAGGTAATCCTAAAAACTTAAAGTTCCTGGCATATGCTGATGCTGTATATGCCAGCCTGGAAGATCTGATTATTTTATTCAAGATGAAAACAAAAAGGTCCCATCAATCAGCTAACACTCTAATAAAGATAAATATAAGGTTATTTAGGGTAGTAAAAAATTCATTGTCATCAGAAACCTTACAACTGAGTGAGGCAACAGATGCTGGATTCTTATTTTCTTCTTTTGTTCAAGAAATCTTTGGATTGACTATGTGTTGGGGTGTCTCTCCTAGAGATGGACTCGCCCTCATGTGATACATACCGGCTAAGCTCTCTTCTGCGCAGTCTCGGGCGAACCGTCACCAAGAACGGATGTAATGTTCATGATTGTGTTAAGCTGAGGAGAGGTTTCTCCAAGCTATCTTTTATGCATGTACTATTTTCCTTCAATATATTTTTCATCACTAATTTCCGAGTCGTGTTATCATTTCAACCTCCCCTTGACCATAACACTATGTAACCAACAGTTCAATGCTATAAGGACAATGCATTTATAATGAATATTTTACAAACATTTACAAGCATTGTCAGTGGGAAAAAAATTAAAAGCTGATATAGTAAGAGTAAGAGAAATGATATCAGCGGAGGAAGTCAAGGTGTATTGTTGGAAGTACTTTAAGTATAGCAATTAAAGAATGAATAAATAATTTACCTTGGAGTTTGATATTTTCTCTGGAGAGCTGCAAGGTTGAAGTTTAATTACTTCCCTTCTGAGGAGACTTGATTATGACCTCTGTGACAGTGGGAGCGAGTATGATACACACGTTGACATGCATAAGAATTGTGTTGCATCTCAAAGTGAATACAAACAGTTTAGGCCGGAATTCACATTTGGTGCAATGACTCTGTTAATCATGTTAGCCATTATACTAGTTGCACTTTTCATATCAATACACACACACACACGTGTGTGTGTGTGTGTGTGTGTGTGTGTGTGTATAGAGGGAGAGATACATGTCTATAGGGAGATATAAATGGATAGTAACTTATATGAAAAAAACAATACATAATCAGTGGTGACTCAAGGTCATTAATGTTACTCAGTTTCAATTTTTTTTAAATCATTTACGCGATATATAATTTAGAATATAAGAATTTCAACCACCAACTACATCTTTTATTAAATACAATTCATCAAATCTCTGTGCCTGTGCAGGTTTGCACAGACGATACTTAACAACTGACCATTCTACGAAAACTAAACAATATCTTCTCTTTATCTGGTGTATTTCTCAAAACAAATGTCTTTGACCCAAGTTAAAAACTGTGGGGATTTAGGAATTAACAATAAAACTCCCAACCGGATGTTGACTCGTCGGCTGCCACATACAAAATGTATCGCATCGGCTCCACGCATCCATCCGGTTAAAAATCAGAAAAAAAGAAAAATAATAAAAATTAAAGTAGCCAATGGGAAGCGGTCGCGCCAAAATGAGAAGGATTTTGGAGTGACGAATTTGGAGCCGGTGGGGAGAGATAAAACTCAGGATTTCTGTGAACCGAGTCAGTGAGGACAAAAGAGACCCAACGAAGCACATAGATACGGTGATCAGTAGAGAAGTAACGTCCGCCCTCGAGTTAAGAGCTGAAACTACTTTTCTGCTAGTTCCACTACCTGACCATAAAAGAAAGAGAAGAAAAGAAAAGAAAAAAGGAATAAGTATTCTTTAAAAACATTCTCCTCCTTTCCCCTTTTTTTTCCTAATATCTGACTTTCCACCACTTCGAAAATCTACTACTTGTAAAAGGAAACTTCTGAACATTCAAATCCAAGTTGACGCTTTATGTTTTATAAAAATTGTTTAAATTTTAGATGTTCCTTGTTTGTCTTGTGTTAAATGAAGTTTTTTCTCATTGTATGTTGTAACACTCCAAACCCAACCAACAATGGCATAAAACTTATGTAGACGATCAGTAGAATATTTTATTCTTAATGCCTGTGTCAGTGGTACAGACACACAGACACCCAAGCACTTAGACACCAAACTTAGATGGGGTTCAAATCTTTTGAACCAGATGCAGCATTATTCAATTTCTCTCATATTATAATAATAATAATAATAATCTCGGCTGGATGACCAGATCTTATAATAAGTAAAAAAGTAAAGTTGGCGAACTTAGTTGCGGGTGACTCGAAGGCTTCCTTTTCCATAGCTACTACACCAAGGTGTAAGGGGGCGCTACTCTATTCCCTGGATTGCTCCACTTTACCCTTGATCCTTACCTTATAGTGCTGAGTGCTAAGTAAGGTGACATCAAGTACCATTTTTTAAGTCTTTGGTATGACGATCTGGGATTGAACCCTGATCTCTCGGACCATTGGCAAACACTCTGTAATAATCAACAAAAAAAGAATGAAGACCAAATAAACTTATTAAAACTAGGTCTTGAATTTTGCCCCTTTCCAAAAATAGAGTAGAACTAAAAAAAGACCTCAAAATATTTAAAGGAAATTTAGGCCAAAAGAAAAATTCCCCAAAAAGAACTACCCCCCCCCCCAACATAACAACGAAAAACCTCTTGCATACGTCGCAACCTACAATAAAAACAACCCAGAACTATTCACAGAAATAATTTTAAAAATTTAGAACTTAAAAATAATGACAAAATCAAAGAAATACTTAACATAACAAAAGTCATGAAAAGCCAGACAACCCAAAAATGTTTATAAAATTCTCAGCTCTTTTACATTCGGCGAACACACAACAAAAGGAGTTTCTCAATGCATGAATAAAAGATGTGGCTTATGCGATATAATTATGGAAGGAAAATCCTCTACCTTTAAAAACCTGAAAACCAAATTCATAATCAATAAAGACTCAAAAAAAAAACGTCGTCTAAATAATCGAATGTAATAAATGTAAAGAAGTATACATAGGATCGACACAAGCTCTCAATATCAGGATATCATTCCTCAAAAGTAACATTAAAATACCAGAAAATAGAAAACTAAGTGAATCTAAACATCTATACGAATGTGGCAATGGCGAATTTAAAACAATACCCATATATCAAACAAATGACTACACGTAACTTCAAATAAAAGAAAAAACTTCAAAGAAAAATTCAAGTCCACACTGAATAAAACATAAATTATACACACACAAAACAGAAACAAACACACAAACATACGCATCATATATATATAAAGTAAGTAAAGTTGGCGACCGTAGTCGAGGGCGACTCGAAGGCTCCCTTTTCAATAGCTACTACACCGAGGGGTAGGGGAGGGCGCTACTCCTTTCCCTGAATTGCTCTCCTTTACCCTTGATACGTACCTTATAATGCTGAGTGCTAAGCAAGGTGGTATCAAGTACCATTTTTAAAGTCTTTGGTATGACTCGACCTGGGATTGAACCCAGGTCTTCCGGACCATTGCCAATCAAATTTTCAACAATATTTTTTCAAAAGAAAAAAGCTTCATAGTAATATTCAAACCTACACTGAATAAAATATAAAATATAAAATATACACACAGAGACAGAAACAAATACTGAGAGAGAGAAAGAGAGAGGGGGAGGGAGAGAGATAGATGGGGGAAGGGGAAAATAGCTAGTTGAATTCTAAACTACTTTAACATAAAAAAAAATGACCAATAAACTCTGCAGAATATCAACTATACACACATAGACACTCAACAACCCAGAGTAAAACAGCAAAAAGCTTTAAAGGATATCGAATATCAAAGATTAATTAGAGAAATAAAAACGTACCCTTAAGGGAAAACAGAAGACACACTCTGAGAAAGAGAAAAAAAGAAGAAGAGAAAGTAAACCTGCTGCTTACACTGTCCATTATCTTCACATGGCTATTCATTACTCCTAACTTGATATGTACAGGTGGAAACACTATTTTCTTCAGTTTAATGAGTGTGTGAGACTGAACGTTATAACAACCAGTTTTTAACGCTTGTCTTAATGGCCACTTTTGTCTGATAGAATGTTAGTCATCAGCCTAGCTGTTCCAGAAACACCGAAAACAAAGATACTTTGGAGTCCTTGTACCAGTCCAACCATCTTTAAGATCTCTACAGATCAATCATCTGATTGATCAATCAGTCTTAACAGCCACTCTTGTCTGACATATTGTTGGTCATCAGCCTGACTTTCCCAGAGACACAGAAAACGAGGATATTTTGTGTACCCACTTGGAACCCTAGGACTGGCCCAACCATCTTTAAGATCTCTACAGATCAATCATTTGTGCTTGTAGTAGTTAACAGTAGACAGCAAAAGATCAATGCTGTTGTGAGTTTATTTCATTTGTACTGAATGCCCAATAGAGATAGATGAAAAACTATTCCCATTATGTAAAAGAACTGCTTTGAGACTTCTGCTGGATGAATCAATAAAAAGTCTTCATTTCATAGCATCATACTCTCAGCCCATTGATTTGATCAGTTCAGCAATGTTGTTACAATAAACCAATGATGACTTATCCTGGAAGGTGAAAAATTGTCTTTATTCTCTCTTGCAGTTTCGATACTAGTAGAACATTATTCCTGATGCCAACAAATGTTTTTCTTGGATATGTGAACCCAGCAGCTGAGCGAACTCCTTCGAAAGGTTCAGGTCTCTTGTCAGGTCGTTGAGTTCTGCTTATGTCAAAGGTATTTGCTAGTCATCCTCTTCTGGTTTCTATACATCACCACCAATTACAACATATCCTGTCATTATGTTTGGAATCAGAGCTATATTCCATGTTACCATCTGGTTCAGGAACAAGGTCTGTGCTATGAGGGATCGGTCTTATACCAGAAGGAATATTGGGGACATGGTACTTGTTCTTGCAATTTATTCCTTTTTTATTTATCATGCAGAAATACGTATCCATATTATGATCCTTTCCTTCTCTCCAGACCATTGGAATGGCAAGTTGCATACTTTTCCTTTTACCATTCCTCCAATCCTTCAAGTTCTCCACACATGTTTTACAGCAAACATGGACAGCAAATGGCTTATCCTGATGCCTAAGTAATCACAATATACCTTCTTCGCAAAGTTAGTGATTTTTGCCAGACGGTTAGGAAAAACCACATTACTGCAGATATAAGAGAACCTGTCAGGATTATTCTTACACTTGCGATCCATTCTTCCAAGAAAAAAGAAAAAACTGAAAAGAAAAAATAAATCAGCTCTCAGCTCATTGTTGACATTTGACACTACATTAAAATCATTTTAAGCTGAGTGATAAGCCCTGCCCACTCTAGGTATGTGGGTGTTAGCAAGTAGGGTGATACACTGTAGTTAGGTACACATATGAGATGCATACGATAAGCTTCCAGACTTTTTTCGTATGGGTACTTTTATTGATAGTACACACATGAAACTCTAGTTCCCTTCGAAGTAATCTCCTCCGGCTTCAGTGCACTTGTTGTACCGTTCCAACAACTTCTGGAAGGCCCCATCAAAGTCATCTTGTGTGAGCATGTCAATGACCTTCGTCACAGCCTCTTTCATCTCCTCAATTATCTCATAACCACAGCCTCTGAGCTTAGGGAATAACCAAAAATTACAGGGAGCAAGGTCTGGACTGTAGGGAGGGTGAGGAGCTGTCCTGATGCCCATCTTGTTCAAATAGTCTGTGACAAGGATGGAGTTATGGACTGGTGTATTGTCCTGGCGGAAATGACACTGACCTGATTTGAAGAGGGCTGGCCTCTTCCCTGGGAATCTCTTCTTGAACTCCCTTACAACCACAACATAATAACCCTATCCCTAAGCCTTTGGCCAATCAACCCTGGTGTATTGACTTCCTTACTCCTCCCACACCTCTCATCATCCCTCACAGACTCCCTGCCTTCCTTGAATATCTTATGCCACTCAAAAACTGATGCTCGATTCATGCAAGATGCTCCAAAAGCAGTCTGAAGTATTCCATACGTTTCTGTGGCATTTATTTTCCAAGTTTAAAACAGAATTTTATTGCATATCGTTCTTCTAAAGTGTCAGATTGCATTTATGAAATTCACCAGCTGTGACAATCAGGCTTTAGTAGGGTGTATTCCAATTGCTGCTGTAGCTGTTCCTTTGAACCTGAAATCATAAAAATTGGTCAGTCATCTCATTAGATGTATAGCGATCACATACTGAATTTTCAAGAGTCTACACCGATGTTAAATGCCCATACGAAAAACTTATCTTATGCACCTCGTACAACATTATATGCTATACTAAACATCAGGATTTGGCTTGGTTTGTTTAATGCTATAACCAACTCCTTATGGGTTATTTGATGTCAAAATTTGATTTATTTCTTAATGTTTGATTGTAATAATTATACTCTCAATGTTCCATTTTTTTATTGCATTTTTTGTCTATAACCTTTTGTTTGCACCACATTTGAAACCATGGTTTCAAGTATTCCTTTCTAATACAAATAAATATTTCTCAATTATATGATTTCAAGTAACAAGTCTTATTTAATGATATGATTTGTTTTCACAGTATTTCTATCCAATTTCAATCAATAATTTATATAGTTTCAAATAACTAATGATCATAATCCTTTGTAAAGATTTATAGCTTTGAATAACTATTCTTAATACAAATAATTTGCTTACAAGTCAATGATTTCATTTATTTCTATTTATATAATTTCTCATATTCCAATCCAATTTTCAGACAGATCGATGTGACCATAACAGGTACTACAACTTCAGGTCAGAGTAGACATGGGCATAATGCCAATGAAAGGGGTAATTCTATTTACCCCAGAGCTCTAGGACAGGAACCTCACCACCGTCAGATGTAGTTTAATGTATTACCAAGGAGATCTCTTTTTGTTAGAGAAGGAGAAAAGGTCTCTTACCCCCTCTGCAGAGGATGCAGTGTTGTGTGTTAGTACATTTTATACTTATCAATTCTTCCTTTTCACTTAGAAGTATTAATTTTATAATTTTCAATTCAAAAGAAAAAAAAGAAAATGAACAAACAATTTTTAAAAGTTTCTCCTGATAGTTAGACAATGATATCATCTTCATCAAGAAAATAATGTTTTCCATTGAATTGAAAATAATGTACTTGAGTCAGTTGAATTTCAAATCAGAACTGGTCGACTTAGCAGCATGCAAATCTAAAACAGAAATGAATTCTTGTATGTCTTAATGACAAAGACACTTTATTCAATCTTATAAAATGAAAAAGTCCATAAAATGAAATGCAAGCAGATTGATGAGATTTTTTAATTTTCTCATTTTATTAATTGTGAACTGATTATAACAGATACATTTAACAGATATAATTCAAATCAATAAAATATCATACAGATGGATGGATATCTAGATAGATACAAATAAAATGGATAAGAAAAAAGGGTCAGAGATACAATCAGATCAATACATAGCAAAATATAAAAGGAACAAAACAAATGACAGTGTAGAAGAGGGAAGATAAAAAGAGTGTCATATACTAATGGATATAAAAACATAAAAAACAGCTGGTGAATTACAAAGAGATCAATAAATGGATCTAAAAATAAAATAGAAATAAACATTGGTATACAGAGAAATACAAATAGCAGAAGATATACAGACTTTAAAAGAGAGACAGAGACAGAGAGATAGAGAGACAGAGAGAGATGAGAATACTCTAAAACATTTACTTGATATCCACTTGCAAATAAGGAAGACTTAAAAATATCCAAACCAAAGAGAAAAAAAAAAAAAAAAAACACTGTCCAATGATTATTTAATTGTTGACAAATATACATGCCTCACAGCTGCATGAAGACACTACAAACTGCTACCTTTAAAATCACCTATGAGTAATAGAATCTGCCTACACATAATGTTTTATTTTCCTCTGTATGTAATCTTATTTTCTTTGTACTTTAAGTGTGGAAGAACAATTCTTTTATGACCATCTGACAGTCGTAATAGAATTTGTGTTGCAGCTTCTTTCAAACAAGCAGAACCAACACTTTTATCCATTCAACCACAGTTTCTTCAGAAAGAATGAGAATGTAGATCAGAAAGACTCATATAATTCTTTATAAACCGCACTACTGAGATGGTCACAATGAATTATCAAACAAATATCCGCGTGGAAATTGATGGATGATAAAACTGTAAAGGATTTTGTATGCTACAAAATTTATTTTAACAAAACTATAAAAGTAAAATTATATGAAAAATGTCTTTTAAAAAATGTTCATAAGATATTTCCAACAGGCACAAGGGATACATAATATCTAATATTTAAGGTCTTTCCAGAAAGAATCTAGCCTTTAAATATTAATGAAAAAGGAACCTCCTTAGAACAACGGTAACCTAGTCCATTTCTGTAAGTATTAAAATCATTCCAGCATCCCTTCTATTCCTCAAAACCAGCTGCAATTTCTTTTATAATATTGCCATTAGCTGCTACATCAAGTTCTTAATTTTTTCTAAGTTTTCTAATAGCAATTTAAATGGAGAAAATGCAAGAAATTACAAGGTATCAAATTTGAACTTTGTGGGCAGTTAACAGACTTGAATGATATAAAGTTTTGTCAAAACCTGCGATTGGAAATACAAAGAATCTTCCCCTACAGTCACTATGAATATTATAGCCACACTGTATACAAGCTTACTCAATGGTACCCTCCTCTGTAAATTAAATAACTCCAACAAAGAATGTCATATGCAGTGACATTTTCTCTAATTGCAAGGTTACATCAAAATTGCATAAACCAGTTTTAAAGATATTCAAAATGCCTGCATACTTTCTTGCAAACATTGTATATTTTTGTGTATACAAATATTTTTGTGATAATTTTCCCTACCTGCAGCAAAGAAGTTGTACTGCTTCATATGCTTTTTGTGTAAATGACCATTTGTAATATGATTTGGCTGCATGTGCATATTCAAATCCTTAATATTTCTATCACTTAGGCAAATTCATAAATTGTTGTGTATATGTAAGGGTGACAGATGGCAGTCTTCTAAAAATGATTGTTGGTAGTGAACTAAAATAAGAGTAACATTTGGTTCGAGTTCATAGAATGGACCTTTTTTGTATGTGTGCGTGTATGAGAGAGAGAGAGAGAGAGAGAGAGAGAGAGAGAGAGAGAGAGAGAGAGAGATGAAATAAACATTGTCATTGAAGGAATCAGACTTCATCATAAAGAAGGAAAACAAGATTTTTTAGCTTTTGTAGGTCTGAAGACATGAGAAATAAGTATTATGGAATTGTTCTTGATAAAGTAACAAGTCTCTAAGTGTTCCCCACAATTTTCTCACAACACGCACATTCAACATAAATATATCATAAACTTGACATCTGGTAAGATACCAACTCTGACTAAAATTATGAAGATTAATTATTTGATATAAAAAGTAAAAATTTTCCAATTCATTGAAAATTTGTAATCAAATGATGAAGAAAAAATGACCTTAATCAGAATTATATCAAGATGAGATGAAGTCACAGAAAAAATGAACGATAATATCGATGCATTCACAAAAAATAAATAGTGTAGTTGACCATTTGGACAACTTTCAAAAATTGAAAACAAGTTTCCAAAGCTGCATAATTCACATTGGATTGATATTCAATTTTTTTTTGTCACTAGATTCCAAAAAAATTTCAGGCTAAATAAATACTTGATCTGCACACAGGAATTTTGTGATTGGCACAAAATCTTCAAAACAAAATTCATTTTGATAATTATTTTTATCTTTGATAGGCAAAATTCTCCCATTAAACACACATAAAAATTATGTGTTATGCTGTGAACACTGCTACAAACTACATTTGATAAATAAATAAAGCAGAATTTTATTTTTGCTTAAGTTGTCTAGTATTTAATATACAATGGCAAATCTGTGAATCTTTCAAATATGAAAAAATAAACATCTATTTTAATTGTCATCATGCTTTCTTTTCTGAAAAAACCTAAGTGAAAATTTTATAAACTTTAGTAAAACAATTACCTACCATTATTCTAGAATCACTTAAATTTTTCTTAAAAAATATCTAAATATTTTCTTATGGAAATTAGACTTTAATGACAATTAACTTATCTATTAAAGGTCAACATACCTAGCTGAAGAAATTACTCATGACATGTGTCCAATACATACACACACACACACTCATATATATTAAACATTAAACAGCAGCAACTAATTTAAATGATTATAGCAACTACTTTTTACAATCTCTGATGAAAGAAAGTGTAGAAAAATTTGAACAATGAAAAAAATCATTGCATTTTGTAGAATTAGCAATAAAATTATGTTGCTGTTGTGCGTATATTAATGTACAATTTCATATATACACATCATTGTGAGTTTGCATATATTTAAAAGTATATGTGACTTACCTGAAAAATGAATCTTTTGGTTTAGCCAATTTTTGTGCATTCTTTATCTAGAAAAAATGTCTACCAAAAATTTTGATGCTAATTTAGTTTCCTAAGGTCCTATGAACATGTACCCCCCATCAGGGATGGGGGGTAGATGTTCATCCAAAGCAAAATAAATCAAGATTTCTCTCTCAAAAAAACATGATAACATTGTCACACACACACACACACACACACACACACACACACACACACACACACACATGCATCTGTCTGTGTGTGTTTATGTGTGATCACATAGGAATGATATTTTGTGACTCAACTGGTAATTCCATACACAATTTCTCTAGAATTACTGCTTTCTGAAAGATGTTTGAAATTATGAAAAAAAGATAAGCACTTTAAACAACCCAGATCTTTAGCATATATATACCAGACATTGTTGAAGGAGAGATTGCCTGAACATATTCACTGGGCCAATGTACATTTAAGAATATTTTAGATAAAAGATGTACATATAAATATACAAATAAGAAAGAAAGAATAGTTTTAATCTAAAAAATGAGATTAATTCACAGTCAAAATGAATCAGGATATTCATGCCTTCAAAGAAATAGAAATAGAATATGGTTAGAATCTTGAGGTAATACACAAAATTGGAAAAACAGTGTCCAAAATTGTTTAAATCATATTGGACTCATATTCAATTGTAGTTACAAACTTCAGAAAAGATTTCAGAGTAAATAAATATTTAGAATTTTAAAAGATTATTTATTTGCATCATTTTATTATATATATATATATATATATATATATATATATATATATATATATATATATATATATATATATATACATATATCAGGGGCGGAGATGGGACTAGTGCTACTCGTGCCCGGCACGACCATTAACTCGGTCAATGTTATTCAAAATGGATTAAAAATCATCCATTAATTTCAAGCAAACATAGTTAGTCTGATCTCAATTAAATTACATATCTATTCAAGTTTTGATAACTAAGTAGCCAAAAGTTCATAAATATATCTGGGAATAATACAACGATGCTGTTTTGAACAGATGGTCTTTGTCCGGCCACCGTCAGATTCATTGAACATCCCATAAAATCGGCTATAATGTTGAACACCCGTAATCCGTGCCCAGCACTAGACCCTTATAATAACAGTAATGTTAGCGAAATCTCGCTTTTGGCTGTAGCCAATAGAAAAAGCAAGCCAGAATACCGTGCCCAAAAAAATTAGCACAACTGACAACTGACAGCTGTCTTGGGAAGAGGGAGAGGGACCGAGAGAGAGGGAGGGGGGGATAGCAGATTATAGCCGTCGCCGACGTCATCATCATCGCTATGGTAAATGTTGGTTAAACAGCATGTTTTAATTCGTTTTTTCACTAACAGATCTCTATTTCTTTAATGAATGTGGCATATATTACATTCTGTAACTAAAATTTGTTTATTTGAATACATTTTCAACAAATAATCTTTATTTTAAGCGAAATTGAAACTACTAGCTGTGTCTGTGTATATTGTCATCAATTTCTTTATTCTAATAAACATATTTTTCTCGTCATAGTAATGAACATCTCTTTTCTTCTACACTTTTGAAAGGAAAAAAAATTTATCTTATCTACTGTATTAACAAGACTACAAATTATATAGTATCTTGATTGTTTACAAAAAAAAACACCATGCAAGGTACGTTTGTCAATCTGTGCTATACAATGGAGAATGACGCAATAGCAACTATGATGACTCACTTTGGGTCCACGGACCACGGGTTGGGAACTGAAGTTGACAGAGGGCGGAGGGGGTCACGAGTAGCAAGAATAGGCTAGAGTCGCCACTGATATATATATATATATATATAGTAAATCCAGACTGCTCAGATATAAGAATTGATACAAGCCAAAAGTAATGGAATAATGTAGACCAATACATGGTACAAGGAAAAATGCACATATAAATGCACAAAGAGTACAGTGAGATTCAAGCCTGAAGGAATGGAGAGCAACATATGATCCATGACTGGGTGAAGAGATAATGCATAAACACTACACTTTGATTAAACCCCAAAGGATGGAGAGCAACACATAGTCCATGGCAGAGGGACATGGTAATGCCATACACTACAGTTTGATTCAATCCAGAAGGAATGAAGAGCAACACATGATCAATGGTAGATGGAACAGATAATGCATACACACTACAATTTGATTAAACCCGGAAGGAATTAAGTGTAACATATGATCTCCATGAGAGAGGGAAGAGATAATGCATACACACTACACTTTGATTAAACCCAAAAGAAATGGAGAGCAACACATAATCCTAGGTAAAGTGCTGGGATAATACACAAATAGAACACAGTGAAGCAAGAGAGACCACTCATGATCCTTGGCTGTGTGCACAAATAATGCACAAATACTGCACTTTCAAGCCAGAAGCAATTGAAAGCATTCCATGATCTTAGGCAGAGTACACAGTTAATGCACAAATACTACACATTGTTTTAAGCCAGAAGTAATGTGCTGCAAACGATGATCCTGGGCAAAGTGCACAGATAATGCAATGTGATATATGGCAGAAGTACTGGGTAACAAAATTTGATCTCAGGAAGAATGCACACTTTCTATACAGGTAAGTACCTGTGATACTAGGCAGAAGTACTGGAGGCAACACTTGATCCGAGTCAGAATACATAGATAATGCCCGGATACTAAGCCATATTTATAGTCAAATGTACTGTGAATCAACTCTTGATACTTGGCCAAATGTCCAGATACATCACTTTGATTTGTAGGTGGAAATATTGGGAGCAAAAGTTAATCCTTATTAAACTGCACTGATACTGCACTGTGATTTTTGGTAGAAATACTGGGCTTCAGTAACACTATATGGGTGGCCCGCCAAGCAGATGATTCCTTTGTCTGTTTTGGCGCGAAACCAGACAAAGGGTTTTTGGACCTGAAATCTCGCCGTATCCGGAAGTGGTAACGGGAGGCGAAAAGAGAGTTGGTTGGGAAAAGGAGCTGACAGCAGTTGGCGACGGGACACGGAGAGAGGCAGTCGACAGTGGACACCCGAGCAGAGAGGCGAGGGTCCAGCCACAGTGAGAGAAGGTCGAGTCAAGAGATGTCGGCATTCCAGTTGCTTTGTGGAATTTTCGTTAGTAATCCATGCTAGCGTTAGTCCATATATGCTATAGGAATGCAAAGTGTTGCATAACTCTCCTTCTGCTCTTGAGTTAACCCCAAGCGTTTTGTTCGTGTTTGTTCGTTTGCTCTCTTTTTCTCCCACTCCCTCGATTGTATTCTTGTAGTGGCAAGAAATGTGCGTTACCCCCCCTTCGGAACCACTAGTTGATCACCGGCCGTAAAGAAGGAAATGGTTAGAAGACTGATCTAACGTATGTTGGGGCGAGGTGGGTATCGTCACACTTCAACATTTCATTCATTGCAGATTAGGCAGATATTACACTGTGATTCTAGTTAAAAGTAATTAAGTACACCTATTTCTAAGTTGATTACACAACTACAACAAAATTGTTCAAGGTAGATTTACTGGGGACCAACACTTGATCCTAGGTAAAGTGCACAGATAAAACTCTCTGATTCATGGTCAAAGGCCTGGTTGATCCTAAGTCCAGTTGATCCTAAGTAGCAGACAGAAATTACAGTCCGATTCTTGGCAGAAGTCCTGAAGAGCAACACGTGTTTCTTGGCAGATTACGCATATACTTCTCTGTAGACTGCACATATACTAAGCTCTTGTACTAATCTGACGTTGTGAATCCAGCCCTGGCCGATGCATCTAACTTAGCCGGGGAGTTTTCATTGAACTCAGATCTCTCGGCTTTCCTTGTTAGTCTGAGATAGTTGCCACCATTCGCCACGCTGTGAATTTTTTACCTGAATAGCGGTGTTTTAGCTACCTCAGACAGTTTCCACTGTGGGAGTTGATCTAATTTTGCCTGAAATCCACGCCGAAGTAAAATCGCTGTTTGGGGAGAAATTGTTCCTGTCACAGTTCACAAAAATACACAAAAAGAAGGAAAACAATGCATTCGATTTTTGTATTATACAATTTTCTCAAAGCTATTGTTTTTATCTAGCTATATACGTATTTACAGAAATGTGTAGAATACAAAAATGAAAGAAAAAGGTCTTATGAAACTTATTCGTTCGTTTGGAAATGTGACAGATCAAACAGAAGATGCAAGGGAGGCGAGTATCGTTTCTTGGTTATCTTAATAAAAAATATTTGTTCGTCTCGGCTTTTGTTTCGAACTCTCAGTTCTGGACTAATCTTGACTTCGCCCACAATTCTGGGACTATCCTCATTTCTCGAAAGGGTTCTGCACTGACCCCTTCTCTGTCTCTCTAGATCTCTCTTCTCTCACCTTCCTTGATTTGATCTCTACTTATTCCCTGTATTAACAGAAGAAAACGAACTTATTTCCAAATCCACCTTTTGGTCCATTTAATTAACAAATTCGTTCTAATCACTTAGAATCGTTAATTAATCAATAAATCTGGGGGGAGTTCTTTCTGTCACACTAATCAAATGTACTGGGAAGCAATACTTGATCCTAGACAAAGTGCTCTAATACTACACTGATTTTAGGCAGGAGTACGGGTAGTAAACATTTGATCCAGGGTCTATGGTGTGATTCTGCGCAAAAGTATTACGAATGAATGCTTGTTTCTTGGCAGACTGCACAGATACTAACCTCTAGTGCTTGGCAGATGTACTGGGGAGCAACACTTGGTCGTCGTCAGATTGCGCAGATTTGAATAAAAATAAAGAATAAAGAAAAACTAAAGCAAAATTCTAAAAGCCCAGCGTATCCGAAGCTATAAAAAACGCACAAATTCTTTTGACTCAACAAAATATTTTAAGGTGCTTCCCCACAAATTCTATCAAGAAATAGGAATAGAGACAATAAATGTAAACACCCCCTACCCGATTGAAGAATTGAAAAATTTTTTTCAATATATGGAGCTATAAGAAATCATATGATTAAAAAGTAAGGTGGACAGAAAATATAAAAGGCTCTCATAAAAAAATACGCTGAAATACACACATAAATAGAAGTCACATGAAAGAGATAAAATAAAAAAACTAAGATATAAATAAAAAGTTGAATATAATAAGCATTCATAGTCACTTAATGGGATGGCATTAAACAAAGCTTAAAGTTTGAATGTGTTTTGTTCTCAATTTTTGGGGTGAAATTTAAGAGCTCAGAGACAGGCTATCTGAAGGTCAATAGGCCAAAAGTTTATTGGCTTAAAAAGCTTATTGATGATAAAGAAAAATATCTTATTAAATTGTCTGATAATAATTGAAAATTTAAAAAAATCTGATTTATTTGAGTAAATTTTCTTTTTCAGTTTTCGTGTTGAGATATTTGGAGTTTGTGCCTCAAGGATATGTACTTTTTCTGCGTTACTCAGAGTTTCATGGAAATTTCAAAGGAAATCTTTAAAATGTATAAATAAAAGACATCAATAAAGTTTTATTTGTAGTTTTAAGGAAAAACATATCAGTTTTTCTTTGAAGAAAAACTATATAATTTCAATGTACATGAATCTCGTACAAAACCTGATACCTTTTGTCTTTTTTTTTTTACTCTTGGCTTGATTCTATTTCTTTAACGTAACGTTGTGTGTTCACACTAGATTAGATTCCCAGTAGTTTATCTCCTCAAGCAGCTCTTTGCTTTTAAGGGTTCAATTTTTTACTCTTCTTCAGAAGATTACTTCCAGTTTATTCTCTTTTATAAAAAAAAAAAAAAAAGGACCAGGGCTTCGTTATCAGCAGCCGCAATCTTAATCCTTCCTATATCGAGTTTATTACTCGATATTTCGGGCATCATCGATAATGATATTGCTTTTCTCCTCTTGAAGCACAGAACTAAGGTTATTATTTGGCATTCGTTGTATTTCCCTTTAGAGCACTTTATTTACTAATATCCTTTTTAGCACGTGATGGTGTGGGGTTTTGGCCGAGGTCAGGGGCAAGCTGTGTTTCCGTTTTTTATCTGACTCCATTTTGAGGTTATTATATTTTTATCCCACGTTGTCTTGTTGATGTAACTCCTTGAACAAGAAGGCTTAAAAAGAATTATACTAAAAAAGATAGCAACAGATAGGAGATGAAGACTTTTAAAAAAAATTTTTCCTTTATTTTCTGGGTTCCACAACGATTCAATGAGTGAGGGAATTTTCCCTGAATACAATTGAAATGGTTGAATCCCCCAGTTAAGGTGTTTAAAAATACGTTAATCGTTTCTTGGTATATATGTGTCCTCATTTGTTGTTTTAAAGCTTTAACAACGTGTTAGTCGCTTTTGGTTGTTTGTCCAAGTCCAATGTTTTAGTTCGTAGTTCGATAGGTCCATTTCGTAGCTTTTTGTATTTTGACATGCTGTTAACCGAGACGGGTTCTACTAGTGAAAGGACTTGCCAACGCGTCGTCCAAAGACGAACGCGTGGCGTCCCACTAGTTAGCAAGGTGTTGTCACTCCGCTGGTCACTGCTGAAAGAAAGTGAGCCTCCTCCTTTTGTCGGGGGTTCCCTTTTTCTTTACGCATGTGTCGCCCCTTTTACCTGTCAGAGGCCTCTGGGAGTTTCTGCATATTTTAATAATTTTCTTTTTTAATTCAATTTAAAAATTTGTTTAGATTTATTTATTTATTCCCTACAATGGCTTTAACTACGCTTGGCTCTTTCTTAAATGTGATTTCCATTTTTGACTTCTTGGAGTTGTTTTTACTTTGAATAACTCCCTTTTATTGAAGACCTGTCTGCTACTTTGCGTTTTTTTTTTTTTAGCCTCCGGTACCTCATATCATATTTGGCTTCTAACTTCTGCCAGTGAAGAAACCTAACTTTGCTTCTAGCCCAAATCGAATTGGGGCTGTAAAATAGACAGACAACATTTCTGCAGAGGGGTAAACAATCTGATGGGTGGGGTTGGAGTTTGGGGGAATGCGGTGTACACCTTCATTGCCATCGCTCCCAGGTCCACTCTAGCTCGGAGTGATAGCAACTGATCATGCCCTATTTACGGGTCTAATAGAACTGTTTGACATTTAAACTGAGTGCAAACAAAGAACTTATGCTAAATAGAATGGGTTGAAATAAACTGTGCGTAAACAAATGATTGATGTTGAATTGTTAATGATACCTTGCAATACTTGTAACCATTTAAATTTCTAGGCTAAATTGAATTGTTAGAAATAGAACGGTTTGTTCATTTAGCGGTGTCTAAATAAATTACTGATGTTTAATTGAATTGATAGAGATGCACAGCAATAGTTGGAAGCATTTAAGTGTGTGCAAATGAATGAGTATGTGATGCCTGAGTGTTCGTATTATTTGTTTGGGAGGGTGTTTTGGTGAATAGAATAATTGGTATTAAATAACAATATTTATCATCACTTCATGGTATATAAATAAAAATAAGTTTTCTCCCTTAGTCGAGGGTGACCCGAAGGCTCCCTTTTCAATAGCTATTACACCGAAGTGTAGGGGAGGGCACTACTCCTTTCCCTGTATTGTTCTACTTTACACTTGATCCTTACCTTATAGTGCCGAGTGTTAAGCAATGCGGCATCAAGTACCATTGTTTGAGTCTTTCGTGTGACTCGACCAGGGACTGAACCCCGGTCTCCCGGACCATTGACGAACTCATTAGGCCAATGGAGCGGTTTGAATAGAATTATTAGTGTTAAATAGCAATAATTGAAACTATTTAACTATGTAGAAACAATAGCAATACAGGGGCCCGACAATATTTTTCGGACACTTTGAAAAAAGTACTTCAAGGTGGTCACTCGTGCCAAAAACTATTGAGATTGTAAGTACGTAGTTGAGGAGTGAAAATCCACTACTAGTGTAATAATTTTTTTTAGTTTGGCTTTGATAATTTTATTTTTTTGTGATTTTTGCGAAAACTTGCGCGACACTATTTTTCGGACATGACAAAAAATCCTATTTTATTAAGAGCTATGTTCATGTATATGTTGCTGTATGCAAATTTTCTGCTTGTACACTGTTCTATGGCACTGGCACCCCTACTACTATGTTAACATAGGACAATCTAACAGAATAAATAGTCCGGACATTTCTTGGCAAAACAATTAAGTTTAATGAGGTAAAATGCATTCAAAAGAAGTCGTTTGTTTGGCACGGAAGAAGCAGGAAGATGGCCTCAGCATCAGAAGGATCGCCATGGATTTGAAGCTGTCGAAATCAACGGTCGAATACATGCTGAAGACAAACTCCGAGCGGAAAAAGAAGAGAGGGCGGAAAAGGTCAATTAGCAAGAGGACTGAAAGGAGAATGAAGAGGACTGTGACACAGCTTTTGACATCTGGAGAAAAAGTTACAGCAAGAAAAGTGAAGGAGAAATGTGAATTGGATGTAAACGTCCGAACAGTACAAAGAACGCTGCATAGGATTGGTTTGAAGTTTGCAAAGGCTAAGAAAAAAATTACACTAACAAAGAAACACAAAGGAGCAAGACTGGAGTGTGCTAAAAGGTGGTTAACAAAGCATGTTGACTTTAAGAAGGTTATATTTACTGATGAGAAGCGTTTCAAGTTTGATGAGCCCGATGGATGGTGTACTTGGCCGAGAAGGGGTGACCCTGTTGTACAGAACAAACGACAGATGGGAAGAGGAGGAGGAGGAGGAGGAGTTATGGTTTGGGGTATGATCTTTTCTAATGGAAATATATGGTTGGAGTGGCTGAAAGGACGACAGAAAAGCGAAAGCTACAAACAGTTGCTGGACGAGAAAGCCCTACCAAGGATAAGAAGAGAGATGGGGAATGATTTTGTTTTACAGCAAGACAATTGCAGCATCCATGTGTCAAAACCCATGAAAGAATGGATGGCTAAAGTGAATATGACTACTTTGGAATGGCCTGCAAGAAGCCTAGATCTAAATTTAATAGAAAATGTTTGGGAAATGCTTGCGTAACTTGTCTATGATGGACCTGAAATAACGAAAGAGGCTCAACTATGGGAACGAATACTAGGAGCCAAAAAACAACTAATAGAAACACGTAGAAATGTTATTGTGCATATGTTTGATCATTATGAAAAGAGATTGATAAAAGTTATTGAGAAGAAAGGTGATATTACAGACTACTAACAGTTTTTCAACGATGTCCGAAAAATAATGTAGCGTGTGTTTTGTAAACAATGATGAAAATTAAATATTTTTCCTTGCCTAATGGATTTTCTTCCATTTTTATTACAGGTATTGTCTTTATATGTTTATGCTATTCTATTGAAGGAATTTCGCCACTCTACGGTACTCGGAAATTCGAATACTAAAGTGTCCTAAAAATATTGTCGGGCCCCTGTACTAGTACGCAAACAGATTAGTTGTAACTCATTGAAAAATGAAATTACCAACCAATTGTGTGCAAACAAATGACTGATGTTAAATTATGACTGTTACAAAGCAAAATACTTTAAAACATTTTACAGAATGCAAACAAATAGTTAATAGAAATTCTTGGAACTTTTTGTGAGCAAAAAAATGAGCCCAGGATCATTTTAAAATGTTATCTAAAAATGTTTACAGATCATATATATTTAATATATATGTATAAACACGATTTGGTATTAAATAACCAACAATGGTTGATATGCCATAAAATACAAATAAACCAAAATATTAGCTTAGGAGTCTTAATTGCCAAAAGGTTTTTACCGTCAAAGACAATGCAAGCGTTTTCCCAACGTTTACTGAAAAACAAAAGTACAATATCTTTTCTTGTAAGCAAAGATAAAACTAGACAGAGCATAGATAATTTTAAGAGGTATAATTAAGATTCATGTAATGACGTATAGTTGTAATTGTTAGCTTAAAATAAAAGGGATGTTTTTTGTGTTAATAAACTTAGTATTATAGAGAGAAAAATGTATCTATGTCTTAATATATATGATATTTTATCAGTGAGTTTGCACAGTCATATCAGTATTAATAACATCTTATATAAACAATAAGTTATCAGTTTGATAGATAAGCCATGTTGAAACAAAATGAATTCTTGTAAGAAAAGAATTTACACTTTTACTCAAAAGAAATTAATCGAAAGGAAGAGTAAGAATAGCATAAATCATGAATTACTGAAGAAATATTTATTTCTCTGCTTATCGATACAATTTACTTTGGCTCGAAATTAACTAACAAGTTGATGATTTATCTATGATTCTAATTGGCTAAAAAATGTCATTTTTAATATTTTTCGAGGGAAAAGATTATTTTTATATCATTTTAGGTTTTGATCCTCCAATTTTTCGCGTCAATTCAAATATTGACGTCTTCTGCAAACGACAATGACTCGAAATTCAATATCTAGTGCAAATGCGCCGATTGCTTTTTGTAGGATGGAAATCAGTTGAGTTCCCGTGTATATATTTATATATATGAATATATTTATGTATAAATATTGTCAGTAGTAAGTATATACAATACTTATAAATCGTTTGGCCTCTAGCAATTCGTTATTCAATGCTATTGAGTGTTCTCATGTTAAAAATTATTAACAGATCCAACATTCCATTATTCCATTATATTTTCCTTTGCATGGCTTGGACATTGTTGTATTAATGTAAGTAATTCAAGTGAGTTTGTTCAAAGAATGTTTTATATTATTCTGTTATGGAAAAATGTCATGCATATTACCAACGATCTGTTTATTTAATGGTAAATAAAACAAACCATAACTTCTACTTTCAGCTTTAGGGGAACACCTCAACAAGAGTACAACAAAAAAACCTCCCAAACAAATAATACCAACACTAAGGCATCACATACTTAAATTACATAACTTCTACTTTCAGCTTTAGGGGAACACCTCAACAAGAGTACAACAAAAAAACCTCCCAAACAAATAATACCAACACTAAGGCATCACATACTTAAATTACATAACTTCTACTTTCAGCTTTAGGGGAACACCTCAACAAGGGTACAACAAAAAACCTCCAAAATAAATAATACCAACACTAAGGCATCACATACTTAAATTACATAACTTCTACTTTCAGCTTTAGGGGAACAACTCAACAAGAGTACAACAAAAAACCTCCAAAATAAATAATACCAACACTAAGGCATTCCATCCTTAAATTACATAACTTCTACTTTCAGCTTTAGGGGAACACCTCAACAAGAGTAATACAAACAACCTCCCAAACAAATAATGCCAACACTAAGGCATCACATACTTAAATTACATAACTTCTACTTTCAGCTTTAGGGGAACTCCTCAACAAGAATACAACAAAAACCCTCCCAAACAAATAATGCCAACACTAAGGCATCACATACTTAAATTACATAACTTCTACTTTCAGCTTTAGGGGAACACCTCAACAAGAGTAATACAAACAACCTCCCAAACAAATAATGCCAACACTAAGGCATCACATACTTAAATTACATAACTTCTACTTTCAGCTTTAGGGGAACACCTCAACAAGGGTACAACAAAAACCCTCCCAAACAAATAATACCAACACTAAGGCATCACATACTTAAATTACATAACTTCTACTTTCAGCTTTAGGGGAACACCTCAACAAGGGTACAACAAAAAACCTCCAAAATAAATAATACCAACACTAAGGCATTCCATCCTTAAATTACATAACTTCTACTTTCAGCTTTAGGGGAACACCTCAACAAGAGTAATACAAACAACCTCCCAAACAAATAATGCCAACACTAAGGCATCACATACTTAAATTACATAACTTCTACTTTCAGCTTTAGGGGAACACCTCAACAAGAGTAATACAAACAACCTCCCAAACAAATAATACCAACACTAAGGCATCACATACTTAAATTACATAACTTCTACTTTCAGCTTTAGGGGAACACCTCAACAAGGGTACAACAAAAAACCTCCAAAATAAATAATACCAACACTAAGGCATTCCATCCTTAAATTACATAACTTCTACTTTCAGCTTTAGGGGAACACCTCAACAAGAGTAATACAAACAACCTCCCAAACAAATAATGCCAACACTAAGGCATCACATACTTAAATTACATAACTTCTACTTTCAGCTTTAGGGGAACACCTCAACAAGAGTAATACAAACAACCTCCCAAACAAATAATACCAACACTAAGGCATCACATACTTAAATTACATAACTTCTACTTTCAGCTTTAGGGGAACACCTCAACAAGGGTACAACAAAAAACCTCCAAAATAAATAATACCAACACTAAGGCATCACATACTTAAATTACATAACTTCTACTTTCAGCTTTAGGGGAACACCTCAACAAGAGTAATACAAACAACCTCCCAAACAAATAATACCAACACTAAGGCATCACATACTTAAATTACATAACTTCTACTTTCAGCTTTAGGGGAACACCTCAACAAGGGTACAACAAAAAACCTCCAAAATAAATAATACCAACACTAAGGCATCACATACTTAAATTACATAACTTCTACTTTCAGCTTTAGGGGAACACCTTAACAAGAATACAACAAAAACCCTCCCAAACAAATAATACCAACACTAAGGCATCACATCCTTAAATTACATAACTTCTACTTTCAGCTTTAGGGGAACACCTCAACAAGGGTACAACAAAAAACCTCCAAAATAAATAATACCAACACTAAGGCATCACATACTTAAATTACATAACTTCTACTTTCAGCTTTAGGGGAACACCTCAACAAAAGTACAACAAAAAACCTCCCAAACAAATAATACCAACACTAAGGCATTCCATCCTTAAATTACATAACTTCTACTTTCAGCTTTAGGGGAACACCTCAACAAGAGTACAACAAAAAACCTCCAAAATAAATAATACCAACACTAAGGCATCACATACTTAAATTACATAACTTCTACTTTCAGCTTTAGGGGAACACCTCAACAAGAGTACAACAAAAAACCTCCCAAACAAATAATACCAACACTAAGGCATTCCATCCTTAAATTACATAACTTCTACTTTCAGCTTTAGGGGAACACCTCAACAAGAGTACAACAAAAAACCTCCCAAACAAATAATACCAACACTAAGGCATCACATACTTAAATTACATAACTTCTACTTTCAGCTTTAGGGGAACAACTCAACAAGAGTACAACAAAAAACCTCCCAAACAAATAATACCAACACTAAGGCATTCCATCCTTAAATTACATAACTTCTACTTTCAGCTTTAGGGGAACACCTCAACAAGAGTACAACAAAAAACCTCCAAAATAAATAATACCAACACTAAGGCATCACATACTTAAATTACATAACTTCTACTTTCAGCTTTAGGGGAACACCTCAACAAGAGTACAACAAAAAACCTCCCAAACAAATAATACCAACACTAAGGCATCACATACTTAAATTACATAACTTCTACTTTCAGCTTTAGGGGAACAACTCAACAAGAGTACAACAAAAAACCTCCCAAACAAATAATACCAACACTAAGGCATTCCATCCTTAAATTACATAACTTCTACTTTCAGCTTTAGGGGAACAACTCAACAAGAGTACAACAAAAAACCTCCAAAATAAATAATACCAACACTAAGGCATCACATACTTAAATTACATAACTTCTACTTTCAGCTTTAGGGGAACACCTCAACAAGAGTACAACAAAAAACCTCCCAAACAAATAATACCAACACTAAGGCATCACATACTTAAATTACATAACTTCTACTTTCAGCTTTAGGGGAACAACTCAACAAGAGTACAACAAAAAACCTCCCAAACAAATAATACCAACACTAAGGCATTCCATCCTTAAATTACATAACTTCTACTTTCAGCTTTAGGGGAACACCTCAACAAGAGTACAACAAAAAACCTCCCAAACAAATAATACCAACACTAAGGCATCACATACTTAAATTACATAACTTCTACTTTCAGCTTTAGGGGAACACCTCAACAAGGGTACAACAAAAAACCTCCAAAATAAATAATACCAACACTAAGGCATCACATACTTAAATTACATAACTTCTACTTTCAGCTTTAGGGGAACACCTTAACAAGAATACAACAAAAACCCTCCCAAACAAATAATACCAACACTAAGGCATCACATACTTAAATTACATAACTTCTACTTTCAGCTTTAGGGGAACACCTCAACAAGGGTACAACAAAAAACCTCCAAAATAAATAATACCAACACTAAGGCATCACATACTTAAATTACATAACTTCTACTTTCAGCTTTAAGGGAACACCTCAACAAGAGTACGACAAAAAACCTCCCAAACAAATAATACCAACACTAAGGCATCACATACTTAAATTACATAACTTCTACTTTCAGCTTTAGGGGAACACCTCAACAAGAGTACAACAAAAAATCTCCCAAACAAATAATACCAACACTAAGGCATCACATACTTAAATTACATAACTTCTACTTTCATCTTTAGGGGAACACCTCAACAAGAGTACAACAAAAAACCTCCCAAACAAATAATACCAACACTAAGGCATCATATACTTAAATTACATAACTTCTACTTTCAGCTTTAGGGGAACACCTCAACAAGAGTACAACAAAAAACCTCCAAAATAAATAATACCAACACTAAGGCATCACATACTTAAATTACATAACTTCTACTTTCAGCTTTAGGGGAACACCTCAACAAGAGTACAACAAAAAAACCTCCCAAACAAATAATACCAACACTAAGGCATCACATACTTAAATTACATAACTTCTACTTTCAGCTTTAGGGGAACACCTCAACAAGGGTACAACAAAAAACCTCCCAAACAAATAATACCAACACTAAGGCATCACATACTTAAATTACATAACTTCTACTTTCAGCTTTAGGGGAACACCTCAACAAGAGTACAACAAAAAACCTCCCAAACAAATAATACCAACACTAAGGCATCACATACTTAAATTACATAACTTCTACTTTCAGCTTTAGGGGAACACCTCAACAAGAGTACAACAAAAAAACCTCCCAAACAAATAATACCAACACTAAGGCATCACATACTTAAATTACATAACTTCTACTTTCAGCTTTAGGGGAACACCTCAACAAGAGTACAACAAAAAACCTCCCAAACAAATAATACCAACACTAAGGCATCTCATACATATATTACATAACTTCTCCCTTAACAATTGACATTTCATACCAAAAAAAAAGAATGCGGCACAGGCACTGTATCAACCCTTTCATATGCCACCGTTTGTATAGAAAAATTTAAAAACCTAAACATCTACATACAAACTAGGAATCACTGCCTCTTTTACACAAGATAGACTGTTGAAATATTTATCATATATGCAGGTGGAGTAGCAAACCTAAACAGTTCCAAACCAATTTGAAAATGTTGCAAGACTATCAAATTTGACCTCGAAAAGTTTACACATTCAATCACATTTTTAAACACCCTAATATATATTGATATGAACTGACAATTGCAAACAACTTTACTCATAAAACCCATCTACTCTACAGATTTTCTCACCCTGCTCTTCCCTACTAGGCAATTAGACTTAGAAGAATCTGCATAGTCAACAACAAATAAAAATTTTAAAGCGATAAACTCAGAAAGCAATTCTCAACATGAGATATTCCCATACATTAATTTTAAACTTGACAACCAAAGCCATCTCAACTACAAAGTAAAACACCTTAAAACTATGACCGAAAGTGCAGATTAACTGCACTGCCTTCCTCGTAATGACATTCAACAACATTTTCTCACCATTAATCCAGATAATCAAGAAATATTGGAATATTTTGAAAGTAAACCTCAACTTAAAAGAATGTGACATACTACCATATCGTCCTCCAAATAACATCTTAGAAGTGATATTTCTATTTAACCCCAAAACTTTTATCAGTAACATTTAGATTCCTTGCAGTAAGCTGAATTTTTTAGCATGTTTATATGTGAATTAAGAATGCAAAAATCTTTTTTTAAAAATGAACACATTAAAAATATCTAAAAAAAAACTTTGGGGTATTTCACCCAAATCAGAGCATTATTTTGATAAAACACCTGTAAGGATAAAAATTGTTAAAAAAAATGTTGTGATGTCAGCAACAAGCAGGCAAGCTGATGAATCTCAATTTGGCCAAGATGGCTTTCTATAACATTTAGAATTGGATGCAATCAGTGAATGGTTTTCACCACACAAACAATTATCCTATCAACAATTTCAGTTGTTATCCATTAAGTGGTCAGCCAAGATTAGGTAGAGATGACCAGGACAATGTCAAGATTAGTCCATAAATCAACTGGTCAAATACTTCTCTCTGCTTTTGGCATTATTCATTTTGTTGACCTTACAAAACTGGTTGTTAATTTGAACCAACAATTTTTCAGTAGAATGTGTCGGTTGCTTTTATATATCAATTCAGTCATTCAGATGAAGGCATCAGGCATTTTGCCCAGCAGTTTCTATATTACAACATCAATTTTTTAAAAGAAGAGCGAATATCAGTATGTTATGAAAAAAGAAAGTATTTCCTTCAAACTGAATTTTCCAAATTTATAGAAAAACCTGATGAAAATTGGTTGAACAAAGAGATAAACTGAAATTAATGCTTCATGTAACATTCATTTTCAATTAAAATTCTAAACAAACAAGTTAAAAACTTATGGCTGAGATTTTAAGCCAGATCCAGTGAAAAGCCTTTTATTTTATAAGAGATCAAGGAATTGAACCATATATTTATAAAATCATGTCTTATATAAAAATCAGTTCCAACAGGAAATATGAGACTTGATCATATTTAATATAAATGTCTTGGTAGGGGTGGAGGTTCATAAAAGATTTCAACTTTTGTGAGGACATATCAACTTTATGTTTATTCGATATGGTTAAGCAAAAACTTACAGACTCAATTTAGCTAAACTGGTTCATTGCATTTTTATTGGTAATCCCACTCCTTATGAAAAGCCTAAAATGTTTTGCAATTTTCAAAAACTAATATGCTAAAAACAGGCTCCTGGTTTCAATGAGTAACCACTGACCATTTGGTGGCCATAGCTCTAGCAGACACTGGATCAGGTACTGATTGATAGACAAGTATAAGATTTATTAAGTAAAATCATTAACAATCAAAACCAGAATATATTTTGTTGAGATATACGACAGTATCATGAAAACTTTAAATTATGGTTAGAGAGAAACAGATAAAAAAAAGAAAAGAAGAAAGAGATAAAGAAGCAAGGTTTGGTTTTGTTTTGTTTAATGGCATAGCAACCTTTGTGGGTTATTTAATCATTATAGAATAATAGCAGTGATGCTATTTAACACATAGTTGGAAGGATAAGGAAGTTCTGTACCTTTTCCTATAAGTACTAATGCAAAAGTGAATGTTATAGGGCAACAAGAGTGTGAAGTTTTGCTTTGAGGCTGTAGTTTAGGGTCTTTAGCCATTAAAACATAGGGACTCTCTCCAAAAAGTGAGAGGAATAAAACAAGTGTTAAAGAAAGAGAGAAAGAGAAAAATTATGAAAGAGAAAAATTATGAAAGCAAAAACAACGAGAAAAAACAAAATGAAATGGAATTGATGACAAAGAAGTAAAATGTATAAAACAATGAGAAAAAGGGAGAAAGAAATAAATGGTAAAAGGATAGTGCCAATATTTTTGAAGTAGATTAAGGGAGAGAGAGAGAGAGAGATGGTGAGTTATGGAAAGACAGACAGAGGAGAGAAAGATGATGCATACAACTCTGAATTCTAAATCAAAACTTTAAAGTCAGTGATATTATATAGATATGATTTTCCCTACCCATCTACGAAATATCCAAAATCAATTCATTTCTTTTTAAGTATACAAATGTTTTCCAGGCTTATTATATACAGATGTACTCAGATTAATTTCCTTATCTTTGTTGTAATTATAGTCAAGATATTTTGCTCATTATATCCTGCCAGTCAAAATGGTATGACTAATGGTTTGACTAATGGTAACCAAAATGATACTCATTCAAGTACATTAGTGTATAATAATGATAATCGCTCATCTCAAAAGTCCACACAAATATTTTAACTGTCTGTTGATAAGTCACTTATGTAGTACCAATGTCCCGAGAGAAAACCAGCATTTCAAATTTTCACTATCATTTGGATGAGACCATGAACCATTGGCTCAAGAGAAAAATATTCAAACCAGCAAGAAATACGCAGATAAAGAGAGAGGAGATAATTGAAAAGATATGAACGTAATGAGAGTGCAGATGGAAAAAAGAAAAACTCCATCAGAATATCAATTTAGATTCCCATGATACAGTGATCTGTGGCAACGATACATTAACAAAATACACAAAGGCTAATGAAATTTATGCAAACATGTCCAACATTTGTTGATCGAAAGACATTGATTCTTTGTTACTGAATAGAGAGTGTTTTGTTCAATAGATTGCAAGTAGAGAAGGTAGAAACAGCAAAATATCCAAGCTGTGGTTGGTCATTTATCTGAAAATGACACACAGCTGATCAACATTGCTTGGCAGGTGTCTCTATTGACATCATTTTATATTCTATGGGACTGTCATCCACTGGAGTAACTTGTGAGAGAGTAGATTATTTCTTAGAGGAGAATCATGACACACTGGCATGATGAGATTATCTGCATGTATGAATGAAAATATCAATAACATTAGTGGGTTTTCTCATTATTTTCACTAAATATACATTTTTACAAACAGTGGCAATCCACAGTATCTCTTTATAATGTAAGAATAAATAAAAAATTCATTTAGAATAAAATCATTTTTATTAAGGATGATTATTATTAGTTACTTGAAACACATATAATTATTTATTAAGGATGACTATTATTATTTATTTGAAACCATATAATTATTTATCAAGGATGATTATTATTATTTATTTGAAACCATATAATTATTTATGAAGGATGATTATTATTAGTTACTTGAAACCATATAATT